>CM024685.1:16677535-17238153 GCA_014182735.1 Corymbia maculata
AAACCTTATTTAGGTAGACGATCCGTGATCAAATCATATAAATGAGAACACTCTTTGAGGTTTGATGTTGTTGAGGAATCAAATCGCACTAGATAAAAACTTGCTACCCTATTGACATCGCCGTTTCGGATCTGATTCTTCATTACAAAAAAGAAAATTTGTGTGAATTCGGCGGATATAAAGATAGTATCACGACTTAGGAAAAAGCCATACATCTTGACCTAGGTCATGCACTTTTCACACCAAAAACAAAATAAAATAATAAAAGCTGTGGATTGGGTTGCGTCTCAGGTTCTTCCTCCTTGATTCTCCTCGAAATTGATAAATTATAATTATTTACACATTAATTTAATTCACTTATTCCGCTTTAGTTGTTGAGTTAGGTGACTGCTTCGTTTTAAAGAAAAACACAAAAAAAGTTGTGATTGCACAGCCTACTCAAAACGTACTATGGTTTTGACTCGATGTGATTAAATTAAAAATTTAGGATTTCATTGCATGTCCACGTACGAAACAGTTCAGATAATCATTAATTATGCAATTAGTAAACGAATTTGTTACAATTGATTAATGGCCATGATGTAATGTGATCCCTACATGATGAGTTGTACACCACATATAAATTTAATTATGGTCCCTTAATTGGATTCAAAAGAGACTGTTTGTCCCGGCAGCTTAGGCACGCAGGCAGAACCAAACAGCGCATTGCTGTCTTGTCAAATGTACCCTTTTATGTACTGATGCTAATTTAATTTATGATGATTATTCCACAAGATAATACCCCTCAAAATCATTTAAAAGTACCATTGAGACAATCGACTCAATTGTTCAGAGTAAATAATTAAAAATCTAAGATTAGATGACACCCAAGATTAGGAAAGGCAACCGGTCGAATCCCACCGGAACTCTAGAGGGTTGTAATCTGATTTGGTACATTGGTTTGTAGTACTGGATTGCGTTTTCGTTTTGACAATCCTCACTAATTTTGAGCAACTTTTTCTAAGGTAATTTATCTTAATCAAGAAGTACATCGTTTATGTCCTCATATATACATCTTTTTGTTAAAGAAACGCTTGGATATGTTTGGGTTTTTTTTTTTTTCATGTGCTATGTTAAGAATTTACTTATTATAAGTATTTGTACGATAATCTACCTCAAAATAATAAAAAAATCTTGTAAAGACAATCAATTTAATTGTTCAGGATTCATGTTTATACAAATCTAGGGTTAGCCAACACCAAGGGTTAGGAAAGGTGGCCGCTTGAATCCCACTCGAATCCAAGAGGATTATAATCCGGTTCGGGATTTCGGATTGTGGAATGGGATTGTGTTTTCATTTAAGACAATTCTCGAGATTTTTCGGCAATATTTTTTCTAAGTATAACTTGGAATAGGCTCGGGATTTTGTATTGTGGAATGGGATTCGTGTTTATACAAATCTAGAGTTAGCTAACAGTAGGGGTTAGGAAAGGTGGCCGGTCGAATTCCACTCGAACACTAGAGGATTGTAGTCCGGTTCGGGATTCCGGATTGTGGATCGGGATTGTGCTTTCATTTAAGACAATCCTCGAGATTTTTTGGCAATATTTTTTCTAAGTACATCATATATCTTCCTATTTATATGTCTATCTGTTTTGAGGATAGCTTGGAATAGGTTTGGAGTTTGTTTTCGAATGCGACGAAGGGGAGCGAGACAAAATCCTCAGGAATCGGCCACGAAACTTTTCGATTTTCCCTAAACTAACGAAAGTTTTGGAGGAAAAATACTCGGTCATTTCTCTTCAAGCTCTCCCAACTTCCTGGAGATTTGGTCTCGTTTTCCTTTGTGGCATTCATCAAGCTTTCGTTATGTTCTCGACGGCGGCGACCCTCCACCTCGACCCGGGCAACCCTGACCTTGGCAACCAGGCCGGCAAGCACAGATATAGAGTTCCGAAAGAGATGACGAACTGTGTTTTCATGTGGGCAAAATCAGATTCCGAAAGTATCGGCGAAGGTAAGATTAGAAAAAGTCATTAGGAAACGTATTCAATTTGCAAAAAATGAATGATTTAGAAAATATTTTCTCACTGTATTGCTTATAAAGACAAAATTCCTAGGAATCAGTCATAGAACTTGATGATTATCTCTAAACTTTTGAAAGTTGTAGAGGAGAGACTCATCATTTCTCCAAATTATAAGCTCTTCCATTTTCTGGGGATCTTGTCTCATTCCACTTTGTTGCATTCAAAATCGTTTCTCCTAGATGCACCAAGCTTTTGTTCTGTTCTCGACGGCGGTGACCCTCGACCTTCACCTTAGTGGTGACCAGGCAAGCATAGATCTAGAGTTCCAAGAGAGATATCAACAATGTTTTTATATGGGCAAATCCGGATTTCAAAAATGTCTGTAAGGGTAAGATTTAAAAAAAGAAGAAGAAGGTAATTAAAGGCATGTTTGTTAAGCAAAGCAGAGAACATTTTCTTAAAATCAATCACTTGCATTGCTTAAAAAGACAAACGTAAATTATTGTTGAAAACATTATTAATATTGATTTCAAATGATATAGAAAATTATTTTCTGAAAACTGTTTCCAAATTATTCATTTGGATAATGCCAAAATGCAAATAATGGGAAATGATAACTTTGGCTCAAAATGTTTTATAATTTATGTTGTCAAACATCTTAACTTTGATACATGACTCAAAATTCTTTTATAAATGTTGAATCGAACACACCTTATAAGACTTTTCGAGTAAAATAGATTACACTCGGATTGCTATCTTCATTGGAGTAAAGTACACAAGATCTCATGATTCGTGAACCTAAGTTGGACGATTTTTTTGTGTGGCAAATGAGGAGTGGCGAAGCGTGAATTTGCGATGGTGATGATAAAGCTCACGCGTATTCGACAAGCACGGCGTACCGCCCACTTTGCTGGAAGAAAATGAATCGACAAATGTCGTGCTTGTACACCGCCGTGGCGTCACAGCCGCTCCATAAACCATGTCCCCCTTCTTCTTTATTTTTTAAAATCTCTTTTTCAGAAGAATTTTAAAAAAAATGATAATTGAAAATAAAGTGGACCACTTTACAAAAAGGGATGCCCCGATGAAGTGATGATAGAGCGCCACACGGATTTATCCAAAATCTTTTGGGATGTTCTGGTGGGCCTAATCATGATTTTGCAGACCTAAAGCAAGTTCATCAACGGGCCGCGTCCTGGGTAATAATTAATGTAAATTTACACAATCTTAATAGTCAATATAATGGTTTTTCCAACGGAACAAATATCATTAAAATGCTTATATATCAAATCATGTATTTATTGACTATGATTCCGCAAAATCTTTCTTGATATCAAATATGAGATTTTTGAATTGAAATTAGGAGTGGTTCCATTATATCTTTTGTCATGCTAGAAAAGAAAAACAACAAGAAGAAGAAGCTTTTTCTCCTCTTCTTCACTTCAATTGAATGACGTCTACAAGGAGTAAATCTATTGAGAGCACGAGATGGAGCTGCTGCATAAAAAAAAAAAAAAAGCAAAAATGGGGAATTTTTTTTTTCATTATGTAAATATTAGTTTTTGGTTCAATCCTAGTAATTACCCATTGTTAAAGGAGGAGAATAGGGTTTGGATAAGCTTATCCTTTGTTAATATTTGTAAAGTTTTTTTTTTTTCCCGGTCGGTAAGTTTAATTAATTCATTGGTCAGATATGTGGGATTTCTTTTGGTCGGTGTTGGGAGCTGACACTGGTGTAAAGAAAAATGTTGACGAAACTCTAATATGTTTGAGAAGGATGTGACCACCAAAATGTCAGCGGAGAAGCTCAACTTGAAAACCCCAATTTCCTGACCAAAAAAAAGAAAAACCCCAATATAATACATGGCCCAAAAAGAAAAAAAAAACCATATAACATAAGTTTCTTTTTGGATTTATATTGATTTTTAAGTCGTGCTTGTCAAAGAGAGAGAAAAGGGTTGGATGGACGGCTCGAGAAGATAACAACAGTTCATAAGAAGCTGAGTTTGACCAATGCGGATTTGGATTTGATGTGCCAAATCCAGATTTCTTGGTTGACCACTTATTGGGTTCTTGTTCAACAGATTTCGAGCCACGTTGATCTTGCACCGCCACAAGATACAACCTTTTCTCCTCAATTTCGTACCCACATTCTTTGGTGCACCAAATTTGTCTCTAACTTGTCAATTTAATAGCCTTTTATGCTATTGAGCATGCAAGTTGTAACCTATGTCTCTCATCTAATTTGCATTTGAAAGTCACTTTCAATTCACTGTCTTGCTAGAAAAGTATGCACTCATTTCAAGCTAGGAACGGCGACTAATCGTAATAAATCAAGTTCTTGACTCACCCAAATTGCATAGGGTTATGTTTGGAATGATTTTGGATTGGAGGATGAATTTGGGGTTGGTGGTTCAATGAGGAAAATCACATAGGTTTGGACCATGCTCGATGTTAGGATCTACATGTATCGTCAAATCCAAACTCAACTTGTTGTAAAATAATATTTTCTTATCATATGACTTGATTATATTATCAATGGATTTGCTTGAAACTTAGAAAAAAAGATACAAATAGTTGGTTTATGAGCAAGTATCAAGTTTAGTATAAATAGTCTGAATAGGGGACGGGTTCAAATTACTCAGGACATAGGATTAAACATTCATCCCTCCACCGTCCCTCTATTTAACAATTTAGAAAACAACAGAAGTAGATAAATTAAGGATGTGATCAAGAGAACTTTAACAGTTTATTAGGAAAGAAAAGAGGAACGATTATTTCATTTTCCAAAAAAAGAAAAGACGAAATTAATGACTCTAAATGCGGATATATTATTAATGTCATAAATAAGCCACCTCCAACAGAGGACGAGCCTACGAGGTTGGCATGCTACCGAATCCCCAAGAGTATCAAACCTACAACAGAGATTAGATTAGATATACCAACCACCACCCCCTTGGCTCCCTCGTCAATTATTGCGATCGTATTTTCTTATTCATTTAGTTTTGTTTTGTTTTGTTTTTCTGAGGAGATGCTTTTAGCCAAAAATGGTATTTTCCTTTTCGATAATTCACGAAGCCAGTGACTTTTTCAGTCGAACGAAGACGAGAAAGAGGACTGCTGCCGACCAAGGCAGGGAGTGATGGATCGAGTCCCGTCCCATCCCCGTCCCATCCCCGTCCCGTCCCGTCCCCTGTTTCCGTCACGAGAGCGAGAGTTGAGAGAAACATCGTATCGTGTGATGATCATGTGTGGGGTCCCTCCCTCTTTGGTGGAGAACAACTCACTTCAGCCCCACCCATCTCGATCGTTGATCTGCATGCGGGCCACGTGCCTCGTTCTTCTCCCAGGCCCACGAAAGAGCATCCGTCATCTTAATTTCCCCAAAAAGAAAAAAAATAAAAATTCAAAGGAAGCTACAGATTCAATGGGACCAGCTAGAGGGATCTAATGAAACCCCCCCTTTTTTCATAGATCTTATTTTTGTGTTGGAGGGGGGAAGGATAATTTACATTCGAATGTGCGTGATTTAAAATCACGGGACATTGGCAGCAACACGGGAGAGAGGGGCCCAAGGATCATGACCACAAAACATGGAGACCTGACCCAAATATAAGGAAAACAAGAAAGGACGTATCCGATCTCAAGTTTGATCCTGCGACTCAAGGGCCGCGATTTCTCTCACGACTTGAGCTTTGTCTGCCTCGAACTGTTCATCCTCTGTCGGGAAATAGGCAGAAGTGGAGCTTGTTTTGTGACGTGCTGAATACCAGAGAATTGAGAGAAAAAACAAGGAGGAAGACCAGGGCAGTACCTTTGTCGAATTTGAAATCGGCAAATAAGCGAAGGAGCTTGCTTCGGTTTGCGATGAGTATGCTGATGATTCCAGGAGGCTTATTTTGGTTAGCAGCAAATAGCTGTAGAGATTCAGAGCCGTGAGTGAGTAAGAGACGTGGTGGGTCATTATGCCGAAGTCAAAATTTTCAGGCTGTGGCTGGCACATAATACCTTGAAGACATGAAATGCTTCCATCTGTATGCTCTTGCTCGACTCCTGCAAGGATGTGCACCCATTCATTCATCGAATAGTTTTAGCTCAGCAAGATACCGTCACGTCTAAGACTTGGCAATAAAAGCACAAACTCATATTCCTAGATTGCAGAGTTGGTCATATGTGGAAGGAAAAGACCATGGATCCCTCAGAAGTTCATTTAAATTGTTCTGTTATGAGTGGATGTGAGCTTCATGTTCTAGAAAGGAATGACTCGTATTTGATTAAGTGAAGAAATCTCGATAGACATATACCCTGAGAAGATTCATGAGAATCATCAAATTATCCTTTGAGCTCACATAACGCATCATGACAGCTGAGTTAGAACGATCCAGCAAAATATCCCCAAGGAGCTGTCAAAAAAAGATGATGAATAGCACGGGTAAGAAAGACAACATGAACTTGGTCAGGATTGGACAACTAAAGATAAAATAACCCAACTTAAAACATACATGGCATGTGAAAAACCTTGAAAATCTTATTAACCAAGCCCAACACAAATCACGGATCCCCAAAGGAATAAAGGAAAATATGTTTGACTAACCCCACACATCAAAGGACTTTTTGAAATATTTTAAGAAAACCTTTCAGCTGATATTATGAAACAAGAAAACTTTTCAGCTGATTATGAAACAACACTATAAATCTTTTTCCAGGATTAGACGAATTATATGCTTCCTCCATCTGCACCTAGGGACAAACCAATATCCTGGATTCTCAAAAGCCTATGCCCCAAGGACTAACTTCATGTTGTGTATTAGGAAAAACTATCTCCCAGGACTAGACAAGACAACCAAGAGCAGATCTCTCATAGCAATCAATAATCAATCACAAGAAGAAGAAAACATCAATGATCAGGCTCACAGAATAACAGTGCCAATCAATTTCAACACCGAAGGCCTAATGACTATAAGCCGAAAGAAAATGTGAACTGTATGTTCACATCTAGAAGAAAACAGTACAAGATCTACAAGACCTAAAGTGCTGCCTATACAAGTGATTACCCCTTTTCCAATCCTCTAAACCTGGTTGTTAGAATGTAAAAGGCTTGCAACTTTCACATGAATAGTGGTCAGACGAATCTTGCATTCATGGGTAAAAATGTCCTATTCGTCAACTTAAAAAATATATGCTAGTAACCATCAAATTTACCTTGATAGCTTGTCTTCTGGTAATGTAATTGGTAGATTGCAATAGCTTGGAGTTATAATCAGTGAAAAACTGCAAAAAGAAATCAACAATAAACAAATCAGCTAGCAAATAATAATACAAAGCCAAAATTCAGAAGAACTAACAATAAAAGAAATTAAGAGAAAAGGTCATTCACATTCACATCGCCACAACTCCTGATGGTATCTGATGGTATGTTCACGTGGTTAAAATTGCTACCTTGAGGGGGTCTGAATCAAACAGCTGATCTCAAACAATGAACAAATCATATGCATACCTCTCTTTAGATCTCAACAAGACACATCAGGGAGTGATTCTAAAACATGGCAAGCACATGTTGCCCAGGTCAGAATGAACATGTACCAAAGAGAATTATGAAATTAGATGCTTGGATAAGGGTATACCAAGTGTGCACACCAAAAACAACATGAACACTTCCATTCCACATCTCAATTATTACTACTAATCGAAAGAATAAACATCCTCAATGTACTCTCTCATAGAAGGACTGAAATATACATTTACAACTCCTCCAGACGGGCTCATACTAGAACAACAGCTAGCACTACCAAGCCTTTTTTCAGTAAAAGGGGTTGGCTATATGGATCCCCCTTATGTCAATGCACTCTATGTTGTGTTAAGGCCAAAAAAGAAGATAAATAGAATGAAATGAATTACACATAACAACATGAGGATGCATGTTGATCAGTTAATCCAATGGCAATACAGTTGAAAGACAAAAAGTACAACTCTAAAGGTACATCCCTGAAAATGAACAGAGATGACATTACTCACCCAGTCATAGTTTTTGGTCAGAAATTCAGCTACAGTAGATTTATGCCTGGTCAAGAGTTCCTGAAACCATATGCTAAAAAAGGTTCACAGAAGTGCAGGTGTAAGCTCACAGGTCTTGTACAATCATTAGAACAGGCAATAAGCAACTAGTCTGAATGGATTAAGCAATTAAATGGCAATGAAAACTACGGACGTGTGCTTGAGAGAGAGAGAGATCCAGGTAAAGATTTGACCTTGAATGTTGCAGCAGCATCTGCAGCAATATCAAAATTCGGAAGCTGTATATAGTCGAAAAACTTCTTCACATGCTCGGATTCTAACACGTACCTGAACAATATTACAAGAAAATTTGCTTAATCAAGTGAAGATGCCTATATTTCAAGATAAACCATATAAAGAAAAGGTAGGACATAAATAACATCTTTGAAAATCTTAAACATAGCAAAAAGGAAAAAAATTGGTAGCTAGCTTCCGTCAAATTTATTCAATAGACTTAAGATGAATCAGCCATCATCAGGACATGTGAGCGGATCCAACTATGGACTCCAGTTGATTAGCCTAAGAATTGGACCAAAATCAACAAATTTGAGAAAAAAATTCAATATAAGACATCACCCTATAGTAGACAGTTCAACATCCATATATGCAACCACTGAACACCCAGAACATATGATCTATTCTTAGTACTATAAGAAAATATTATGCTACTGTTCAACGAAATACGCCCAGAAATAGATGTTTTACAGGAGTTGGACAAACTGCTACAGATAACCAAAGCAAAAGTAAAAATTTTGAGGTGAGGAAAACCATTTTCATCAATACAATATGCACATTATTCAAAAGAAACTTACAACTAATAATAGCCTTTCTCTCTCAAAAAAAGAAAACATTGTTCATTTCAAGAGTAATTTGACCTCAAAATATTCAAGATATGCAATGCTGTCCGTAATTCAGCAATGATATGGCTAATTATCACAACTTAAGAGGAGATTAAATTGCTAACAGCAGATGAATAGCATCAAGCAAATTTAAGTAAACCCAACTTATGCATGCTCACCTCGCAACAGTCTGGTGACGAATACACTCCCTAAGCATTGCACCATAGTGCAGAGCCATTTCAGTGTCATCATAACTAAAGCAAACGATATTTATAAATCAGAGGCCACTTGGAGAAAAAGCAAAATGCTGATTAATGGACAAAGCTAAGTAGAATCCCAAGCAAAACTAAAATAGCAAACAGCTCAAAATAAATGGTTTTGAAGAACTGTACCGGTCAACTTCTACTATTGAAAATAAAATAGCTACTGAAACTACTCAAGAGGTATCCAAACTTACCAGCTTAATGGACTAATTCCAGTTACTTCAGAATATAAGGCCCATATGGGCATCCACTCAAATAAGCTCTCTTGCCAGGATCATATTCTAGGCGAAATGTACATAGTAAAAGAAATTCCAGAGTGCAGAAAGCTCTAAGCTTGACAGTATTTGTGGTATAGTGACATCTATTACTATTTTAATGCAAGAAATGGCATAAACACCAAGTTCCACAAACATGTGGAGAGCTTTCTAACTACAGATATGACAACAAACAATATGAAAAATTTTGAGGACAGAGACATTCCAAGAGTCAGGAAATTTTCTTCTGATAATGAAGCTTACCCAAACAAAAAGGACAACGTATTCCCTAAACAATGCAAAGAAGAAAGGAACCATAGAATTACAGTCCCAAAACTCTACAGACTGAAAAGGTAGCTTACCCTGCTACTAGGATATCTAAAAGATCAAAGTTCGCTTCCAAATAATCAGATGCGATCAATCGTGACTGAACTTGCTGTCTTTGAAGGTTTGCAACAATCTGAGTGGCATCTTTTCGAGCCTGCACAAAAATGTGCTTCTCATTGATCAACGCAGAACCCAGACCACTTGAAATGTATGCAAGAAAATTGTCCCACAAAATTGGCCTCAGAAGCAACATCGAAAGATTCAGGCAAGATTACCTCCAACTTTAACTTTGGAAGGCAAATAACTACTAGCCTCAACGTGTCTTCTCTGAAGAACTCTTGTGTCAACTGTGCACAAGCTTCTGCGACTGGCTCGGATTCACTGTCTCCATAAAGAATCGACTTCATCTCCCTTAAATTTCTGTACAACTCGTCCATCTGGTAAACGAATTAATGCATTAAAGAAAGTCACCTTCATAGTGTATAAAATACGCAAGAGTCATGATGACATATTTTATCTACCATAAAGAGTTGTGCGTACAGACTGTGAAGCATCAGGAGGAACTTTTAGCTCAATCCTCCCCATACTATTAACAGCTCTTACATAGAAACACAAAACTGGACCTTCCGAGCGTTTTTATTCAGCATGGGCAAGTTACATAAAGGCCATCCAACTGATTTCTCATGTCGAAGTAAAACTAGCGAAGGTAAAGCCAGTGTAAGCTTCCACCGGAAGCTCCTCAAGCCAAGAAATGGCGACGTGCAAGCTCTCTAACGATTGAAAATCTAAGCTTCTGAGAGGCACGATGTGTATATATATAATGAGATTCGCAATGATATATATTGACTGACAGCGAAACACAATGCTCCACTCCTTATCCAACATGACTATGCAATTTCGATACAAACAATGCGAATCGCGAGAAGATTGCAGTCCCCGGAAAAGCTCCCAGAAGCATCCGAATTCAATCCAAAGACAGAACGAACAAGTGGCCCCTCAGCGAACTCCGCTTCAATCATCGACATCTTCTTCACGACAAACTCATTTAAAAGCCGCGCCACCAGAAACATCAGATCACCTCCAGCTCACACACGGCCGAACCAAAATCAGACGACTAAAAAAAAAAAAAGAAGAGTGGGGAACGACGAAGCCGGACCTTCTCCTCGCGCTTGGTCTCGCGGGGCTCGGGGCCGCGATCGACGTAGACGAGGAGCTCCCGCGTCTGCCGGACGACGTCGGCCGGGGTCCGGGGCTTGTTCTTGAAGATCCCCTTCATCTTCGGATCCGGTAGGAGCGGCTGCGGCAGCGCCAGCGCCGGGTGCTGCGGCGAGAGCCGCCGCAGCGCTCCCGACGAGGACCCGCCGCCGCCGCGGCGGGCCTCCGGCGGTCGGGAGATGCAGATTCCTATCTTGCCGTCCTTTCTGCAATCCCCTCCTTCCCCTCCCTCCTAGGGTTTCCGTTTCTCCGATCGCGGAGCCTGAGGTAGGAGGAGAAGAAACAGGGAGCACAGAGAAACACGGGGAGCTCCTTGTTATTTTCCTTTTTTTTTTTAAAATTATTTTAATCATCATCATTATTACTATTATAATAATTATTAATTTTCCTTTTTTTCATTTTTTAATTGTTCATGTGATTGACGTGGTATGGGCGACGGAGACGACCGGTCGCGCGGGGATTATAATAATTATTATATAAAATCTTTTTAATTAAAATCCAAAACCGGTGCGCTTCGCGCTGGACGCCGGGACGGTTTTGGTCGTTATTTCCTAGGCGCGGTCCCGCGTGGCGGGATCAGCTGCAGGCGAGCGCACTAACAGGAAGGCACGTGGCGGATTGTCATTGCGCGTGGCGGATTACCACGAGACGTGTGATTAAATTGACATTACCTTCGGCACTAGAAAATTAATGCCTTTTTAATATCTTTGCACCCCATTACGGATTCGGTGGACGGATAAGCGTGACTAGAAAGGAAGGACCTATAAGAACTTGTATACCTGGAAAGTATGACCAAAAAGACTTAGCTTCACATCATAATTTACTAAATAATGAAAATTTCTGTTCTTTTATTTTCAAAAGTAGATTTGAAACAAAAATTCGTTTATTAAAATTTTTATTCCCAAAAACAAATTTGTTCACGAGAATAAATTTGAAACATAATCGAGAATAAAAAAAATGTTAATTCTTTGTTCCTAGTACAATTTCATAATAAGCCAATTTTTTTAATTTCTCTATTCTTTCTTTCCTTTTTCTTCTTCTTCCTTTTGACAAGTCACTGGCCCCCGGCGACGCCGAGCTTGCCTAGCCACCAGCGAGGCTTGTGGCCTAGCCTCACCTTGGCTTTGCGTCATCGGGGGCCAGCGACTCTTTGATGAGGGCGTTGGCCTCGTCTAACCGATCGCCGCCCGCCGGCGATTTATTAAGGAAGAAGAAAATGAAAAGGGAAAAAAAAAAAAAAATTGTATTTAAGTTATTAAAAAATTAAAAGAAAATATTTTTGAACTATAATTTTCAGGTTTTATTAAACACATTTCTATTCGAAAGTAAAAATTTTGGATAGTTATTAAACGCTTTAAAATGCTTAGAAATTGTTCCTAGGAGCATAATAAAAAACAATCCTTTATGAGCAAAAATTGTTCATGGGCACAGAATTGTTACCATGCATACCCTTAGTAGTTGACTAGCTTATTTCAAGTTGATAATTCTTTTATAAAAAATTATAATTTAAAGTTCATAATTTCACACAAAGATTAATGATTAAATTGACGATGTTAAAGAGTTAAGGATTGATATGGCAGTTTGAGAATGATTGGATAATTTTCCCATCTTCTTACAATTGTATAAGAGATAAGTATATTTTTGAGTCCGAAAATTTACAAAAATGTAATCAAAATCTAAAACTTATCATATTGATACAATTGAGTAATTTCATTAACTTCGTCTAACTTGGTTAGTGAAAAATGTTGACATGATTTTTTTCTTCTCTCTCTTATGCGGCATTGATGTAGCTAATCTATGAAAAATAAGGCTAAAATGATATCATTGTGGTCCAAATTTGTTTTCTTACCCTAAATCTTGATTGAATTAGATTAAAAAATAAAAAAAGATGTATTTTTAGAAAATGCAAAAATACGAAAAAAATGGGCAAGGGGCCTTGCGGCTACCCAACTGTGATCGAAAATCATCGGTGGGGGTCATCGAGGCGTCATCAAACCCCGCCGGCTGTTTCCGATGGGCCCAAGGAGCGGCAGGCCCTCGCCCTTGCTTTTTTTTTTTTTTTTTTTTTTTGTGTTTTTAAAAGTAATTTTTAAATTTTATATAATTGGGATTTTGGTTAAATAATTGGTATTTAGGCTAAAACAACATTGCTTTAGTTTTATTTTTCATGTTTTAATAAGGTCAATGCCACGTAGGAAAAGAGAGATATAGGGTTATGTTAGCGTTTTCTTTTAGTTTAATTGGACGGAATTAATGGAATGACTCGATCGATTTGCACTTTTTGTAAGTTTCAAGATTCGATTATATTTTCTTAATAAGTTTTAAACCTTTCAAAGAGGGTTAAAAAAAAACATGCCTTAAAGACAGTTGTAAATCTAATGAGGTGGTTTAATGAACTAGTGTTTTCTTGTTTCCTTTACCTATGTTCTGGATGAGAACTTCCCTTCTTCTCGATAGATATAAATGTTGGATTAGGGTTCTCTTCCAACCATTTCCGATGAAATTGTTGGTGTTGCCATCGTGATTTGCGTCTTTATGTATCGAGCCAAATTGTTTCGACTAAGAGTCCATTTGTTTAAAAGAAAACTCTTTCTAAGAAATTGATTTTCGACTTTTCGACACTATTCAATTCACACCAAAACGTTTTTCATGGACTGAAAGCAAAGTGTTTAAATTGAAGGGAAAACGGCTTTCCCCTTTTAATGAGAATCGCCAAATATAAAGAACATCAACAGTTTCTCATGAAAATAATTTTCAAGAAAAATATTTTTTTCTCTACCAAACCAAATCAGCGTACCCATATAACCATGACGCATAAACGAACTTTATTTTCCTCATTCACTAACAATGAGCTTTTTGTTTGAATTTTACATAACATGCATAGGCAAAAATTAACATAAACACAACGGAAGCAAAAGTAAATTTTGCTATATATGTATCTCCAAAGGTGTTGTTCATGTGTTGTAATAAAAAATCAAAATGTCAAAGGGGGTCACAAAATTCTACTATACATGTATCTCCAAAGGCATTGTTTATACATTTTAATAAAAAATCATAATATCAAAAGGGATGAAACGGATTACTTCTAGAAGCACGCTTTAAAGAAATTGATTCAGATGTTCTTCAGTCCAAGCCCTACAAACATTGGATTTCTAGTTCAGACACATTGTCAATGCACATAAAATGGAAGAGAGAACTTGCAGATAATCGTCACTATAATTGTGTTAGCAATTTTGTGGAGACAATCTTCCATACCCTTGACGTTTCAACCATGGCCCGAACAAGAGAAAAACCTTTTTCTCTTGCCATGTACACACACACTTCTATTTTTCTCTTTCTTAACAGCAACTGTTGTTGACTGTCCTTATTATTTGTATGTGATCAGCAACAGTAGCTGTCGTATGAGGTGCACATCAGTAGTTGTTGAACGTGCATGTTGGCCAACCACCATTGCTGACTATGGGCACTTAATAAAAACGAAAAAAAAGCACATGACTGTGCGTCGCATGTGGTCAACAACAATTGCTGAAAGGGCATGATCATTATGTATGCATTTTGGCACATTAATATATGTCCATGTTGGGCATGCATCTGTATCATATACACGTACGCTCATGATTAAAACAAAAAATTAAATTAAATATTAGCTCGACTTAATTCAATCGCCGTTATTGCAAACATAATTTGCAATATTATTTCTTGCGTTCAATGTTATCTTGAATTAGTCAATGTTTGTAATATTCCTAGATTCATCACTGAGCCGGTAGTAAGACTCATACCAACACATTAATATTCCCAAGAGAATTGATTATCCCGATTAACCTACAAGTCATACAAGCCATAATTGACATCTAGCAATATGTTATTATTACCCAAATGATATGAATGCTTTAAAAACATAATGAATTTGTTAGCTTTGGCTATAGTGTAATTTGATTTCTCTGTCTTACTATGCCTCGATTGAACAAAGACCCTATAGTATTTGTCAAGTTATCAATTCGATCATATGCACAACCCTAATTGACATACATTTTATACGAGACATAAATAGCTTATTCTTGGCTACGACCCTAGTTGAGGATTTCAATAGAGTGTCATAATGAAATCGTATATGACATCATTATTATACCTTGAATATAACAAGGAGATAGATTTTATATTGTGCACATGTGTAATTTTGTATATAGACGAACTATGACCATCAGGTATAAATATGGATCAATGAGTTGGCAATATATGCGCACTCGTAAACCGTAATCGTTCAACATACAAGTCAACACTGTGCCTCAAGTCTAAGGATTATTTACACAAGATCAAAGTATGAATATTTAGACATTAACCACGTTAAAGGCTTCCATGTCGCTAATTATTTTATGCGTGTCACAATTAATGAACTTGTCGATACAAGTACTTGTGCTTTAATGTGAGCATCACAATGCCTAATGACTCGTGGTTTGTCATTCCTTTAAGTATCCAATACTTAACGGTAAAGTTAAAAACACACTGGCCTGAATAGGATCATTAATATCTATTTAATGATTTATTGACCGGGAACAATTTAAAGGTTTAGTCTACTTATAAATCCGTCACACATTTTCTTAACGTCTCAAGAATAGATCAAGTCACAATTGATTTTATGGAATCATATATGTATGTATGTATGTATGTATGTATGTATGTATGTATGTATTTCTTTATTTATATTAATAATTAGACAAATGAATGAATATGTCTTTGTCATTAATTAAATAATAAGATTGACAGTATAACTGAAATTCCTAGCATGTAACTAGATTGACAAGAGGCTTTTTAAGACATCTTTAATGGGGTTGAACTAGGGGTGATCGAGTCCAGGGTGGGTAGGGTCTAGACCTGGACCCTGTACCCGATCCTGTTATAACCGGTTTCTCTTTTCTAGACTCTGTACCCGACCCTGTTATAACCGGTTCCTCTTTTCTGGATCTTGTACCCTACCCTGTTTTTATTGGACCCTGTTTTGGACACAACCTTGTTTTTCCGGTTCGGGAACAGGGTCAATCCTGTTTTCATTGGACCTGTTTTGCAACCGTTCAATATTTTATACGACTTCGAATTTTACATTAATTAGCAAAAAAACAACAACGTAATTCTCTTAACATTATTAGACAAAGCAAAAATCCTAAGAATGCATAAGCATTAGCAACAAATATGGATCTAATATTAGTCTCATTCCCATAAATACTTCTAATATGATCTAATGTGCTTACTTATGTGTATGCGACAGAGTTCTTATTAAGATGACATCTTTCTTGAGTTGAATTGAGAATTAGTGCTATAATGATTAGTAGCATTTGTAACTGGATCGACAAGAGGCTTTTTGAAGACATCTTTAATGAGGTTGAACGACTCGAGCTGCTTGAAGTGCTCCCACGGCTTCTCCCACACCACCGCCTCGTAGTTCTTCACCGTCGTCGCCGAGTCCCTCATCGTGAGGATCAGCCGGAAGTTCGTGCTGGACACGACCCGGGTCTTCCCCTTGATCACGCCCTGGAACTGCAGGTCGGCATCGTGCCGTGGGTCCTTGTTAAATTCGGCAGGTCGCGCACGTCCTCCACTCGCCACGGACGACGGCGAGGAGGAGGAAGAGGAGTCGATGCCTCATTGCGGTGGTTCTTGCTTTGGGAGCGTTGGGTGCAGCCGCTGGTGTTATGATCGTCGGTGGGTGTGGTTGCTGGACATGAAAACCGTCGTAACATGCCATTTGTCAGCCATGCAAGGCCAAATTTAGTACTACGCTGATGCTGTTGAAAAGCATCCACTTTTTCTTCGTCAAGACTTTCTTTTGTGAAGTAATCATAAAATTTATCAAAAATATGTAATTTAATTCTAAAACTTTCAAAAAATTCAATTAAGCTTTAAATTTATCACAAAAGTGCAATTGAGTATTAAAATTTTTTGATCGAAGAGTCCTAATATTTTGAAAAAGTGCAATCAAGTTTTAAAACTTATCAAATTGATCCAATAAAATTCTTTTGTGGATGACACTTTTTAAAGTTTTAGAACTCGATTGAACTTTCATGATAAATTTTATGATTTCCAATGCATTAATCCATTACTCTCTCTCTCTCTCTCTCTATATATATAGAAAATTATCAAAATAATCATAAACCTATTGCAGTTTTTTCAATTCACTCATAATTTTTTTTGCCAATCAGTGCTAAATATTTGCATTTATGCTAATTTAGTTCATCCCACCAACTTGGGTCAGTCAGCGCTAACGTGGACGCAGATTGTCTGACTGACACTGATGTGTCAATTTTTAAAATTTTTTGTTTCCTTCTTCTTTTGGATGGTCACCAAATCAGCTATAGGATAGGTCTAGCGAGGTCAACCTTGTTGGCCACTGGAGAGGCTCGCTGGCACTAGCAAGGGCGAGCCTCGGCCAACCCTGGCGAGGCCTCATTGTCGCAGGCCAAGTCAAGCCTCGCTTGTTAAGTACTAAATTGATAAAAAAATGTTTAAAATTGAATTGGAAAAATTATAATACATTTAGGACTCTTTTGGTAATATTCTCCATATATATATATAATATAGGTTAAAATGGGTGATTCCAATAACAAATGAAGAGGGCATTGATTTTCTCTATAAGGTTTCCTTGTGGCAATAAATAAATATTTACTTTTTTTCCTTATTTTGGGGTAACATCTTTTGTTTCTTTTGAGATTGGTCAAAGAGGGGGCCATTTGTACACCATGCAAAAGACTAATTTATCAGTCAGTTGATGCTCTCATAAAGAACAGATTTTCCTTCGAGATTACTTTTTATTAGATCCATCCTTGGTGTAAAAATTGATTTACACATTTACAAGGGTGAAGAGCCTAAGGCTAGTGCTCAACCATACATCTCATCCTCCTGAGTCCATCTCACATACTAAACAAGATTTCCCAAGACACAAGATGGACTATATACCGAACTTGTGTCCTTCGACTCGCGATCGTATCTGCGTGACCAATCCCTATGGTGTTGATAACTTTTTTACCGGTACCCACATCCTACGTTAGTCCATTTTACCCGAGCCAATGGATCGGGCCAACGTAGGATCGGAGTGTCCAATAATTTTCCCTCGTGAAGTCCTGATCTTACTAACAAGGCAAATATCAAAACAGTTTTGTACAAATTAGACGAACATGAAATGGTACCATAAGCTCGGCATGAAATAATTAATGGCTCATGTGAAATGAGCTAACATAAATGGAGTATTGGAAATATCGAGCAATGGTAGGACGAGAGTATCTAGTATTTTTCCCTGTGAAGGCCTAATCTTGCTAACTTAGGCATATATGAAAACAGATCTGTACAAATCCAAAACTTTCACGGTGAACAAACCAAGAATGGATCGCATATAGCTACAATGCCCAATCCGAGATTTGTAATGACACCACAAAGCAAAATGCAAGGGCCAATAACCACACAGATTGGCAAATTTATAAGTTCATAGACAGAAAATGTTTGGAAAGTAATTTTAATGAGAGATTAACGCAGAATTAAACAACATTTTCTCGAATAATTAAAAAAATAATTTCATTTTGCCAAGCATATCATATAAACACTGAAAAACAACTGTACCTTAAGCCAAAACCACAAAACAAGAATTATTCTCCCTACAACATTTGGTTGCCCTCCTCAGTTCCATTGAAGTTCAAACTTTCGAAGCATAGAATTTGGAGAAAGTATGATCATCAACAAAATATTAGGCAGACGATTACTAAAAAGGCATCATAGTTTAGATATATCTTGCAATAGATCCTTCAAAATATTTATATTAAATCGATATAACAATGGGACCTTGTAGGACGATTTAAACCTTTTGAGATTAAGGATTACTCCAAGTGAAATCAAAATGGAACTTTTCGTACCAGGAAACATTCGAATGTCGACCAACAGTAACGATTCTATGACTGTCATATTGCATCGCAACTTATTTCTCGAAGGATTAGCAGAAGAGAGGGAGAGCCACATAGCTCTTTCATCGAATTCTTCAGATTAAAGTTAACATTTCTCGCTTTCGAAGAACGCAAGCTCCCGGTAGTGCGGGTGCTCCTTCCTGTCGCGAACCATGGTCCGGTAACACGGCGACGACGTCTGGTTCACAACGAGATGCAGGAGATAGTTGATGAATTTGCGAGTTTCCTGAGTCTCCCCTCTCACGACCTCTTTCAAAATCAGGTTGAGGCGATGCTCCAGGCTGTAGGTGCTGACCGCGACCTCGGCAATGAATTGGACCTGCGGATCGTGCACGTCCTTGATCGGCTTCGAGGGTCCGATCGGGGGGTCATCACCATCTTTGGCGATGGCCGACAGAAGAAGGACCGCGAGGATGGTTGTTAGGAGGAGGATTTGAGGTCTCATGATCGTTGTTTTACTGAAGGATGTTATGTGACAGATGTTTTGTAGAAGATGCTGCTTCTTGTCGGCAGATTTGTTCCTTTATATGGAAAAAAAACTATTAAGATAGGTAGATATAATGCAAATTTGGCAACCGAAGATCTGGTTTTTCTATGACTATGATTTTATTTTGTTGCCAATATTTATTTGTTGCCAAAGTTTGCAACCCTATAATTTCTTGGGAAAATTCCAAAAAAGGTCTCCAAGTGCCATTGATTTCTCAAATAAGAGCATGAAGTTGACTTTGTTTTAAATAAGTGTATGAAGTGTTATCACTTTTTCAAATAAGGGCCTAAAGTGAATCTTATTTCAAATAAGGGTTTGACTTTTTGGTGATCAAGGACATTTTCGTCATTTACTTTTTTTTCTTTCCTTTTTTTTTGTCATATTCTTCTCCATCACTGGTGGTCGGTCGGGCACCAGTGAAGCACACACAGGGCTGGGCTAGGGTTGGCCTCGCCCGATCCGACGAGGGGCCCGATCCGGCGAGGGCCACCCTCGCCGGTGGCCAGCGATGGACAACCTTGCATGGGTGAGGCGACCCTTGCCCTGGGGGAGGCTGCCCCTCGTGGTCGTCTGTGAGGTTGGCCTCGCCTGTGACCAACGAGGGCCGACTTCATGGACGGCTGCGAGGGTGGACTCCCTCAGGGCGAGAAACGGCCTTGCCTGTGGTGGATGAGGGTGGCCCTTGCTGGATCGGGTGAGGGTGGCCCTAGCTGGATCGGGAAATGGTGACCCTTGCCCAACCCTTTGTGGGCGTCGCTGGTGGCTAGCCAACCACCGGCGATGATGAAGAAGACGAAACAGAAAAAAAAGAAAGAAAAAAAAAAGAAAAGAAAAGTGGCAAATGACAAAAATGCCCATGATCGGTCGAAAAATTTAGCCGGCTGGTGATTGACAAGGTCAAGCCCTCATTTAAAACAATTATGGCTATTTCAGACTCTTATTTGAAACAAGATCAATTTTGAGCCATTATTTAAGAAATTGAGGGCATTTGGGGCACTTTTTTGGAATTTTCCCTAATTTCTTTTTAGGGAAAATGACCCAAATGGTCATTAGACTTTGGTCTAATATGAATGTAGCTTTTGAATTTTTGATTTGTTTAATATGATCCATGAATTTTAAACTGATGTGCCGTTTCTAAACTTTTAATTTGTTAAATATGATCATTGAAATTTTTGGTACATATTCAATTTAGTCCCTAAATTGTATGAAAAAGTTCAATGTTGAAGAATCATATCGAACATTTTTGTGTGGTTTCGAAATTACATTAAATACGTATCAAAAGTCCATGATCACATTGAATAAATTAAAAGTACAAGCACACATTCCATATAGAGCTAAAATTTAGGGACCATGTTGAGTGGTTTAAAAGTTTAGGGATCATATTGTGTATTGAGTGAAAGTTCATGATTATTTGTATAAATACCTTTCATTTTATGATGGCTGCTGAATGTTCATGATTAATCAGTTGGCTAAGGACCGATTCGAGTGGTCTGGCCCAGCTTTTTCTAGAAAATAAATCTATCTATATTCCGAAAATCTCGAATAAATTTTCTAGACTTTATATTTATCCATTGGTTGCCCTGGATAATGTCATGACGGAGCATCGGAGCTTTGTGGGAAAAAAAGGAGCGGCGATCCTATGTATCGTGAGAGATTAATATATTTCCACGAGAGATATAAATAAAGGGAAGATGATACGTGTGTTGTCTTTCGATTTTCTTTCAAAGTTCAAAGCGGTCTCTAGGGCCTACATGGTAACGCCTTTGGGAGCAATTTGTTTTTGTTCTTTTGTTTCTGGGAACAGATTTTTTGTTCCTGGGAACAGAAATGCGTTTGGTAAATTTTTTGTTCTCGGGAACAAATTTGTTTCCCGGAACAGGTTTGGAGTAGAAATCAAAAACAAGAAAAAGTTGTTTCTTGTTCTCGGGAACAATTTTAAGAAACACTTTTTTTTTCTTTTTTCTTTCTCTTTCCTTTTTTTCTTCTTCTTCCTCTTCCTTTTCCCCCTCCCACCCCTCAGCCGCCCCATCGTCGCCGCCGGGCGAGGTTTGGCGAGCTCGCCGAGCCTCGCCCGGGCGGCGCGAGGCCGGGCGAGGCTCGCCCGGCCACCGACAAGGCTCTGCCTCGCGGATCTAGGCGGCCGAGCCTCGCCCAAGCGGCGCGTGGCGGCGAGCCTCGCCTCACCCGGATCCGGGGAGGCGAGCCTCGTAGGTGGGCGAGGCCGAGCCTTGCGCGGCCACCGCTCGGCCTCGCCCGGATCTGCGAGCCGAGCCTCGCCGGCGGCATCCAACAAAAAGAAGGGAGAAAAAAATAAAGAAAAAGAAAAAGAAAAAATGAAAATTAAAAAAATCAAAAAATTGGAAATTTTTACCAAATGTATTTCTGTTCCCGGAGTAAAAATTTTAAACCGTTATCAAACACCCCCAAATACTCAGAAATAGTTCCCGGGAACAGAAACAAGAAAAAACATTTTTGGGCAGAAACTGTTCCCGGAAACAGAAACGTTGCCATGCGGAGCTTAAACTATTATTTTGTGTGACTTTTAAAAATCCACTCAACATAACCCTTCAATTAAAAATTCTAAACACATTTAGATGACATAACTATAAACTATGGTAGCTTGACTTTATATTAACAATAAATTCTTCCAAAATGCAGCTTGATATAATTTTTTCGAGTTAAAAGGATTACTAAGCAAAATTGAAATCGTACGTTTTTGTGCCAGGAAAACATTCGACCCTCGGCCAACCACAGCAATTTCAGGACATCACATCGAATTGCAACTTATATATTTATTGTATTGTATTATCACATCGAAACACGTCGGCAGCCGCTCCTCCAGGGGGAGACGCAGGCGATACTCCAGAGCCACGATCACCGGCCGCAGTCTCCCCTCCTAAGACGGCTTTCAATGCCAGGCTGGTGTGGTTCTTCCTGTTGAAGTCGGCGATTGCAAATTCGGCGATCGCTCTGACGCGTGCATCGTTCACGTCCTTGA
Source organism: Corymbia maculata (assembly GCA_014182735.1). NCBI lineage: Eukaryota > Viridiplantae > Streptophyta > Magnoliopsida > Myrtales > Myrtaceae > Corymbia > Corymbia maculata. The sequence goes on from CM024685.1 coordinate 16,699,922, forward strand.
TCGGCTCCCACACTCCGCCGGCATGGCGATGGCGGAGAGAGAGAGAGAGGACGACGAGGGAGAGGGTGCAGAGGAGGAGGATTTGAGGTCTTATTGCCGATTGTTTCTCTACGCTTTTTTTTTTTTTCTGGCTAAAATACAGTGCAAATTTCAAAACTTGGCACAAGTTGACACTTATACTTAAATGTCATTTTAGAAAAAAAATTAAGATATTTAATTGTTAAGTCTGGCAAACCCGACATGGCTTATTTTTAATAACATAAGTAGTCTATGTGGCATGATGGGGTGCTAACTCAGCAACAAAGATGCAAAATAGAGTCGTTTTGCCTAAAAAATTGAATTTTAATGATATTAATTAAAATTACTAAATTTTAAAAAAAAAGCAAGAGCAGCGTTTGTTGAGGGTTGTGTAGGCTATGCTGCCACCTCCCCTTGCTGGCGATGGTGGGGCAGCGACACACAACCCTTGCCGAACGGTGCCTTCTCCCTTTTATTTATTTTTTGATTTATTTAGTTCTTTATATTCATTTTAATTATTATTTATGTTAAAATTCAAATCCAGAGACAAAACGAAGTCATTTTGGGCTATTTAGCCATCTTGACGCTAAAAATGACATCGTTTTTTGCCAGAAATTTTCATTATTGGCACTTAAGTATACCTTTTAGAAGTATTGGCACTTAAATATTTATTTGTGCTAAGTTTTGACACTTGCGTGGTACTTTAGCCATTTTTTTCTTTTAAGTTGCTGATTTCTATAGGCTTTTTTGTGGGTCCTAATTTGGAAAAATCCTAAGATTCCTCGATTGACAATTTGCTTTTCAGGACTGTTTTTTTTTTTTTTTTTTTTGCTACCTTATGTTATCTTTCATGTTTTGTCAAAGTTTGCAACCATATATATATATTTTTGGTAACGTAAGCATGTATATATTCCAATCATCCACTGTACATCCTAGAGGATAATGGCACCATTTACACTTGATTAGCAAAAGCTATTGAGTGGAAAGGTGCAGAATCCGAACATATCTAAAGCAAAAGCAACAAAGAATAACCACAAAAGTTTTTAAACATAAAAATAGAGGCTTCAAATCCCAAGATCTTTGTAATCTTCTATTAACCATATTGTCTTGAATCATCGGTCTTGAAGCCACTTTGTCCTTGACGGCTTGGATAATATAGTGCTTTCTAGAAGGAATGGACACCACCTTGCCCTGAAATAAAGCATCATTACGAGACTTTCATATAACAACGTAACACTCCAAACGAACACCTAAATATCTCCTTCCGGAAGCCTTTATTAGTCAAATTACCACAAGCCCATTCAAGGGTATTCCTCCATGATTCTCCCAGCTAGGCCAAATTACACTTACCCGCCCAAAAAATAGCAATATCACGCGTTACTTTATATCCAAAAAACAAATGATCAATAGAGTCCGACCTAATCTTACAAAAAGGACAAACGGCTCCAACAATCCTACCATAAGATAATAAGAGCACTTGTGTAGGGAGGCAATTCCTGATAATCAACCATAGCAATAATTGGTGCCTCGGCACAATGGACTTACTCCACACAAAAGAAGACCAATATACTCGCACGGTCCGACTCCTAGTATTATCCTAAGCCGAAGCCATCAAAAACTCACCCAAGGAATGCGGTAACCAAGTAAGCACATCTGGCCTGTTGTTGAGGATAGGAATCGGATACGGCTTGCTTTGTATTTGTTGGAAAACAGCGATTCTAGCCGGAGAGAAAAGGTCCGCCATCGTATCGGTAGATGTAGGAGTTGGAGAAGAAGAGATTTAATGGACCTCAAGGGTGCCAGGGATCAAACTAGAGTGAAGCAGCACGTCCATTACCAACCTGCCACCTCACAAAAGCCAGGAAATTAGGCCTCAAATCAAGAATTTTCCTCCAGGCCCAGGAACAATAAGTCGGTGTAGAGGTGATCCAAAAGTTCTTTTTAAAAAAATAAGTGACATGGATCCATTTACACCAGAGGGATTCTTTGTCTATAAACAAGAGCTAAATATGTTTCATCATTGCAGCTCTATTACTCTCTCGAAGCTTTCTCACCCCAAGTTCACTTTTAGCCTTTGGTAAACACACATGATCCCAAGCCACCTTTGCACCACTAGAGCCTAGACTAGGACCCTTCCACAAGAACTATCGACATATTTGTTCAGTTCTCTTCAGGACCGGGCTTGGTATGATAAATATACTAGCCCAGTAAACTTGAATGGCATGAAGGACCGACCTAATAAGTAATAGCCAACAAGCAAAAGACAAAAATTGATGGGTCCAAGAATGGACACGAGTAGTAAGGAGACTAATCGAGCAACACAATCTACTTTGGCCATCCTCTTAGTGATAATTGGAACATCAAAGTATCTCACTAGAAGGGACCCTAGTCAAAATCCCCACATCTAGATGATTTGATCTCGGGCTAATGCAGAGCCACTCACTAGAAACACCTCACTCTTGTTGAGGTTCGGCCGAAAACCACTCCAGGAGTAAAATAGAAGGAGACCCTCCTTTAAATATGAGCACGAGGTCATAGAAGCTTCACAGAAGAGGAAGACATCATATGCAAAAAATAAGTGGGACAACCTATACATCTCCAGAAGAACTTAAATCCTGGTCAACAAGCTTGCAAGAGATAATGCCAGACAGGACCTCCATGGCTAAGGTGAAGAGATAGGGAGACATAGGGTCCCATTGCCTTAACCCCCTCCCACTTGGGAAAAACCCATGAAGCTCTCCATTAATTGCAATAGAAAATCTAGGAGTCCGCACACATGTTATAATGCGGTCTACCAACCAAATAGGAAATCCAAAAGCTTTCAAGGTCAGCTCTAGAAAGTCCTAGTCAAGGGTATTATAGGCTTTCTGAAAATCAACCTTGACTACACATTTAGAGAGGTAGGGCTCCACATGAAACCCACTAAATAACTCTTGAGCTAATAAAATGTTATCACTAATTCGCCGGCCTTTGATGAATGCATTCTGGAAAGAGCCAACTAGGAAAGGGATAACCGCAGCAACTCTATCTGCAATAATCTTCGTGATGCATTTATAAACAGTGTTACAATATGCTATTGGCCTAAAATCCCCCACAGAAGAAGCATTGGGAACTTTAGGTACAAGAGTGAGAATAGTATTATTAACCTCCCTTAATAATCTCCCAGTGTTGAAAAAAATTCATAACAGCATCAACCACAGCTTGGCCTACCACATCCCAATTCTTTTTGAAAAAATCAGAGTTAAAGCCATCTGGTCCCAGGGCTTCATTATTCGCAAGTGAGAACATAGTTTTATAAATGTCAATAGGAGTAATGGGACTGGATAGCAACCGAACCTGGTCATCCGTAACTTTAGCAGAAAGCACCGATTTAATGTCCATAAGAGAAGGCCGAACCTCCATGTGTACCGGGCCAAGCAACTCCTGAAAGTGCTGAATGAAAATATCGTTAACTTCTTGCAAATCAGAAACCAAGTGCCCATATTATCCTGGATAGACAAAACTCTATTCCGGAGGTGTCGATTATTCACCGAGTGGTGAAAAAATTTAGTATTGAGATCCCTTTCTTTCAGCTAGCAAATTCTGGATTTCTGACTGAGAAAAGATTCTTCTTGAGACTTGAGTTCATAAAACAGTCTAAGCTGGATTCTCTCTTGGGCTGCCAAATGGTCATTTTGCGAGTCCAACCGGTAAGCATCCTAAGTTGCTTTGAGGGCACCCCTAGCATTTTCAACGTATGATGAGAGGTCAGAGAAAGCTTCCTTGTTCATTTGTTTTAGGCAGTCTTTTACCTCTTTTAATCGGAAGTATAATCGATACATAGGGGTACCTGTCACTGAAGCCATCCAAGCCTAGCTAAGAATATGCCGAAATTGTGGGTGTTCCATCCAAAAATTAAAAAATTTAAAGGGTTTCCTCCTGGGTGACGGTTCAGTAATCTTGACAATCATAGAAGTGTGGTCAGAAATTCCAGGAGCAACAAAGGCAGCTTCAGAGAAAGAAAAGTCCTGGCACCACTTACTATTTACCAAAACCTAATCAATCTTATGAAGTTTCGAGAAGGACCAATGGAGACCAACCAGGTGTGGCGATATCCAACATACCTAAGGTCATCAAGCAGAGCTTGGGATAGACATTCCTTCAACTCATCAAATGACTGGATTCATGGAGTCGAACTACCCATTCTATCCAATGGGTCACGGATAGCATTGAAATCCTTGGCCACCAACCACGGACTATTATTGTAGGATGAACTCAACTGGACCGAGTTAGCCCATAGAAGTCTACGGGCCACAAAAGTGTGCTCTCCATAAATAACAAACAAGTTAAAGGAGATATTAGAACTAATATCCGAGAGATTACTATGAATAGCTTGACCATGAGTTAAGATGGCATTAAATTTAACCATACTTGGGTCCCAACCCACCCAAATTCGGTCCCTGGGAGAGAATGCATAGTTAGAGGACCAAAGCCATCCCGGAATAGTATTGGATGATAGAGCATCAAAACGTCCAGCAGGAACCTTAGTCTCCAATATTCCTATGCAACAAAGATTGTAGGTACGCACAAGCTTGCGGGCTTCAGCTTGGTGTACCGGGTCTACTAGGCCCTTAATATTCCATATACCTATATTCATATAGTACTATATGCATCAAAGATAGAGAACTTACTTACGCTGGCTTGTTCATTAACGACTCTTCAATGGCTTTGACATATGGGCTATCTTCGTAGAAAGCGGATGAAGAGGATCAGCACTAGGCATCGTGTCAAGCAATTTAGGCACCTATTCAATAGCAATAGGGGTTTTAGTTGTTGGGGCCTGGCATCTCCATCCTCCTAGAAGGTCATTCGCCAAGCTATTGTCCATCTCAACTCCTACATCTATCCTTTCATCTGATGAGGTAGAAGCGGATGATGATGGAGAGTCTACCAGACTAGTTGCCTAAAGTGCTCGAGAGGAGCTGTCCAACGGAGAAATAGAGGAGCCCACATGATTAACCAGCTTTGACTTGGCTCTCATCTTCCTTCTAGCCTTCCTATTAGGGCATTGAGTTTGCCAAGCTGCCTCAGCATTCTCAGCTTAGCATTCTCGGCTTGGACTACTTGGCTGTGACACCTTCCTTGCTACCTGGAATATCAGCACCAAGTATCACACTCTTCCCCAACTCCCACTGGCTTTGGATTGAAACATAGATATCAACAACAAATTACCCAGCTCTTAGAGGAGGATCTCCTTCATCAAGAGCCTAAGTTGTAGCACCATCGCCCCCTAATAGTAGTGTCCTTGGGTAGACATTTATGCTCAAATAGGCCACAAGATTGGCAGTACACTGGCCTCTACTCATAGTCCACCTCCACCTTACGCATGGTGCCACTAATAAGCACATTAATTGAAGGTGGAAACTCCGCCGTGGCTGACATCTCCACACAAGCATGAGCAAAGGACAACGGCTTCATTTGTTCAGTGTGTTGGTCAACATACAGAGGTTTTCCAAGCACACTTGCCACGATACTGATACCTAGAGTAGACCACTACGCATAAGGAATATTTTTCAGTCGAATCCACACCGACATGGAGGAATGATGAACCTTCGTGAGCTCCAGAAGTGGGTGCTATTGTTGGAGCATAAGAGGAACATGAGCAACAATTAGAGGACCCCCTTCCAGCACCCTCCTGTGAAATTCTTGATCCAACATATGAAAAAAGAAAAAGCCTTGATTGTTGGCTTCAACATCCACAAGCTTGTCCCCCCATACATGTTTAAGGGTAGACTCCACCAGCTTAAATGGTAACTTCTTCCCAATTAGATATCCGCAATGCATTCGGACCATAATGGGTCCGAAGCTTCCAACACTTGGTCAGTGACTTCAGCCACCAACCTATCATTGATGCGAGTTGGTTGGACAAAAGATAAGTTATATCTTTTCATGGCTGACCGAGCCACATTAACCTAAGGTCGATCAGTAGGGGGATGCGAACCACTACTTTTGTCGCCCAGGGAGAGGACTTACAGAAGCTTGCCCTTGCGAGACAGCTTGGGCCACCTTACTTTGCATTTGACTTGACTGCGAATCAGGCATGGTGCTTTGACTTAAGCCAAACTGAGACAGGCTTTCAGCCCCTCCCGAACCAGGTATAAGAACCGGTGAAAGGCCTTAAGCCCCTACCAAACCAGAACCCCCATTTCCCACAACAAAACCAGTGCTCTTCTTTGTTGCGGGCCAATTACGGGCCACCACCAACCTACTCCTACTCCGGTCTCTCCTACCTCCTAAAGCATTAGAGGTTCCAGATGGAATCCCCCTAGAATCAGAGATTATCCCCCTCAAACCAGAACTCAACCCAGCTTCCATAATAGTACAAAATAGGATAGGAACCATAGTTGCAAAGAGCCATACTAGGAATTGCAGCCTTGCTCCAAGGAATAGCTTTAGTAGAAAGGTGGTGGGGGAGATGGCGAAGAAAACCACCAAGTATCAGCCCCAACCGCCACCCACAGCTACTGGAATAGCGCACTCCACTGGCAAAGGAAACAGGGGCTCGGCACCAGCAGGAAGTACAACCTTGCTCCAAGGAAAAGCTTCGGTAGAAAGATGGTGGGGGGTTGTCGAAGAAAACCACCAAGAATTAGCCCCAACCGCCACCCACAACCACCGGAATGGTACACTCCACCGGCGAAGGAATAGGGGCTCGGCACCAACTATTTGAGAGAAAACATGAACAATACCACTGGGTTATAACTAAGGAACACAACCCACCCTATATTTCATCTCACTAGTTCTTAGACTTTCAAAAAAAAAAAAAAAAACAAGAAGAAAAAACCAATAAATGTTATCCCTTCCATTGAAAATTCTAAGACCTTAAATTGACGGGGCCAAAAATGTGCGAATTAATTAGCAACGTTAGCGTCCACGTCGCTTACATGTATCCACCCGCATCATATGTAGAGAAATTTCTACATGTGGTATCAGAGCGGGTCATATATGATTGTACATGTAGAAATTTCTCTATATGAATAACTAATTAATCAAGAATAATTAGATCAATATATAATTGTAAAACACCAAAAACTTATATGTATATACAGCAGAATTTAAAGCGTACCTATTTAAGCCATAATTTAAAGCGTACCTTTTTGAGCTATAGTCTCACTTGATAGAAAACATATCAAGCTGATATAATCAGTGATCTATCGGTATGCCGGGTCTTCCTCTCTATGACCTATTTCGGTTTAGCAGCTTTAATGGGATTTAGCGACTAATAGGTATAACCTACCATTTTATAGGCTAGAGAGGGGACCTAGCAAACCCTAATCAACAGCGTGTCAATTGGGCCCCTCCCATTACGGGCTTTAGTTAAACACAATTACCTACACTTTGCTACTCAACTAGGCCCGTAATTAATAGATGCCAAAACCCAATTCAATAAGATCACTTGAGGGTTTAAAATATATTGGAATATCCATTAACCTGATTATATAAAATAGAAAATTAATTAATTAATGTAAGCCCATTATTGGAAATTTCCAACATTCTCCCACTTGGGCTACATTAATTAATTTGTTTTATTTTGAAAACGATTTTTATTTTGAAAACGACACTCTCGGGTTAATAACTGAAAATTTATTTTATGTGGCCAAAATTTTGAAAAATAATATTCCAATAATGGTATCTTAAAACCAATCCAATCCTATATAACCTCATTATAGGACTATGGCGATTAATGTGTTAAGAAAATACTGCAATACATGACCTTCCATAATCACATATAATAAACATTATATTTTCATGGATCATGGGCCTAGTAGTGTAGTAAGAAATAGTGTCAACATGTGATCAAAATATACACTATTTCTTATCAGTCCTCAATGCAATTTCTCAACGACATGAAATTGCATTACCGCAATTTCTAAACAACATGAAATTGCTTCAGTGCGATTTCTAACAAACATGAAATTGCACAACTATGTCACAATCCAATATGAGATCTCATAATTAGTGACATCCAGTCATTTTCAAACTATTTGTTTAAATATACTGTTCTATACTTCCACTTTTCAGTCGACAGGAGAAATGATAATAATAGAATCAACAGTGATGATCATCAAAAATAAATATTTTAATAAAGCTTGTAAAAGCATTATCAATTTGCATATAACTGCAATATCCAAAAATATAAGCTATATAGCTCCCACTAACAAAAGAGATCAAAAGACTCTAAAACACCCATATTCTTTACATGTTCTTTAAACAAAATGAGTCATAAATCTTTTGTTAGAGGATCAAATAACATGGACTTAGTTATAATATTCTCAATCACAATATCTCCATTTTTGACTAAGTCCTTAACAATATAATATTTGATTTGATTAACATCTTAGTCGTGGCATTATTGTTGTTCACAACAAAAGTAAAAGTTTGACATATATAATGCAATATGATCAATTATGGGCAATAAATAATTCCACAAAATAATTACTATATTATAAACTCCTCTTTAGACAGAGCGTATAATGCACCATTATTTTCCACATCATGAAGTTTGTAAAACAACAACAAAGAGAATTACATATAATTATCAATGATTTATCCCCTTTGGGCAGACAAATCATTTAAATTATATATCTCCATGATATCAATATATAGAGATAGATAATGAGAATTACATATAATCTATAAGGATCCATCCCCCTTTGAGCAGATAAATCCTTTAAATTATACATCCCCATTAGCTTAACACAAAGGGAAATCACATATAACTCTCAAAGTTTATCCCCTATGGATAGATAAACCTTTTGAGTCACGCATCCCATTAATTATCTCTAATATATTAATATAGAGGAGAATTACATATAACTTAAAAAATTTATCCCCTTTGGGCAGATAAATCTTTTTGAGTCATACATCCCCATCTTTTAATTTTGGAATATATTTTCATGCAATTTTCAAATTAATATACACAATAACCTCCTTTGGGCAGGTGATTGTATATACTAATTTTTATCAATAAGGAATTTCAATAATTTACAAACTTTAACAATTTGTAAATAATATTCCACTTAATCAATGCCCAAAATTATGGCTTAAATAGGTACGCTTTAAATTCCGCTGTATATACATATAAGTTTTTGGTGTTTTACAATTATATATGGATCTAATTATTCTTGATTAATTAGTTATTCATGTAGAGAAATTTCTACAAAAAGAATTACTCTAAGCGAAATCGAAATTACATGTTTTCGTTCCCGGAAATAGTCGACTCTTAGCCAATCATAGCAATTTTAGGATATTACATCAAATTGCAACTGTCTTTTTTATTTCGTATTCAATCCTTGAAAGAGGGAGGACGGCGAGGAAGAGGGTCAGGAGGAGGATTTGAGGTCTCATTGCCGTCGTTTTTATGCTTTTTTTTTCTTTTCATAATGTAATTGCTGGTTTTATCGGCCTTTTGTTTTTGTCCTAATTAGGAAAAATCCTAAGGACTCCTTGATTGACACCATGGCTCCTCGCAAAGCCAAATTGCAAATTTAGTGACCCACAATTGCTTTTCTGGTTTTATCGGCCTTTCGTTTTTGTCCGATTCTCGACCAACCGTAACGATAACTCCGAGCAAAATCAAAATGGATCTTTAATTTCTCGTTCAAATAGCAAAAGAGAGAGAGAGACCGCTAACAATGCGATCGATTGGACGCGCAGGGTCTCGTTCAAGTCATCAATATCCGTCCAATCCTTCTAGAGGGTGGCGACGGCGAAGAGACAGAGGACGGCGAGGAAGAGGGGCGATGGCGGAGAGACGGAGGACGGCGAGGAAGAGAGTGAGGAGGAGGAAGATTTGAGGTGTCATTGCCATTGTTTTTCTATGCTTTTTCTGTTGACTTGCTGATTTTTATAGGCCTTTTTCTTAGGTCCTAATATGGAAAATAAAAATCCTAAGATTCCTCGATTGACAACTGCTTCTCAGGACTAATCCCTATTTTTATAAGCCTTTTTTGGGGTCCTAATATGGAAAAATCCTAAGATTCCTCGATTGCCAATTGCTATTTAGAACCGTTTGAGGGTCATGGGCTCATAATGAAGTGAAGTCGATGTCATCTTCGTTAGCCTACCCTTTTCCAAGGTGTTTCCACCTTCCCTCTAGTGAAGGCGCCAAGTTTAAATTGCATTTTTTATTTTTTTTGTATTGGTCTCGCACGTCTCGTACCTTTTATTCTAAATTGTATATTTTTCTTTCTCAATAAGGTGGGAATACCCTTATGTTTTACGTTCTAGAATTAAAATGTAATTAGGTCTGTTTTATTTATTTTGTCGCCACATGTTATCTTTCATGTTTTGTGAAAGGTGGCACCCCTATATTTTGTCTTTAATGTTCAGCCCTATATTAAAAGTCGATTTGGTTTTGTTGGATGCAGTTTAGTGTATAAACATGGTAAGGTCCGTTTTATTTATTTTGTTGCCATACGTTATCTTTCATGTTTTGTGAAAGCTGGCAACCCTGTATTTTATTTTTAATGTTAAACCCTATATTGAAAGTCGATTTCGTTTTGTTGGATGCAGTGTAGTGTATGAACATGATACAAGAAAATGGATGAAATTTTAGACTTGTGTCACCAATTGAATTCCGACGTGTATTTATCATTGCTATATACCCCATGTACCTCGTTTTGGTTGGTTTGGTTCTGTCCGAAGTGTCTAGATTCTCAAGCCATTCGTCTATGTTCTGTCACCCCAAAAATTAGCTCAAATCGTGAGGTTTTCCCTCTCACTGATAAATCGACCACTAATCACTTCCAAAATTGATATGAGACAATTTCAACACGGAGTTGCCAAACTTCCCTTTTGCGAAATTTAGTTCTTGAAACTTCTAAAAATCCACTCAATATGGCCCTCTAGTTAAAACTTCTAGCAGCTTTAGCGGATGTAATCCATAAACCACTATTGCCTTGACACTAAATGTACCATGGCTCGTAGGTAGACTTCACGTCATTTATCTCTGTCTCTAATTATTTTCACCTAAAGAGAAAAGGAAAAAAATCAAAGATTTGTCGACTTAGGAAAATAACATGACAATCCATGTCATTATTTTGATCCAATAAATACTAATATGACAATCCACATCATTATTTTTACAATAAATTATGCCAAAATATAGACTGATATTCCCTTGAAGTTGTATGATGATTAATTTTTGAGAGAAACATTTAGGGCATGTTTGGTAACGCTCTCGAGAATAACTGATTATGTTCTTTTGTTTTTGGAAGTGGATTTGGAATAGAAATGCGTTTGGTAAATTTTTTGTTCCCGGGAACAAATTTGTTCCAGGGAATAGATTTGGAGTAGAATCAAGAAACAAAAAAAAATTGCTTCTCGCTCCCGGAAACAATTCCGAGAATCAATTTTTTTTTCTCTTTTCTCTCTTCTCTTTTTTTCCCTTCCCTTTCTTCTTCTTCTTCCTTCCTTCCTCCTCCTCCCACCCCATCACTGCACCATCGCCGCCCCGAGCCGGCGGTGGCAGCAACACCGACCACAATGGGGGAAGGGAAAAATAAAAAAGATAAAAAAACAAAAAGAAAATTGTATTTAAATCATTAAAAAATTAAAAGAAAATATTTTGGACTAGAAATTCTAAGGTTTTACCAAACGCATTTATATCTCAAGAATAAAAATTTTAGACAGTTACCATACACCTTCAAATGCTCAGAAATTGTTTCTAGGAATATAATAAAAAAGAATCATTTCTAAGCAGAAATTGTTCTCGGGAATAGAAGCGTTACCATTAGCATCCTTACTCTTAGCAAAATTGAAATGAAAATTTTTGCACTAAGAAAAATTCGAGTCCTGATCGACTATAGCAATTTTATGATATTGCACTGAATCCCAACTTTTATTTCTCATTTGATTCTCGACCAATCGTAACGAAACTTTATGTGTTGGGAACCATTTGAGTCTCAACCAACTCTAGCGATTTTATAACATCACATCGAATTGCAACTTTTATTTCTCGTTCAATGAGAGAGAGAGAGAGAGAGAGAGAGAGAGAGAGAGAGAGAGAGAGAGAGAGAGAGAGAGAGAGAGAGAGGGGTAGGGTAAAATGGCTTTTCTCACATCGATTCCTTCGTGGTAGCAATATTATTGGTATGATCGGTGTGCCAAATCTCCCCTCTCATGACATCTTTGAAGATCATGTTGTTGTGGTTCATCTCATTGAACTTGATGACCGCGGACCGGGCGAGCCCTTGGACACGCTCATTGTGCATGTCCTTGATTGGTTCCCACGCTCTATCAGGGAAACCTCGGCCGGCCGGCCGGTGGCGATGACCAAGACAGGGAGGACGGCGAGGAAGAGGGTTAGGAGTATTTAAGGTCCCATTGCTGTTATCTCTTTGGTTTTCTTTCTTACACAATATATTTCTTTTTTTGTCGATCATACTCTACCTTTACACTAAAACATTTAGATGATGTAACCATAAACTATGGTTAACTTGGCATTATATTTGCCATGGCTTACTAGTAAACTCCACGTTACCTATATTTCTCATTATTTTCACCTAATGAGAAATATATTTCTTGTCTGATTCTCGATCAACCGTAACGATAACTCCGAGCAAAATCGAAATAGAAACATTATTTCTCGTTCAAATAGAGAGAGAGAGAGAGCTGCGTAGCTTTCGAAATCGATTTCATCGTATTCAAAACTATGGATCGCAATTCTGGCTCTCAAACGACTTAACCTCCCATTGATCCAGCCCGGCAAACTCCATAACCAAGGCGTCGTAACACCTGGGCGACGTCGGGTTTTTGAAACACTCTGGCGACGGCGAGTCATGGATACACTCGGGCGATGACGGCCTCGGCCACTCCACGGCGATACGCAGGAGATACCAGTTCTCATCGACCTTCCTCTGTACAGATTTTGTAAATCAGGCCGGCCTGGCTCTTCCTGTTGAAGTCGGTGACCGCGAACTTGGCCATCGACTGGATGCGTGGGTCGTTCAAGTTCCCGATATCCGCCCAGTCCCTCCAGGGATCGTCGAGGGTGATGACGGCGGAGAGACGGCGGACGGCGAGGAAGAGGTTGAGGAGGAAGAGGAGGAGGAGTTGAGGTCTCGTTGCCAGTTGTTTTTTCTATGCTTTTTCTCTTGACTTGCGGTTTTTATTATGCCTTTTTCTTATGTCCTAATATGGAAAAAAAATCAGATTCCTCGGTTGAGGATTGCTTGCCAAGACTGTCATTCATTTCGTTGCCCCATGTTTTCTTTCGTGTTTAACACGGAATAAGAAAATGGATGAAAATTCCGCACGTTGTTCGATTCAGTCGTCCACATTGTCAAGCGGTTCGTACATGTTATATTGTCCTAAAAGCTAGCTCAAATGATGAGATTTCCTCTTATACTTATAAACGGACCACTAGTTCTTTCCACAACCGATATGGGACAATCTTAACATGAAGTCACCATAGAGCCTGTCTCTTATAAAAAAAATTGAAAAATGATTTTCGATAAAAGATATTTCGCTACTCAATCCAATTCGAGTGAAACAATATGATGTGTTGTCCTTTAACCTTATTTTTTTTTTTTTTTTGAAAATTCAAAGTAATCTCTAAACTACTCTTTTGTGAAATCTAGTTCTTAGAAACTTTTAAATTTCCACTCGGTATAGCCCTTTAGCTAAAAATTCTAACAGCTTTAGCTGATGTAATCCATTAACTTCCATTAACTGCTGTTGACTTGACAAAAAAATTATCATGATTCACAAGTAGACTAATTGTGATTTATCTCTGTCTCTAATTATTTTCACCTAAAGAGAAAGGAAAAAAAAAAAGAAACAAATATTTGTCGATTTGGGAAAATAACATGACAATGATGACGTGGCAGTCCACACCATTATTTTTACAATAAATTCTGCCAAAATATAGATCGATATCGCCTTCTGAAGTTGTATGATGATGTATGGTTTTAGAGATAAACAATTACCCTGAGCAAAATTGAAATGAAAATTTTCGCTCAAGGAAAAATTCAAGCCTTGATCGATCATAGCGATTTTATGATATCACACCGAATCGCAACTTTTATTTCTCGTTCGATTCTCAACCAACCGTAACAACCACTCCGAGCGAAATCGAAACGAAGCTTTTCGCAATGGGAAAAATTCGAGCCTTGACCAACCGTAGCGATTTTATGCCATCACATCAAATTGCAACTTTCATTTCTCGTTCAATTGTAACATGCCTTTCTTTCTTACACAATGTAATTTTTTTTTTTCGATCATACACTACTTCTACTCTTAACATATTGAGACGACATGAACATAAACTATAGTTAACTTGACGTTATATTTGCGATGGCTTACTAGTAAACTCCACATCATATATATATATATATCTCATTATTTTCACCTAAAAGGAAATGAAAAAAATAAATAAAGGAATAAAATTTGTTGACTTAAAAAAATAAAATGACAGTCCACATAATTATTCCTATAAATATTAAGTGCTGATGTGGTAGTCCACGTTAATAAAAATCCAATGATTATAATAAATTCTTCCAAAATGAGATAATACGTTTTCTTCTTTTAATTATTTATTTCTTGTCCGATCCTCGACCAACCGTAATGATAATTCAAGCGGCGAGAGAGAGAGAGAGAGAGAGAGAGAGAGCGCTACATAGCTTTCGAAATCGATTTCATCATGTCAAATCTTTGGATAGCAAGGCGCCTTGTCAAAGGACACAAGCTCCCACCCGTCCGGATAGTCGATCTCCAGAATCAAGGCGTCGTAACAGGGGCGCTCCGGCGTCGGGGAGTTGTCGAAACACATGGGCGACAACCGGGTTGGCCGACACTTGGTCGCCGGCGGCAGCTGCCAATCCGTGGCGATATTCAGGAGATAATTGGTGTCGTCCACATTCTCGACCTTCGCTAAAAGCAAACGTTTGTAAACCAGGCCTTCACCGCTCCTGCCGTTGTGCTCGGTGACCGCGAACTTGGCCATCGATTGGATTTGCGGGTCGTTCAAGTCTTCGATTTCCACCCAGGGATCGCCGACGTCGCCGCTGTCGGCCACGGCGGAGGGAGGGAGGACGGCGAGGAAGAGGGCGAGGAGGAGGAGGATTTGAGGCCTCATTGCCGGTTGTTTCTCTATGCTATTTTTTGTTCTTTTTTTTCTCTTTCGACTCGCTGGTTTCTATAGGCTTTCTTTGTGGGTCCTAATAATAGAAAATTCCTGAAGATTCCTCAATTGAGGATTGCTTTCCTTTCCATGACCGTCATTCATTTTTTCACCCCATGTTATCTTTCACATTTAACGTGTTATAAGAAAGTGGATGAAATTCCGTCAATTAAATTCCGAATCGACTTGTATCTATCTTTACTATGTATATTCCACGTACCTCGTTTGGTTTTGTCTCAAGTGTCCATGTTTTCAAGCCGTTCGCATATGATATCCTGTCCCAAAAGCTAGCTCATATGATGAGATTTCTCCTCACACTTATAAACGGATCACCAGTCTCTTCCATAGAATCACCATAGGCTGTGTCTCCTCTAACAAAAACCAAAGAAAGACTTTTGGTAAAAGATATTTTGCTACTGAATCCAATTTGAGTGAAACAATATGATGTGTTGTTCTTTAACATTTACTTTTAAAATTCAAACTAGTTTCTAAGGGTGTGAATGATAAACTTTCTGATCAAATTTTTTTTTGTGAAATAGAAATAAAATTTTCAATTTCTATTATTGAATGAGTTTCTAAGCAAAAAAATACATTTAATAACGACATAAAATTTCAATTCCCGAAATAGAAATTCATTTGATAATGAGACAAAATTTCTCCTTTTTGAGCGGCGACGACGAGGGGAGGGGGCAGCGATGGTCGTGACGGTGACGGGCGGCCACTAGGTGGGGGAGGTGGTGATGGGCGGCCGATGGTGATAGGGATAGGGGCGGTGATGGCATAGTCGGCCGGCCGATGGGGGAGGGAGCGGAGACGAGGGGAGAGGGCGTTGGCAAAGGTTGTTGATCGTTGGCAGTGGTAGGGGGTGGCAAAGGTGGTAGGTGGCAATGACCAAAGGAGGTGGGCGATTAGGGGTTAAGGGAGAGACTCCTTTGTGCGAGAAGTAGAAAATAAAGAAACAATTTCTGATTTCTATTTCATAAATAGAAAAGTAAATTTTTTTTATTTCTATTTCAAATATATTTTTAGAATATAATTTGTTCTAAAAATAGAAAAAATATTTTCGTCGTTCATGAAAATATCTAGATGTAAATTATTATTGATGTCAGAAATATTTTTTATTGATTAATTATTTCAAGTGATAGATGTGTTTATTTTTATAAAAAAATATAAATTTAGTCAAATCATTCATTTTTCATGAAATAAATAAATTTTTTAATCAGCATATTTCTTTAACTATGTAATTAATTAATTGAATAATGCCATTTTGCCAAGGATATCAGACATTACGTTGTAAGAATAATTAAGTTCGATTGAAGTAACAAATTTGGAGAAATTAAAAATGCACTCTATTTCGTGCTTTTTGCTGGGAAATGATGAGTTAATTAAGGAGGTTGAGGCTGCCATACCGATGGTACCGTGCTTTTCCATAATTACGAAATTCAAGAAATTGGGAAAAAGAAGAAGCAGAAATAAAAGACAAGAACACAAAAACTGCGAATGCTTGAACTGGTCGTCTTCTACATTCTAGCATCATAGTTTAGTCTATCTTGCAATAAATTCTTCAAAATGTAAATCGATATCACATTGCAAAGTTGTATGATGATTTGAACCTTTTGAGACAAATGAAATTGAAATAAAACTTTTCGAATTTATGGTATCACATATGATCATGACTTTTATTTATTTATTTTTTTGATGACCCAAAGAACCCCGCACCCCGCCGACAGCTAGAGGAGTAAACCCTGGGGGTCGCATGTGCTAGCCACCACACACATACAACCAGGTAAGTCACCCTATGACAAAGCTGGGATTCGAACTCTCGACCTTTTGTGAGAGGAAGAGAGCGTGAACCAGCAACGCCACCCAGGTGGGTGGTTATCATGACTTTTATTCATCATTTGATTTGTAGAAAAGAGAGAGCGGAATAGCTTTTAACATCGATTTCTCTGGATCAAACTCAGCATGTATTGCGCTCGAACGACAAAAGCTCCAAGGACCGCTGCCCTGGTGTCTCCAATACAAGGGCTGTGTAACATGGCGACGATGGCTGGGCCACGAGGAGATGCAGGAAGTACTTGGTGCCCTTATCGGCCTGAGTCTCCCCTCTTCTGATGTCCTTGAAAACCAGGTCCGTGTGATTCGTGCTGTTGTACGTGCTGACGGCGAACTTGCTGATCGCTTGGATGTGCGGATCGTGCATGTAATATATGGGCCAAGAGTTAGCCCAGCCCTTTTTCCCTTTTAAGATCAGTCCAGCCCACTTTTATTTTTGCTTCTTCTTGCTGCGTGGAGCTGCTGAAGATAGAAACAAAACAGAAAACATAACAGAAAACAGAGCAGAACCAGAAATGGGAGAGGAGAGAAAGAGAAGGGAAAAAGGGAGAAGGAGGCGAAACTCCCACGTGCTCGCCACGGATGCCTCCACAGCTCATCTTAACTCTTTTCCATGGCGTTGGTAAGTGATTAAGGTCTCTAATCATCCTTGGAAATGATTAATAGCAATTAGGGCTTGAAATTCGGAGTTTATGGATATTTGTGCGGTGAAGTCCGATTTTTGAGTCTTTGAGCTGCAAATTTTTATGGGAATAATAATTTAGGATGTTATGAAACTATAGCATTTTGCGGATCTCAATTTGAGCTTGCGGTTTGTCCGGAACGGAATTTTGAAGTTCAGCGTGCGTTCTGCCACTGTTGCGAACAGTAGCTTCAGGAGTGATTTTCTGCTGTTTTCGGTGAGGTTTTGAGGCGGCTGAGTTGGGGTTGTTGTAGTACATCAAAAGAGCTTTCTAATGACTATAAGTTGGCTTGAAACCAAATTTTGTGGAGGAAGTTATGGGGCGACAAAGTTGAGTGCGTGACCGTGTCTCACGGATAATAATAGGTTTCTTTTGAGGTGAGCTTTTTGTGGGCACGTAGGTGTCGTGTTATCAATAAATAAGCGTATGATAGCCAAGTCATTATTTAGAATATTCATTTACTCGGTCTTTGATATTATTTTTGGATTAATTGTTAGGAATTCGAGTATGTCGGCTCAAATAAGGGCTTAGTTGATTTTTGAGTGACACTATTTCTTCCTTGTATCTTGAACTCATGTTTGAAATATATTATGGGTAATATATGCTATTAGTTGAAAAATAACATTCTTTGTTGCATAAAACAGGACCGGGCTTTCACTGTAATTTGTTGTTTGAGTGAGAAAACTATCTTTTGATTTTAGTTGAGACATTTGCCTAAAAGTGGTTTGCAAAACATTTATAAAAGGATCTTGGAAAGTTATTGGTTTATATAAAGCATCTCAATATTTATTAAATGCTTGAATTGTGAGATGATTCTAATTTTGTTATGGATTATTGGGGATTTGTGATTGTTGGATTGATGCTCATTGTCCTGTGAATCCTGATGGGTGTGTAGGTATGCACATACTAGGCTAAGATATCCTTGTGGGCCGAGCCACCAGCTTATAGTAGGTGGAGACCTAACCAATGGGGAATCTTGGTTGTCTTGTCACGGGCGTTAAAGCATGATCATGGTTGGACATTTGAGCTTGAGTTTGGTCAATGGAGTGGACCATTGATATTTGATTTGAGTTTGGTCGGTGGAATGGACCATTGACCCGTGTTTTGACAAGTTTAGCCGATAGGATGGACCCTTGGCATGTGTTTGATGAGATTAACTAGTGGATTCGACCATTGGTATTTATTTTGTTGTTTTCTTGAGATATTTGTAGTACGTATATATATGATGTTCAAAGTGGATTATATTGATATTGTAAATGTGCATAATAATTTTCCGATCCACTTGGAAGAAATGTGTTACTCACTGAGCCGTGGTAGCTCACTCTTCTAATCTTCATGTTTTTCAGGTCTCTTAGTTAGCAACTGATAGAGTGATAGCGATAGCGTGGGAACTCTTGAGAGCTGAAATTTTTGGGATAGTCTAAGGGTGCGTTCTTCGGGCAAGAAGGACAGCCGTGTCACCCCCTTGTCCTTATAGGATTTGGGGTGTGACGGTGCGTGTCCTTGATTGGCTACCTAGGGTTCAGCCACCAACTTCCGGCCAGCGGCAGCAATGGCCGAGAGAGGGAGGATGGCGAGGATGATTGTTAGGAGGAGGATTTGAGGCCTCATTGTCGTTGTTTTTCCAATTGATGATGATGGTGGTGGGTTTGTGGAATTGCTGGTTTTTTTTTTATAAAGGATCGTTTTGTTCCTAAGATGGAAACATCATAGGATGCATACTGGATTCGCAATTTGAAACCATGGCTCTTTGCAGATTGAAATTTTCAAATTTGGCAACCGAATTATTATTAATTTTTCTTGTGACCATGATTTTAATTTTATTTCTATATTTTAAATTTAGGGACCATGTTAAACATTGCATGAAAATTTAGAAACTACTCATATCTTTATCCATAAAGTATGCGAATCTAGTACCGGGACCATGTGATTTTCTATATATAATTTTGTGATAAAGGCAGTTGGGGGGGGGGGGGGAATTGAGGGAATCATTGTTGTAGTTTCACTTAATAATGTTGTGATCATGTAATAGATATTTTATTTTGAGTTAATACCATGAAAGTCTCAAATTTATTACACTTGTAATAAAGTTACCCCAATTAATTTTTTGACTATCCAAAACCGCATATTGGTATATCTATTATATATTTACTCTTCATTAGTTTCATTAAAATTGGATTAACACTACAAAAAACCACAAACTATTACACCTTCAACCAAAAAAGTATACCTTTGACATATAGAAAGTAAGACCTCAAATTAGTACATCCGTCAATTATCACATGTTACTTAACTCAGTAATTTTAAGGTAAAATTTAACTGAAACTAATTGAGAGTAAATTGGTCATAGGTATATCACTTTGGGATTTTTAGTGGTCAAAAGGTTAATTTGGAGGAAATTTGCCCTAAATAAAATAATTTTGAGATTTTAGTGATATTAATCATATTTTTTTAGTGATATTAATCATATTTTTCTTTTCACAATGTAATTGATGGTTGCTTGTTAGCATATTTGCTGGTTTTCTAAGCTTTTTTTGGTTGGGGGGGGAATTTCCTTATTTGGAAAAAAACTATAGGATACTTGATTGACACCATCGCTCAAAATGGGATATTTGCTTGCTATGCCAGTATTACTTCTTTTATTTTTATTTTCCTATAATGCGAGTTTATTGGCGCAACCGCTTTTTGCAGAGTGAAAATGCGAATTTCGCAGCTGAAAATTTGCTTTCCATGACTATGATATTATTTTGTTGCCATAATTTATCATTAATGTTTGGCCACAGTTTTCGATCTTATATAATTATGATGATACCTAATTAATATCAGTTAGCTAGGGACGTAATGAAGTGGGGGATAATATTGTACTTTTCATTTTACATTATGTTTAGACTAAAATATTGAGATTTTTTTCTTTAATTTTATCTATGTAGTAGACTTGGATCGTGAAGAATCTCTCATTCTTTTATATAACCTTAAAATTTAAGGTGCATTTGTTTCGTAGAAAATGAATAACTTGAAAAATATTTTATTAAAAATCATCGTTTTTTATTCTTTGGAATAATTTGTTAATGAATTTTTTTTTTTATTATTGATTATAATTTATATCTAAATATTGTCATGAATGATAAAAATATTTTTCGTTTATTCATTTTTATTAACATCATAATTTGGGATTGGGCATGGATCCATTGTCTAAAATATGCCAAATCCGCGACCAAAAAAAAAATCAAAATAATTTTGGAAGTACAATAACAAAATTTGAGATGATCATGAGCCAAGCGGTGAGCTCGATCTCCCAACCCCAAGACGCCCAAAAGGCAAATGGAATGGATGGGTTTGTTCTAAACTCTAGATGCTACCATAAAAATGTCCAACTCATGTCAATGTGAAATGTTACCTCCGTTCATTTTATAGAGATAAATTATGGGAAACGTTGATCGGATTTTCCGATGTTTGTTTCATAGAAAATGAACTAATTAGGGAAAATATTTTCATCAATAGAAAAAAGTCTTCTAAATTAAAAGAAAATAATTTTTACTTTTCAGAAAGAGGAAAATATTTTCAATATCCATATAGTAAACCTGAATAGTGAAGAATCTCTCATTCATTTATGTGACTTTAAAATTTAAGATAAATTTATTTCATGAAAAATAAATGCTTTATAAAAAATTTCTTTTATTACTTGGAATAGTTAGTCAATGAAATTTTTTTATTATTGATAATAATTTGTGTCTAACATCATCATGGATAATAAAAATATTTTTTATTTATTCATTTTATAAACGTCATAATTTGGGAATTGCGCATGGATCCATTGTCTAATACATACAAAATTAACAACCAAAAAAATAAATCGAATTCATTTTGAAAGTACAATAACAAAATTTGAGATGATTGTGAGCCAAGCGGGGGCGCTCGATCTCCCAACCCTAGCACTCCCAAAAGGCGAATGGGTGGGTTTGTTCTAAACTCCGAACTCTACCATAAAAAAGTCCAACTCATGTCTACTCTGAAATTTTTTTTAACATTCGTGAAATGGAAAATAACTTACATGAATTTTTTTTTTCAATGTTTGTTTCATGAAAAACAAATTGAAATAGAGTAAATGTTTTCTCTTTTTAGAAAGAGAAAAATATTTTCCATATCTTTTTAACCAAATACATTATTCTTTTATTTTTTAAAATATCGAGTATCTATTTATTCTTTTTCTTTTCTTTTTTCTCTTTTTCTCCTTCCTTAATCGGTTATCAGCCATGGCAACGACCAACAATTAGACATAGGCAAGCTCGAGCCTCGCCATAGGCCAACAAGGTTGAGCTCGAGCCACGACCTCAAATGATTTGATGAGTTTGGGCAGGGCTGGGGCCTTGCTTTAGGTTGCCAAGGCCTTGCTAATGCCTAGTGACCTCGGGCAAGGCTCAAGTCTCGCCACAGGCTGACGACCGGCCAAGGAGGGAGAAAAAAAAAAAAAAAGGACAAAAATAATTAAAAAATTGATAAAAATAAAATAATAAGAAATATTGAAATGAGGTGCATAGAGAAAAAAAAAAAATTTTCTTACCAAATAATAGAAAATATTTTCTAATTTATTTTTGGGTTTTAATTGAAATGTGAAAAATATTATTATTTTCATGGAAAATGATTTTCTATTAGAAATGTTGTATTTTTCGCAAAATGAATAATCCTTTATGCAACTTTTGTAGCACGGACGGAGTAGGATAAGAAAGTAAAAAACGACTATCATCATCTCATCTTGCAAGGGGTTCTCCCAATAAAGCGGTCTCTAAAACTTTTATTTTGTACGATGTGAAAATTGCAACTTTTAAAAATCCACTCAACATAACCCTTCAACTTTTAAAAGAAGAGAGTATTCTTTTTTTGCCATGACTTATATAGGTAAACTTTACGTTTATATATGTATGTATATAGATATCTCATTTTTCACCTAAAAAGAGAGGAATAAAGATTTGTTAACTTATGAAAATAACGCGGCAGTCCACATTGAAAAAAAAAATGCACGAGATGTGGCCATTCATTGAATCGAATGACTTATGAGAAGATTTAAAAAAAAAAATTCAATGATTAAACAATGAAAAAAATTGAAAGATCGCCCATGTCATTCACTACAGAAATACACGATTAGAATCAAGACCATGCGAATGCATGGATTTTTATGCATAATTTTGTGATAATTAAACTTAGGCGATAAATATGATGGGTATTTCATCCTTAGTAGTTTGCAATATCGTTGCCAAACCGATGGCACCGTGATTTTCCATACCTATTAGTCTAATTTACAATAAATTCTTCCAAAATGTAGATTGATATTACATTGTGAAGTCATATGATGGTACAGACATTTTGAGACAAAAGAATTACTCTAAGCGAAATCGAAATTACATGTTTTCGTTCCGGGAAATAGTCGACTCTTAGCCAATCATAGCAATTTTAGGATATTACATCAAATTGCAACTTTCTTTTTTATTTCGTATTCAATTCTCGAAAGAGGGAGGACGACGAGGAAGAGGGTCAGGATGAGGATTTGAGGACTCATTGCCGTCGTTTTTATGCTTTTTTTTTTTTTTTCATAATGTAATTGCTGGTTTTATCGGCCTTTTGTTTTTGTCCTAATCAGGAAAAATCCACAATTGCTTTTCTGGACTGTTATTTATTATGTTGCCATATGTCGTCTTTCATGTTTTGTCACTGTTTGCAACCGCATATACCCTCTCGAATTGTTCAAGCTAGTTACTTACACGTAAAATAATAATAATAATAATAATTTTATCCCTTCCATTGAAAATTCTGACACCTTAAATTGACGTGACCAAAAATTTGTGGTTAAATTGGTAATGCCAACGTCCACGTCGCTTACGTGCATCCTCTGCATCATATATATCCATCTCACTATTTCGACACGAAAAGGAAGAAAAAAAAGTAAGAAGAGAAATTTTTTTTTTTGCTCACTTAGGAAAATAGCTTGATACTTTTTACTGTGGTCTAACAAATGCTGACGTGGCAGATGGAATGAGTGGGAGCGGTTTTTAAAAAAAGTTTAGGGAATAGGTTAAACAAAAGAAAATGATATTAATTAAGGTTAATACGACGGAAAATTCTAAATTAGTATACATATGACAAATTTAACCTAAATTAATTTTTTGGCCACTTAAAATCCTAAATTCGTACGCCTGTGACAAATATACATTAATTAGTTTTTTAAAGAGAATAAATCGATCTATATTCCAAAAATTTAAAATTCGTTTTCTAGACTTTATATTTATACATCAATTGTCCTGGACTATGTCATGATGTATTGTCGGAGTTTCGTTGGATAAATTGAGCGGCGATCCTATGTGTTGTGAGAGAATAATGTGTTTCCGCGAGAGATGTATAAATAAAGAGGCGATAAGATGTGAGCTTCAAAATTGAAAATAGTCCTTAAACTTTTAATTTGTACGATCTAGTTAGTGAAACTTTTGAAAATCCATTCAATGTAGCCCTCCAATTAAAAATTCTAAGCAGGTTGATGTGGCTCTTTCTGTTGAAGTCGTCGACCGATAACAATGCAATCGATTGGACGCACGGGGTCTCGTTCAAGTCATCGATATCCGTCCAATCCTTCTAGGGTTTGTCGAGGGTGAAGATGGCGGGAGAGGCAGAGGACGGAGAGGAAGAGGGGCGATGGCGGAGAGACGGAGGACGGCGAGGAAGAGAGTGAGGAGGAGGAAGATTTGAGGTGTCTGCCGTTGTTTTTCTATGCTTTTTCTGTTGACTTGCTGGGTTTTATAGGCCTTTTTCTTATGTCCTAATACGGAAAAAAAAAATCCTAAGATTCCTCGATTGACAATTGCTTCTCAGGACTAATCCCTGTTTTTATAAGTCTTTTTTTGGGTCCTCATATGGAAATATCCTAAAATTCCTCTATTGTCAATTGCTTTTTAAGACCATTTGAGAATCATGGGCTCACAATGAAGTGAA
This sequence comes from Corymbia maculata, assembly GCA_014182735.1. NCBI lineage: Eukaryota > Viridiplantae > Streptophyta > Magnoliopsida > Myrtales > Myrtaceae > Corymbia > Corymbia maculata. The sequence continues at coordinate 16,724,600 of CM024685.1, forward strand.
GTTGATGTCGTCTTTGTCAGCCTACCCTTTTACAAGGTATTTCCAACCTTCCCTCCAGTAAGGGCGTCTAGTCTAAATTGCATTCTTTATTTTTTTGTAATGGTCCTTGCACACCTTGTATATCTTGTTTTAAATTGTATATTTTTCTTCCCCAATAAGATGGGAATATCATCGTGTTTTACGTCCTAAAATTAAGACAAAGCAGTATAAGTACTTACTCAAATCTATTTTATTTATTTTGTCCCCTCGCCTATGTTATCTTTCATGTTTTGTGAAAGTTGGCACCCCTATATTTTGTCTTTAATGTTCAGCCCTATTTTAAAAGTCGATTTGGTTTTGTTGGATGCAGTTTAGTGTATAAACATGGTAAGGTCCGTTTTATTTATTTTGTTGCCACACGTTATCTTTCATGTTTTTGTGAAAGTTGGCAACCCTGTATTTTATTTTTAATGTTAAACCCTCAAATGAAGACTCGAAGTGGCTAAACCAGTCTCAAACAAGGACCTCAAATCGCTGGACAGCCAAATGTTTGCCAGCCGGCAAGCATGTGGCATTTCTGGTGACCAGAATAAGGGCAATTTTGTAAAAAAAAAATATAAATAGAATTTAATAAACCCTAAAAACAAAACTCTCAAATTATTCACGTTCTCACGTTTTCTTCTTCTTCATTCTCTGTCCTCTTTCGCTTGAAGCACCCAAAACCTTATTTCGGCACATGCTCGTCGGCTGGTGAACATTTGGCCGGCTAGCGATTTGAGGTCCTTATTTGAGACAATGGTCACTTTGGATCCCCATTTGAGAAAATAGGCTTACTTTGGATCCTTTATTGAAATTTTCCCAAAAATAAACGAAGGAATAAAAATTTATCGACTTAAAAAAAATAAAATGACATTCCACATAATTATTCATATAAATATTAAGTGCTGATGTGGTAGTCCACGTTAATAAAAATGCACGAGACATGAGCAGATTTTGAAAAATCCAATGATTATAATAAATTCTTCCAAAATGAGATAATACGTTTTCATACTGAGAAAACATTCGACCATCCATCAACGGTAGTGACAACCATAGCGATTTCAGGATATCATATCAGATCACAACTCTTTTTTCTTCTTCTAATTATTTATTTCCTGTCCGATCCTCGACCAACCGTAACGATAACTCCGAGCAAAATCGAAATGGAAACATTATTTTTCCTTTCGAAATCGATATCATCATGTTAAATCTATGGATCGCAAGGCACGTTGTCAAAGGACGAAAGCTCCCACCCGTCCGGATAGTCGATCTCCAGAATCAAGGCGTCGGAACACTGGGGCTCCGGCGTTGAGGAGTTGTCGAAACACATGGGCGACAACCGGGTTGGCAGACACTTGGTCGCCGGCGGCAGCTGCCTATCTGTGGCGATATGCAGGAGATAATTGGTGTCGTCGACCTTCTTGACCTTCGCTCTAAGCAAACGTTTGTAAACCAGGCTGTCGCCATTCATGCTGTTGTGCTCGGTGACCGCGAACTTGGCCATCGATTGGATTTGCGGGTCGTTCAAGTCTTCGATTTCCACCCAGGGATCCCCAATGTCGCCGATTTCGGCCACGGCGGAGGGAGGGAGGACAGCGAGGAAGAGGGCGAGGAGGAGGAGGAGGACGACGACTTGAGGTCTCATTGCCTGTTGTTGTTCTATGCCTTTTCTCTTGACTTGCGGATTTTACTATGCCTTTCTCTTATGTCCTAATATGGAAACAAATCTGGAGCCTCAATCCCTAATATGGAAACAAATCTTCTCAATCCCTAATATGGAAACAAATCCGGATATTCCTCGATTGAGGATTGCTTGCCAAGACTGTCATTCATGTCGTTGCCCCCATGTTATCTTTCGTGTTTAACATGGTATAAGAAAATGGATGAAAATTCCACACTCGTGTGGCCGATTACTATTTGTCCTGCATACCTTGTTTGATTCAGTCCGAAGTGTCCACGTTCTCAAGTGGTTCGTATACATTATCTTGTCCTAAAACCTAGCTCAAATGATGGGATTTCCTCACATACTTATAAACGGACCACTAACCTATTCTACAATCGATATGGGACCACAAATCCTGTTTCTAATAACAAAAATCGAAGAACAACTTTCGATAAAAAATATTTCATTGCTCAATCAAATTTGAGCGAAACAATATGATGTTTTGTCCTTTTAACCTTTTTTTTTTCAAAATTCAAAGTAGTCTCTAAACTACTCTTTTGTGAAATCTAGTTCTTGAAACTTTTAAATGTCCACTCGATATAGCCCTTTAGCTAAAAATTCTAACAACTTTATGTCATGACTCGGAAACACGAACGGTCCAAGAGGGTTTTGATTGATGCTGTGACTGATCCTTGTTACGAGAAATCCTCAACCGTTGACCCAAAGTTCTAGGGCTTTCTTGAGTCTTCTAGAACATTCCATAATATTCCTAGAATATTCCTAGGGGCGGGATTTACTTGAATATTCTAGAACATTCCTAGAATATTTCCAGAATATTCCTAGAATATTCCTAGGGGTGGAAGATACGGTAATTAAGGTAGTTGGGGAGATACGATCTCCACCGTTAGATCGAGGAGAGATCTACGGATACGATTTTTCCTGTATTTGTATAAATAGGGGTCTCCTCCCCTCATTGTAATAATCTCATTCTACACAAGTAATAGAATACAGAGCTTCTCTCTCTAGAGTTCTCTCTCTAAATATCTTGTGAGTTTGAGGGAAAAGGTTGCTTGGGAGAAATCCTAAGGCCGCACGGGTTTGAAGGGAACGTTAGATCAATCGGCCCGTGACAAGTGGTATCAGAGTGAGTTCGTTCCTAGGCGCAATGGCTGATTCTCGTCCTGAGGTGTTGCTCGCACTGGAGGCTGATCACGAGGATCGTAGAAGGGTTGTCACAAAAGGCAACAAGGGAAGGAAGAATCGTGCTGGTTCCGATTCAAGGGATGTGCTAGGGGATCTGGATTGTCGGGTGACGAGGGTGGAACTATTCGCCTCCGAGATCCAAGGATCGATCAATGACCTGACTCAGACTGTCGAAGGAGTAGAAGCCGAAAATGAGGAGCTCGAGGCCGAGGTGCAAGAGCTCAAGACCGGCACGAGAGAGCTCCGAGGCGAGTTGCTGGGGACCCTAAGACAGGAACTGGAACAATGGAGTGAAGCCCTGGAAGCCCTAAAGGCGGCCATGCGCGCGGAGATAGAAGAACTCAAAGGGAAGCTCGCCGAATCAGAAGCGGCACGCGTGAACGGGGTGGTCACGGTGCATACTAGTCCACGAACGGATGCACCCAAGCCGGACAAGCTCAAAGGCTCACAGGTGGCCAAAGACGTGGACAACTTCCTGTGGTATATGGAACGGTATTTCCAAGCCATGGGAATCAACGACGACCTCACACGGGTAAACATTGTATCCATGTATTTAGTTGATAATGCATTGTTGTGGTGGCGTCGTCGGTCAGATGATAGGAGTGGCGATCCTATCACAACGTGGGATGGATTCGTTGAGGAATTTCGACGAATGTACTACCCTTCGTACGAGGAGGAGGATGCTCGGAATGAGCTAAAGCAGCTCGAGCAAAGAGGTGTGGTGCGCGACTACATCAAGCGGTTTTCGGAGTTGCTGCTCCAAATACCCTCGATGAGTGATAATGAGGCATACCACCAGTTCATGAGTGGTCTTAAGCCGTGGACCAAACGAGAACTCAAACGGTGCAATGTGGGATACAATGCACCTTCTACATCCAAGCCGGACTCTCGTCCAAGGGATAAGATCAACGGTTGAGGATTTCTCGTAACAAGGATCAGTCACGGCATCGATCAAAACCTTCTCGGACCATTCGTGTTTCCGAGCCGTGACATTCTCCCCCACCTAATCGGGCAATGTCCTCGTCGCGTCTTCAGCATGGAATGCTTCAATTTGCTTCTTAAATTGCCAAAGAGCGTCCGTGGGTTCCCAACTTGCTTCACTCTCTGGAAGACCCTTCCATCGAACCATATACTCCCGCTTCGGTGCACAATACCGCTTTCGTATGACTCAATCCGCCATGTAATCCACTTCCCGATCATACGAAGTCTTCGCTCCCAATGGTGCCCGTTGCGACTAATTCAGATGCAAAAGAAGATAAGTCCAAAGCAAGCTCAATGGCAAGATTTCTTGGCGGAGTTCAACTACATGCTGTAGTACAAGCCGGGGAAGGCTAACTCCGTGGCGGACGCACTAAGTCGGAAGGCGGAGTTGGCAAACATCGTGGGTCGACTGAATTGCCCGTGGATCAACCATATCAACGAGGGACTCAAGTATGATCAAAGGGCTTAGGGACTCCTACGGTATGCGCGATAGGGTAAGACCCATCAATTCTGGTGTGAAGATGAGCTTCTCTACACCAAGGGACGGCGACTGTACGTGCCGCTCCATGGGAAGCTGAGGAAGGAAGTGCTATGAGAATGCCACGACTCGAAATGGACGGGTCATCCAGGGATCCACCGAACATTGGCGCTCGTCGAGGAACGGTACTATTGGCCTCAAATGTGGGACGACATCGAGGCGTACGTGAAAACTTATCTTGTATGCCAACAAGACAAGCTCGAGCAACGATCGTTGCCGGGGCTTCTAGAGCCGCTTCCCATTCCCACTCGGCTATGGGAAAGCGTTTCCATGGACTTCATCGTCAACCTACCAAAGTCCGAAGGGTGTCGGACACTTATGGTGGTAGTTGACCGGTTCTCCATGTACGCAACTTTTGTGCCTGCAACGAAGGATTGTTCGACCGAGGAGGCGGCCAAGCTTTTCTTAAAGCATGTGGTCAAGTACTGGGGAGTACCACAAACGATCGTGAGCGATCGTGACCCCTGATTCACAGGGCGGTTTTGGACGGAGCTCTTCAAGCTGCTAGGGTCGGAGCTGAACTTCTCCACAAGTTTGCATCCCCAAACTGACGGTCAGACGGAGCAGATCAATGCACTCTTGGAGATTTATCTTCGGCACTATGTGAGCACGACGCAAATGAATTGGGCAAAGTTGATCGACGTGGCCCAATTCTCCTACAACTTGCAACGGAGCAAGTCGACTGGCCAAAGTCCATTCGAGACCGTGTCGGGACAACAACCGTAAACCCCAAGTGCGGTTGCATCGGGCTACAAGGGGAGTAGCCCTCCTACCTTCAAGTTCGCGAAAGACTGGCAAGAGCAAGCGGACTTAGCAAGGGCGTGCCTACACAAGGCATCGAAGCGCATGAAGAAGTGGGCGAACCAGAAGCGTCGGCACATAGAGTTCCAAGTTGGAGACCAAGTGTTAGCCAAGATACACGCGACTCTTCATTACAAGGATGTACACAAGGGGTTGATCCAACGCTATGAGGGGCTCTTTCATGTGCTTCAACGGGTTGGGAAGGTCGCATATAAGCTGGAATTACCATTCAAACTAAAGGTACATCCGGTTTTCCATGTGAGTATGATCAAACCTTTCCATGTAGATGAGGAAGATCCGGACCGGGGAGAGACGCAACGGGCACCAATGGGAGCGAAGACTTCATATGATTGGGAAGTGGATTACATGGCGGATCGAGTCATACGAAAGCGGTATTGTGCGCTGAAGTAGGAGTATATGGTTCGATGGAAGGGTCTTCCAGAAAGTGAAGCAAGTTGGGAACCCGCGGACGCTCTTTGGCAATTCAAGAAGCAAATTGAAGCATTCCATGCTGAATACGTGACGAGGACGTCGCCCGATTAGGTGGGGGAGAATGTTACGGCTCGGAAACACGAACGGTCCGAGAGGGTTTTGATCGATATTGTGACTGATCCTTGTTACGAAAAATCCTCAACCGTTGACCCCAAGTTCTAGGGCTTTCTTCAGCCTTTTAGAACATTCAAGAATATTCCTAGAATATTCCTAGGGGCGGGATTTACTTGAATCTTCTAGAACATTCCTAGAATATTCCCAGAATATTTATAGAATATTCCTAAGGGTGGAAGATACGGTAATTAAGATAGTTGGGGAGATAAGATTTCCACCGTTAGATCGAGGAGAGATCTACGGATACGATTTTGCCTGTATTTGTATAAATAGAGGTCTCCTCCCCTCATTGTAATCATCCCATTCTACACAAGTAATAGAATATAAAGCTTCTCTCTCTAGAGTTCTCTCTCTAAATATCTTGTGAGTTTGAGGGGAAAGGCTGCTTGAGAGAAATCCTAAGGCCGCACGGGTTTGAAGGGAACGCTAGATCAATCGGCCCGTGACATTTAGCTGATGTAATCCTTAAACTGCTGTTTTTTTTTTTTTATCAGCAATACGATCCTTTCAATACGAATTCATAAAGGAGTTTGTGAAAAGGGGAAAGTCTAGACATAATATAAAAAGAGAGTGAGGGGGTTGGGATATCCAAGTTTCTGAAAGGGTTTCTTCTCGATGAGCCTTTGCGGCCCAGTTCGCTGCCTTGTTTGCCTCACGTGGGCTATGTTGGAGCGTGACCCATGGCAACCTGTTCATCAAGGCTTGGCAATCTTCTATAATCGATTGGCCCGTCTAGGAAGGGGCTTCACGGCCCATTATCCCATTGACTGTGGAGAGATTGTCGGTAGTTATGCTGACTTTTAGCTCACGTGGATTTCTTTTTAAGGAACTGAACACTTCAATTCGGGACTTCAATTGCTCCCTGTTCTCCTTCAGCCACTGCAATCCCTTTCTTACCACTAGGGTTTCTCAGATTTGCGCCGAGGGAGCATGGATCGGTTGAGCGAAGCCATCAACGAGCTGCCCAGCTTCGTTCCTGCAGATTCCAGCTACAGATCCAGTCAATTTGTCTCTGTTCCGAGAGCAATCAATGTTAAGTTTTAGTTCATTTTGCTTCAGTGGAGTCCAGCTTTGTCCATCATCTTGATTATGCTCTGTGATGTTCTTTTGCTACTGGTTCCAACACTTGTACAGATCTGACATGGTGTGCGCTTGATGGAGAACTTTGTTCGGATTAGGGCGCTGGTCTTGAAAGATTGCAGCATTCCGGTGTTTCCAGATTTGCCATAATACCGCAGCAAAGAAGGCCTTTATTGATGTTTCCCTTGTTGAGGTAAGGACTTCATGGACCCATTTATCAATTCAACTGATGTGGGATGGAGATATATCAACATTTAGACTCGGTTATGACCAAATACTCTTTGTCCAGTCGCATAATATGAAGAGCTCGGTTATGACCAAATACTCTTTGTCCAATCGCATGATATGAAGAGGTGCTCCGTGGTTTCTGGTGCTTTGTGACATAGTGGGCATAATGGATCAGGTATTACCTTCCGTTTATACAAATTTTCTTTGGTAGGCAAGGCATTGTTACAAATGCTCCACAGGAATATTCTGATTTTGGGATTAATTTTGAGTTGCCATACCTTTGTCAATAAATTCTGAGGTACTTGATAGGAAGTTGTTGGATTGTTTGCTAATGAGGTCTCATTCTTGTTGTGAATGTTGTTATATCCACTCTTTATTGTATAGTTCCCTGAATGGTTAGCTGTCCATTTCATCTTGTCTTGCATAGGGCTCATGCTTAGTGGAATAGCTTGAATTTCCCGAACAACACTTTCAACAAATAGGTTGTTTAATTTGTTTGTGTCCCATTCTCGGGGCTGTTGAGTAATCAATTCAGCCACTAAACGAGGGTCCTGATAATTTGATGGCCTGTGTATATATCCAAAGGGCAACCACCGATCCTCCTTGATTTTGATGCACTGTCCATCTCCTACCGTTCACCGAGTGTGTGGTTCAAGGACATCTTTCCCCACCAATAGGCTTTTCCAGCTCCAAGAAGAATTCTATTTTGTTTGTGCAGTCTATAAGTCACCTTGAGGGAAGTAGATACTTTTTAAGACTCTACTCCATAATGCATTCGGCGTTTGGAGTAGTCTCTAAGCTTGCTTTCCCAGCATGGCCCTGTTGAAGTCAACTAAATCTTGGAATCCAAGTCCTCCACGATCTTTTCTAGTTTTAAGGTCTTCCCATTTTTTCTAGTGGATGCCCCTCCTTGTCGTGTTGTTTCCACCAAAAGGAGGCTATCTTTGTTTCAATGGCCTTACATATTGATATAGGAATTTTAAATATAGACATGGCATACTAAGGTAACGCCTGAACAATTGTTTTGACAAGGATTTCTTTCCCGGCCTTAGAAATCAACTTCTCATTCCACCTTTCTAATTTGCTTTCAACCCTATTGATGATCCAATTGAACATTTGCTTTCTTGTTTGCCCCCAATTAGATGGAATGCCAAGATATTTCCTTGTTTTTTCAATAAGGGGAATCCTCAACTCTCCTGAAATATTCTACTTCAGCCGTTGTGGGCATTCCTTGCTTAAGAAAAGGCCTGATTTGTTTAGGTTAATAGTCTGTCCCGAGGCATAGCAATATTGATTTAAGATACCCGCTAGATTTTGAGCTTCTCTTACAGTACCATTCAGGAAGAATATAGCATCATCAGTGAATAAGAGGTGGGATAGGGTAGGGCAAGTTGGGTTTAGCCGTATTCCCTTGATAGTTTCGTCCTCTACTACCTTAGATAGCAAAGAGGATAGGGCACTGGCCACTAGAATGAAAAGATAGGGCAAACGGGGATTATCTTGTCTTATGCCTCTCGAAGGGTTGAAAGCCGTGGAGGGTTCCCCGTTTACCAAGATACTGAAGTTGACAGTAGATATGCAATATTTTACCCATTGGACCCATTTCTCATCAAATCCTAGTATTAGCATGTAATTGCAAAGAAAGTCTCATTCAATTCTATTGTAGGCATTTTGCATGTCAAGTTTCAAAACTGCCTGGAATTTCCTCTTTCTTTTTTTGGGTACGTATTTGGTGCAGCACCTCCTGAACAATGAGAATATTATCCTGGATTTGTCAGTCACACACAAAGGCACTTTGTTCCATTGATATAATTCCAGGTAGCCATGGTTTCAACCCGTTGGCCATTACTTTCGCAATGATTTTGTAGCTGAAATTGCATAAGCTGATAGGTTTGAATTGGGTGATCTCCTCTAGGTTTGTGACTTTCGGTTTGAGGGCTATAAGTGTCTTATTAAGCTCTAGGTCAAATCTTCATTGGCTAAAGAAAGAGTCAACCATCCTGAATAGGTCCTCATGTGGTACTAACCATTGTTTCTGGTAGAACATGCCATGGAGCCCATTCTATCCCAGTGCTTTAGTAGCACCAAGCTAGAAAACTGCTTGTTGAATCTTCTCTTTTGTGACTTGCTTTATCAACTCTATATTCATTTCGTCTGAAACTACTTGGGGACATTGGTCAAGAACTGGCTAGTAGTTTCTATCACCCACTGAGGTAAAAAGATGTTGGTACAAATCTTTTATATGTTGTGTTAATGCTACTAGGTCTCGACACCATGTTTGTTCATCTACTTTCGGCATAGAAATCTTGTTTCTTTGTCGTCATTGAATTGTCGTAGCATGGAAATACTTGCTTTTTGGTCTCCCCATTTCAGCCAATTTATCCTTGATCTCATACCCCAGTACATTTCCTCTTGGCGCCAGAATTCTTCGATTTTTGTGACTATGTTTTGAAATTCCTCCCCATTCGGTTCCCCATCAGTTGTATTAGTAATTTGTGTGAGCCTTGTTTTGAGGTTAGCAATCTGTGTGCAAGAATTCTGAAATTTGCCTCTACTCCATTTGCTAAGTGCTGCCACCACCTTTCTCATCTTCCTTACTATTGGATCCTGCTGTGTTTGTTTTTCAGCCCATATGTTTTTAATCACCTCTTCACAAGTGGGATCTTCCAGCCATAAAATCTCTAGTTTAAAACTTTTCTTTTTGGGTCTATCTTTCTTCTTAAGGGACATAAGGATAGGGCTATGGTCAGACCCTATAGCTAATAAAGCATACGCCTTAGCATATATGAAAGTTACACGCTAGTCTAGAGTGCACACTACCCTGTCCAGCCTCTTTTTAACAAAATCAGGTCCTTCCCTATTGTTAGACCAAGTATACGCACACCTCTTACTTTCAATGTCCGTGAAAGTGCAATTATTCAGGAAGTCTCGAAATGCCTGAACTCTATATGTGTCCACTTCTTGCCGCCCGGCATTCTCCCATTGATAGAGAACTTCGTTGAAATCTCCCATACATAACTAGGGAAGGGAATTGTGTAGAGCAGTTGAACTCAATGTTTGCCATAGTTGTTGTCTTTCTTGAAAATTTGTAGAAACATATAAAAATATGATTCGCATGACTTCTCCACTGCTGTTAAATGTGCCTGTTATGTCTATATAATCCCTCGCACTAGATTGCACCTCCACTTTAACCTCTTCATCCCATATTAATGCTAGGCTGCCCACTATTCCAATTGGTTCGATGAGGAAATAGTAGATATACTTTAGATTTTGCCATATCCCCTCCACTACTTGTTCTTTATTCTTGGTTTCCATCAAGAAAACCAGGTTGGGTCTTTCCTGAGCCACTAAGGCTCTAAGATGACGAATTGTCAAGAATGTGCCCAACCCTTAACAATTCCAACTCAATATCCTCATCGATTCTGCGGTGGCTTATTAGGGCTAGCCACCAAAGCCCGTGGTTGGACATCTTCCCATAACTGAATTGGGGTATCTATGAGTTGATCATCATTCATTGTTGGTACAGTGAGAGTTTTCTTTGTGTATGGGCAGACGCGTTTTTGTTTCTTGTGCACTGGGGTCTTGTAAGGGGTTTTTTCTTTTCTGGATTGCCCTACTAGTAACTCACTCTCTGTTTCATTATGGCAAAGTAAGAGATTTGGGGATACCTTCTTCCCCTTGCTGTTTGCATTATGTTGTATCCCCTCCATTTGTTCTGGATATTCAATCTAAACAGGTTTGGCTAAGACAATGGCCATTTCATTATGTTCTTCAGTAGCTGTATTAGGACCTTCCTCAGTGAGATTTTGGGTTTGGGGTGAATCGGTAGCATCATCAGCAGCTGAAGGATCAAGCTCCCCATAAAAGGCCTTCCAAAACTGACTTGTTTCTCAGACTTCTACCTTCAACCATGATTCATAGCGTCTCCATTTGTCCCGGGGGAGACTAGATTCTTCATTAGGTATTTCTGGGCAGAAATTTGCGTAGTGCCCTATTCTGCCACATGAGTAGCAGAAGTGGGGGAGTCATTCATATTTGAAATCTAACCATCACTTTCTATTGCCAAAACTTATTAGTGTTCCTGTTTGCAGGGGTTGTGACAGGTTCAACCAAACCTTTGCCTTGCCTATTTTCTTGGAATTGGAGGTTTTGGCTTCAAGTTTTAATTCCTCAACTACTCCCGGCTTTGAGGCAATTTGGCACACAAATGCATCATTAAGTTTTGCTCTAGGTAGACCCATTATATGCACCCAAAACACATAATGCATGAATTCATAGCAATGTTCAAGTATAGTGGGATCCCCTTCTTTTAATACATAGAGGTTGCTGGCAAAAGACCATGGTTCACCCTCTAACACTCTCCTTTTCTCCTCTCCTGAATTAAATAGAAAGGTGAAGTAACCTAGTTCTAAGACCTCACAGTGAAATGAGTCTATTTTCCATGCCCTCTTCATTGTACCAATAAAAGCCTGCACATTAACATCGGGCTTTGAATACAGTTTGCCATATAGGGTTCTGTCATTCATTTGCTGTTCTTCCTCAGGTATGTTCTCATCTAGCTCAGTTACTACAGTTTCTGACCATAGGTCACCCATTCTTCTACATAATGTAGCTATACGGAGCTTAGTTTCCTCCATTTCTGGTGGTAGGTGGGTCGGGAACAATATTTAGGCTGCGCATGGTAACCATTCTATTTCTGTTTCTGGAATAGATTTCTATTCTAGACCTATTTCTAGAATAGAAATCCGTTTGGTAAAAAAAATTTCATTTCTATTTCTGGAACAAATTTCTATTCCAGAAATAGGTTTGGAACAGAAATCAGAAACAAAATTTTTTTACTTTTCTATTTCTAAAACAGAAATAAAAAATTGTTTCTCTCTTTCTTACTCTTCACTCGAAGAAATTTTTTTCCGTCCGTCATTCACCACCACCACCACCCCTGCCCACCGCCGGCCACCGCAACCGCCGGTCGCCGTCCGCCACCGGCAACCGGCGGCACCCGGCACACGACGACCGCCGACCGCCGACCGGCGCCTGTGCATGGCGCGGGCGCGGGCGTCGGCGCCGGCGGCGGCGGCCGCGCCGCCGGTGTCCGCGTCCGGCGACCGACGGACCGCCGAGCGGCGTCGACGGCCGACGGCGGCGGCGGCCGGCGGCCGGCTCACCGGCGGCCGGCGGCGATCGGGCACACGGCGACCGGCGCCGGCGCCGGTGCACGGCGCTGCCGGCGGGTAGAGGATGGCGGCGGGCCGGTCGGCGGTCGGCAGTCGTCGGTCGCCGCCGCCGGTCGCCGGTCGCCGCCGCCAATCCCCGCTCCTCCTATTATCATCACTACTTAGATGCGGAAATTTTTTTTTGATTATCAAACGAATTTCTCTTCCAAGAATAGAAATTTGTTGTTGTTATCAAACGTGTTTTTTTGCTCAGAAACACATCCAGAAATAGAAATAGAAAAATCTATTTACGTTTCCGAAATGATTTACAGGCAGAAATGTTATCATTCGCGCCCTTAGCAACTAACAAGATTTGCTCACGTAATCGAGAGGAGGAAGTGGTTGGGTCACGTATTTGGAGCAAGGAATGAAGGGAGCTCAAATCCAGAAGATTAGTGAATACTTGAGCGGGAGAGTTACTTAAACTTGGAAAGAGATGAGTGTGGATTTGTTGACACCCGAATTTTTATTTATTTTGTTCCAATTGCCCATTTATTTTGCACTTATAAATACATATTAATTTACAAAAGAAAAAAGATTAAAAAAAATCGTATGGGCTCAATTCAACCCAGTCCTCTATTCGCCCATTTCTTTTTCTTTTTCTTCTTCTTTCAGCCCACCTCCCTCTTATTTTGGGCTTGGCCCATCCTCCCTTGGATTTTTCTTCTTCTCCCACGTTCACACACACACCACACGGACACGCGAAAATGCAGCAGAGCAGAACGTGGGGGTAAAGGGCAACCACGCCGCTCGAATAACCCCCATCACCGAGAGAGATCGTGGAAAGAAAAAGGAGAGGGGAGAGGGCTGGTGGTTTCTTCTTTTGAGCCGAGAGCTGTTTGAAAAAAGGAGGGGAGAAGAGGGGAACAGAAAAGAGACTGGAAGGGAGGGAGAAAAACCAGAGAGCGAAGGAGAGAAAAGAGACTGGAAAGGAGAGAGAGGGACGGACGCCATCACCGTTCGACCACCCCCGACGCCGCTCGTGCACCATCCCTCATCATCGGTCGCGCCCAAGACCGCCGTCCGTGCTGCCCCACGACGGAGAAAGATCTGAGAAAAAAGGAGAAGAGGATGGCCTGAACAGATAACGGGCAGAGAAACGAGAGAAGAAACTAGAGAGAGAGAACTCGAGCGTGAGAGAGGAGAAACACAGAGAGAGAGAACTCGTGAGTGTGCTGGGTCGTCATCGAAGGTCCGTCCATTTGCCCCTTGTCCGCCGCAGCCCTTTCCCAAACCAGGTAAGCCTTCCCACCGAGAATAGTCACTCTTTCTTGCAAGGCGACGGGCCGGGGCTCGTAGCCGACCAGTTCGCTCGAGCTTCGGCCCCGACTGCATCCGTTGAAGTCGCTGCACGTTCTTGCATATTTTTTAGGAGTCAAAGCCTGAGTTCTTAGCAGATTCGATATCGCTTCTTTGGTCGATGCACCTTACATGTTCGACAAAATGTTTCAAAGAGATCCGAAAAGTCAGCCCGTCTTTTAGCTTGGAATCGATCCGCGCTTGCGTTCGTAGCTGCTGCATCCTGCTTTTTGTTTGCGTGGTCACTGTGTTTCGACGTGGTCTTCGCGAAATAATCCCGCGCTGTTCGGGGTGGGTCGAGGTGCGCGTACCCCGCCGGAGTCAATCTGGCGACCCTCAGAATGCCAGCCAACCGGCGGCCAGCGGCACTTGGTGTCGGCCGGACAGAACGACCGACGCTAGGCGATGACATGGCGAACTCCCGAGGGCCGGTGACGACTCGCGGCGAAGCTCGGCGTCGGTTCGGGAAGAAGAGTCGCAAGGAGAGAAGCTTCGGGCGTGGGGGTGCATGAAGACCAGGAGATGCAGAAACACGTGAAGTAGAAAAAAGAGAAACAGGAAAAGAAATAAAAAAAAAAATAGAAAAGATTAAGAGAGAAAAACAAAAAGGCCAAAAAGTATGATAGGGGCCGAGGAGATAGGCTTCGCCGCGGGCCCGCTTCAGTTGGGTCGAATTTGTCACGGGCTGGGCTGGTTTATTTCTCTTCGAATGGGCCTAGATTTGATTCGGATCGAATTTTTAGAAACTGGAGATGGGCTTTCTTTTTTTCTCTTTTGTTGATGGGCTGTTTCATTTTATTGTCAATGGGCCATTAAAAAATTTCGACCGGGCCGTTCGGCCAGCCCGGTCATTGCTCCGGCCCAGACCGATAGGGTCCGGGTCGGTTTAGTAGGGTCGGGTCACCCGACCCGGTCCGAATTACCTCTTTATTAAATTAAATAATTAAAAAAATTCAAAAGCATAAAAAATAAAAAAAATTTCAAAAATCTTAGAAATATTAAAAAATCTTAAAAATTTTCGAAAATCATTAAAAATTTAAAAATGTTCTTTTTAATTTCAAAAGGTTTTAAAAGTTTATTTTATTTTATTTTTCTTTCTTTTTTGTCGAATACTCAAAAATAAAAAAAAATTAGAAAATAAAAAAAACAGTAATAAATGTTCTTCTTTAAAATTTTCAAAAAAAAAACTAATAAATACAAAAAAATTTGAAAAGTTTATTTTCTTTAATTTCGAAAAAAATTTGAAAAGTTTATTTTCTTTAATTTCGAAAAAAAAAAATATTAAAAATATTAAAAATATTAAAAATTCAGAAAAATTCCAAAAGAAATTAGAAAACCCTTAAAAAAAGAAAAAAGACTAAAATTAAATAAGCCTTTAGGGCTCCACAATAGGTTTTCCTAGTTTATGTTATTAGGATTATTCCTGCACCTTATTTTTGCGATGACATTTTGAACGTTATTTTCTCACTTTAGAATGGTTAGGACAGATCTTAGAATTATCGAATACATTGCCATGACTTCATTAATACATGATCAAGTTACGTACCGAAAGGGCGTTAGTTGCATGACTAACGTAATCAAGTCCCCGACCCTAGATGCTCTGGTTGCGTAAGAAGCGAGACACGCTCTTATGTCTTGCTCGATTCCTAGTCGACCTCAATAGACTAGTGATGACTCCTTGTTTGAAATTTTTTTACGAATATCCCAACGTTGCGCGGGGTATGGGCTTGGGAGAGTCCTAGTTAATTAAAGGTCGTCGGTCCGAAATTAACAATACCCCTAAACCTATTATTATTTTCGAAAAATTAATTTTAGGTCGCGACAGGATCGTTGCTGCAAACCCTTTATTTGGATTTGTGTCTTCACGCTAGGGCTTGGTTGGATGGGTTTATGGATTGCTACAAATGCCAACTGATGGAGCAATTTTCCTTACTCCTTAGATCTTCTGTTCGAGATTCTCTTCTAATCAAGTGGGAAGGAGATTTTTTCCTTCCGTATTTCCAAATTTGAGGAGGTAGGGTTTTGAAGGGGGTTAGCTATCACCAAGAAGGGATAGAGAGGGAGCTCACACTTGGTGAGAGAAATCGGGCACATGTGTGAAATACTTCACTAACCTCATTAATTGGACAAAATGTAAGCAAAAATCAGGATGAATGATCTAAGCGTAAAATTGTTTATCTTGTATAAACTGTTGTTGACTTGACAAAAAAATTATCATGGTTCATAAGTAGACTCCATGTGATTTATCTCCATCTCTAATTATTTTCACCTAAAGATAAAGGGAAAAAAGAAGAAGAAACAAATGTTTGTTGATTTGGAAAAATAACATGACAATGATGACGTGGTAGTCCACATCATTATTTTTACAATAAATTCTGCCAAAATATAAATCGCCTTCTGAAGTTGTATGATGATGTACGCCTTTTGAGATAAATGATTACCCTAAGCGAAATTGAAATGAAAATTTTCGCAAAAGGAAAAATTTGAATCGCAACTTTTATTTCTTGTTCGATTCTCAACCAACAGTAACAACCACTCTGAGCGAAATCGAAACGAAGCTTTTCGCAATGGGTAAAATTCAAGTCTTGACCAACCGCAACAATTTTATGCCATCACATCGAATCACAACTTTTATTTCTCGTTCAATTGTAACATGGGGATGCCGGCAGGTCCATGACGAGATGCAAGCAATATATGGTTGGTATTGATGTAATCGATGTGTTGAATCTCCCCTCTCATGATCAGGTCGGTATGCTTCTTCTAGTTGAACTTGATGACCACGAATTGGGCGAGCCCTTGGACATGCTCATTGTGCACGTCCTCGATCAGACACTACTTCTACTCTTAACACATTTAGACGACGTGAACATAAACTATGGTTAACTTGACGTTATATTTGCGATGGCTTACTAGTAAACTCCACGTCATATATATTCAAAATCAGGTTTTCTGGACACCATATCTATCTGGGAACTATCATACCTATTGAAAGATTGATAATTTTTGTTGAAAAATTTCCCGAAGAAATCAGAGATAAAAACCAATTACAAAGATTTCTTGGAAATTTGAATTATGTTATAGATTTCTTTCCCAATATCAACATAATTTGCAAACCTCTCCATCAAAGGCTTAAAAAAGATCATCCTCCATAGACAAATATTCATGCTAATGTGGTAAAACTGATCAAAAAAAGTATAAAGGAAATTCCTTGTTTACACATTGCCAATCCATTTGCATTCAAAATAGTTGAAACCGATGCTTCTGATATTGGCTATGAAGGAATTCTCAAGCAGTCAAAAGACAGTAAAGAACAAATTGTCCAATTTGTTTCCAAACACTGGAATAACTGCCAAAAGAATTACTATACTATAAAAAAAGAAATTCTTGCTATAGTTTTATCTATTTTCAAGTTCCAAGAAGATCTTCTGAATCAAAAGTTTCTATTAAGGATTGATTGCAAATCTGCGAAAGACGTTTTACAAAAGGATGTCCAAAATATTGCTTCAAAACAAATATTTGCCAGATGGCAAGCCGTTTTATCTGTTTTCGATTTTGATATTTAATTTATAAATGGTTCTTCGAATTCATTACCGGATTTTCTCACACGATAATTCTTACAAGGAAAATGCCTCCCAAACCCACCGGAAAAGACAAATGCAAGGAAATTGTTCAGTCTTCGGCAACAAAACCCAAAAATATGACAAATATCAGAAGCTGGTTACAAGCTACCCAGCAACCTTTCAATACATCAGAAAGCCATATTATTATATCTCTCAAAAAGGAATCTTCCTCACCACCTTCAAACCCTCCTTTTTCTATATCCAACCTATTCCATCAAGAAGCCTTAAAGCTTTTTGAAATAGCCTTCAATAAACCAAATAATAACTAGGTAGAGGTAAGCATGAATCATTCCCCTTTTAGTGTTAGAAAACCAAAGGAAAAAATGACTCTTAGTGAGGTGGTGATTCAGCCTACTCAGACAACTGAGGCAACCCCTCTGAAATCAAAGTTTTTTTATAAAACAAATTATCAAAATATTTGTACTGTTGAAAATGATTTTTATGACGAAAACCCGATTGTCTTTGCAAAAAATATGTTTTCTGAAAAGTTTAATTATACTCCGCATGATCCTTATAAAACGGTGGAGTTTTATGAAAGAATTTTGACATAAACCAAATCTATCATTTTCAAACACTTTTTTGACAAAAATCATATCAATTACTCCACGGCAATGATACACAAAGTCATTCATCATACCATGTGGAAACCCACTCCTATATCCATGGTCAAATTCGATATCAAGATCACCGAACTAATACCACACAAAACCTCTTATTCATATTTTGATTACCAACAAGCCTGATGGAATACTTTCATCAGGAAAAATGTCAATAACTCCCATACATGGTTGATCTTTTTTGAAGATTTAAATACCCGCATGATACCCTTCTGGTTCATTCGATGGTGGGAACACTTTGGACCCATTAATGATATTTTGCACCCTTTAATGCAACTCAGTTTTAAACTATTCTCCAGCAGATTTAAACATCTTTCATATGAAGATAGATTCTCTAACCTGATGCTCTTTTTCATATACTTATGAGTATCATGGGTTATGGCATGGAATTTCGAATACAAAAAAATTATTGAATTAGACACCCTCATATTGACCTGAAAATTTAGAGTCAAGTGGTGGGATATTTTTAAATTTTTTGATAGGGTAAGTGGACAATCAGTCACAGACTGGTTGAGCAAGAAAAACCCCAACTAGGGTTGTTCTAGTATCCTCCCACCTGAAGGAGTTACCATTTTCCTCCATGATAAGAGATTCATTTTATCTAAATTGGCATCAACTCAGTCCCAATATCAATTCAAAAGACTTTTAAAACAGGTAATAAGTGAGCTGGAAGAATCAGAATCCTCCCACTTCCACCATAGCGGCAACACCAATGAAGATGATTGTTATGGTATTAATCTGGCAAAAGATGAAGACTAGAAAGCAAATGTGGGACAACCAATGCCAAAGAGCTCATCACGTGATTCTGCATAAATATTCTATAAGCTCTACACAAAGATACTCACTGAATCTCTGTGCACTTTAAGTCAAATCAGATTCCATATTTTGAATTCGGTACAAAGATTCTCACTGTATCACTGTGCACCTTCAATCCAATCGAGTCACTTCTCACTGCAGACAAATAGTAATTGCTCGTGAACTCACTATTCATCTTTTGTTTGTAGTGACTGGTTCCTTCTATAAATAAACCCTTCCATAAGAGAGAAGGGCAGGTTTTGAACGGAGAAAAGCCCTTCTTCTTCCTTCTTACCTTCATCCCAAGAAGACCTCTTTCATCCTGAAAGAGTTCTTCACTCCTTTTCACTTCTCCACTTCTTCATCCATCCAACAACCATCCCTCTTACATTTCCTTTCAAGATCAATAACCAAGTATTTGGTTCTAATCGGTCCTTAGTAAGAATTTCATATTCCCATCTTACCATTTTATCATCATAATTCCCTGTTAGATCAATGGTTACAAACATTGTTCATGGTTTGTGAATCAAATGATCTTTTCTATATTGCACTTGTATTTCTTACGCAACTTTAAATATCTGTACTTGTGACTTTCAGTTAATGCGTTAATGCAATATTCTATTTAAAATTTCTTATCGTCTATTTAAATTATTGCTCATACCCCACAATCGACTGGTTTAATTGCCTATGGTTGGTGATTTAATTACCTGCTCATGCCTCACAATCGGCCGGTTTAGGGCGCGCATGACAACGTTTATGTTTCTGGGAACAGTTTATGCTCAGAAATGTTTTTTCTTGTTTCGTTCTAGGAAGGCTTTTCGAGCATTTGAGGGTGTTTGATAACGGTTCAAAATTTTTACTCGGGGAATGTAAAACACGTTTGGTAAAAATTTCCAATCTTTTGATTTTTTTAATTTTCTTTTTTTTTTTTCTTTTTCTTTTTCTTTTTTTCTCCCTTCTTTTTGTTGGCTGCCGCCGGCGAGGCTCCAGTGAGCCTCGCAGATCTGGGCGAGGCCAAGCCTCGCCGGTGGCGGCCGGCGCGAGGCTCGAGCCTCGCCGGTGGCCCTGCGAGGCTTGCCTCCCTAGATCTGGGTGAGGCGAGGCTCGCCGGTGGCCGCGCGAGGCTTGCCGGCCAGGCGCCGCCTGGGCGAGGCTCCGGCGAGCTTGCCGGACCTCACCCTGGCTTGGCGAGGTGCCGGCGAGCTCGCCGGACCTCGCCGGCGGCGGCGATGGGGCAGGCGAGGGGTGGGAGGAGGAAGAGGAAGAGGAGGAAGAAGAAAAAAAGGAAAGAAAAAAAAAAAAAAAAAAAAAGAAAGGAAAAAAAAAAAGTGTTTCTCAAAATTGTTAGAAACAATAAACAACTTTTTCTTGTTTCGATTTCTACTCCAAACCCTGTTAGGGGAACAAATTTGTTTCGGGAACAAAAAATTTACAAACGCGTTTTTGTTCCCGGGAACAAAAGAACAAAAACAGCTATTCCCGGGAGTGTTACCATGCAGGCCCTTAATCGCCTGTGGTTGGTGATTACCTGCAATTTATTTATATGCACTTTTATTTACATATGAACATTTATTGACGTCTTTAAATAATCATTATTTCTTCTTACTATTTTACCCTTATGCTTACAATTATATTTCATTTCTTTCAATTATAATTTTGTTTCATCTACTTTATTGCATCATCACCATCGGTTATTAATTGAACCGTTTTGCTAAAGCTGTTAAATCTTTAATTACCATTAATTAAGATTAAGCTTAAGCTTTTAAGCTTAATTAAGTCTGTTTTAATTTTCTAATCCTTTCTCTAATTACATCCCAGATCCTTGTGCCGTTGTATGGTATATATATATATATATCATTATTTTCACCTAAAAGGAAATGAAAAAAATAAATAAAGGAATAAAAATCTGTCGACTTAAAATAAAATAAAATGACAGTCCACATAATTATTCCTATAAATATTAAGTGCTGATGTGGTAGTCCACGTTAATAAAAATCCAATGATTATAATAATTTCTTCCAAAATGAGATAATACGTCTTCTTCTTTTAATTATTTATTTCTTGTCCGATCCTCGACCAACCGTAATGGTAATTCAAGTGGCGAGAGAGAGAGAGAGCGCGCTACATACAGCTTTCGAAATCGATATCATCATGTTAAATCCTTGGATTGCAAGGCACGTTGTCAAAGGACATAAGCTCCCACTGTTTCTTCTCAAAGTCGATCTCCAGAATCAAGGCGTCGAAACACTCGGGCTCGACCGTCGGGGCGTCGAAACACATGGGCGACAACGGCAGTCGCAGACACTTGGTCGGCGGCGGCGGCTGCTGCTGCCACTCCGTGGCGATATGCAGGAGATAATTGACGTCGTCGACAGTCTCGACCTTCGCTCTATGCAATAGTTTGTAAGCCCGGCTGTCGCCGCTCATCTTGTTGTGCTCGGAGACCGCGAACCTGGCCATCGCTTGGAGGTGGGGGTGGAACAAGTTGTCGATTTCCACCCAGTCGTCATCGGTCACGGCGGAGGAACGGAGGACGGCAAGGAAGAGGGCAAGGAGGAGGAGGAGGATTTGAGTCCTCATTGCCGGTTGTTTCTCTATGCCTTTTTTTGTTTTTTTTTTCTCTTTCGACTTGCTGGTTTCTATAGGCTTTCTTTTGGGTCCTAATAATGGAAAATTCCTGAAGATTCCTCGATTGAGGATTGCTTTCCTTTCCATGACCGTCATTCATTTTTTCGCCCCATGTTATCTTTCACATTTATGGATGAAATTTTAGACTCTTATCGTCAATTAAATTCTGAATCGACTTGTATCTATCTTTACTATGTATATTCCACGTACCTCGTTTGGTTCTGTCTCAAGTGTCCATGTTCTCAAGCCGTTCTTATATGATATCTTGTCTCAAAAGCTAGCTCAAATAATGAGATTTCCCCTCACAGTTATAAATAGATCACTAGTCCCTTCCACAAAATCATCATAGGCCTTGTCTCCTCTAACAAAAACTGAAGAACGACTTTTGGTAAAAAATATTTTGCTACTGAATCCAATTTGAGTGAAACAATATGATGTGTTGTCCTTTAGCATTTACTTTTAAAATTCAAACTAGTTTCTAAGGGCGTGAATGATAAACTTTTTAATCAAAAATTGTTTTGTGAAATAGAAATAAATTTTTCAATTTCTATTCTTGGATGAGTTTTGGACAAAAAAATACATTTGATAACGACACAAAATTTCAATTCCCGAAATAGAAATTCATTTGATAATGAGACAAAATTTCTCCCTTTTGAGCGGCGACGGTGAGGGGAGGGGGCAGCGATGGTTGGCAATGGTGGCGGGCGACCGGTAGGTGGAGGGGGAGGTGGTGATGGGCGGCCAATGGTGACAGGGATAGGGGGCATTGACGGCGTAGTCAGCCGGCCGATGGGGGAGGGAGCGGAGACGAGGGGAGAGGGCGTTGGCAAAGGTTGTTGATCACTGGCGGTGGTGGGGGGTGGCAAAGGTGGTAGGTGGCGATGACCAAAGGGGGGCGGACAAATAGGGGTTAGGGAGAGACTCCTTTGTGCGAGAAGTAGAAAATAGAGAAATAATTTCTGATTTTTTATTCTATAAGTAGAAAAGTAAAAAAAAAATTTTATTTCTACTTCAAATCTATTTCTCAAATATAATTTGTTCTAAAAATAAAAAAAAATATTTTCGTCGTTCATGAAAGTATCTAGATGTAAATTATTGTTGATGTCAGAAATATTTTTTATTGATTAATTGTTTCAAGTGATAGATGTGTTTAATTATATAAAAAAAATATAAATTTAGTCAAATCATTCATTTTCCATGAAATAAATAAATTTTTTAAACAGCATATTTCTTTAACTATGTAATTAATTAATTTAATAATGCCATTTTGCCAAGGATATCAGACATTACATTGTAAGAATAACTAAGTTCGATTGAAGTAACAAATTTGGAGAAATTAAGAACATCAACGAAAATTTTAGGTAAATAATTAATTAAAAATGCACTCTATTTCGTGCTTTTTGCTGGGAAATGATGAGTTAATTAAGGAGGTTAGGGCTGCCATACCGATGGCACCGTGCTTTTCCATAATTACGAAATTCAAGAAATTGGGAAAAAAGAAGAAGCAGAAATAAAAGACGAGAACACAAAAACTGCGAATGCTTGAACTGATCGTCTTCTACATACTAGCATCATAGTTTAATCTATTTTGCAATAAATTTTTCTAAACGTAAATCGATATCACATCGCAAAGTTGTATGATGATCTGAACCTTTTGAGACAAACGAAATTGAAATAAAACTTTTCGAATTTATGATATCACATATAATCACGACTTTTATTACTCATTCGATTCGCAGAAAAGAGTTCTCTGGATCAAACTCAGCACGTATCGCGCTCGAACGACAAAAGCTCCAAGGACCGCCGCCCCGGCGTCTCCAACACAAGGGCTGCGTAACACGGCGACGTCGGCTGGGCCATGAGGAGATGCAGGAAGTACTTGGTGCCCTTATCGGCCTGAGTCTCCCCTCTTCTGATGTCCTTGAAAACCAGGTCGGTGTGATTCTTGCTGTTGTACGTTTTGACGGCGAACTTGCCGATCGCCTGGACATGTGGATCGTGCACGTCCTTGATCGGCTCCCAGGGTCCGGCCGCCAACTTCCGGCCGGTGGCGGTGATGGCCGAGAGAGGGAGGACGGCGAGGATGATTGTTAGGAGGAGGATTTGAGGTCTCATTGTCGTTCTTTTTCCAATTGATGATGGTGATGGTGGTGGGTTTGTGGAATTGCTGGTTTTTTTTATAATGGATTGTTTTGTTCCTAAGATGGAAACATCATAGGATGCATACTGGATTCGCAATTTGACACCATGGCTCTTTGCAGACTGATATTGCAAATCTTTTGACTATCCAAAACCACATATTGGTATATTTGTTATATATTTGCTCTTCATTAGTTTCGTTAAAATTGGATTAACACCACAACAAATCACAAACTATTACACCTTCGACCAAAAAAATTATACCTTTGACAAATAGAAAGTAAGATCTTAAATTAGTACATCCGTCAATTGTCACGTGTTATTTAACTCAGCAATTTCAAGGTAAAATTTAATAGAAACTAATGGAGAGTAAATTTGTCATAGATTTATCACTTTGGGATTTTCAATGCCCAAAAGGTTAGTGTAGAGGAAATTTGTCCTAGACATAATGGGTGTTCCTTATTTGGAAAAACTATAGGATATCGAATTGGGATATTTGCTTGCTATTCCGGTATTACTTCTTTTATTTTAATTTCCTTATAATGCGAGTTTATTGGTGCAACCGCTTTTTGCAGAGTGAAAATGCGAATTTGGTAATTGAAAATTTGCTTTCCATGACTATGATTTTATTTTGTTGCCATAATTTTATCTTTATGTTTGGCCACAGTTTTGGATCCTATATAATTAGGATGATACCTAATTAACATCAATTAGCTAGGGACGGATTGAAGTGGGGGTGAAGTGGGGGATAATATTGTACTTTTCATTTTACAATATATTTAGACTAAAATGTTGAGAGTTTTTTCTTTAATTTTATCTATATAGCATACTTGGATCGTGAAGAATCTCTCATTCTTTCATGTAGCCTTAAAATTTAAGCTGCGTTTGTTTCTTAAAAAATAAATAACTTGAAAAACATTTTACTAAAAATGATCATTTTTTATTATTTGGAATAATTTGTTAATGAAGTCTTTTATTATTGATAATAATTTATATCTAAATATTATCATGAATGATAAAAATATTTTTCGTTTATACATTTTTATTAACGTCATAATTTGGGATTGGGCATGGATCCATTGTCTAAAATATACCAAATCTGCAACCAAAAAAAATAAATCAAAATAATTTTGAAAGTACAATAACAAAATTTGAGATGACCGCAAGCCAAGCGGTGAGCTCGATCTCACAAGGGTTTGTTCTAAACTCTAGACGCTACCATAAAAATGTCCAACTCATGTCAATTTGAAATGTTATCTCCGTTCGTTTTATAGAAATACATATGGGAAAAGTCGGTCGGATTTTGCGATATTCATTTCATATAAAATGAATTGGTTAAGGAAAATATTTTCATCAATGAAAAAAAATCTTTTAAATTAAAGGAAAATATTTTCTACTTTCCAAAAAGAGAAAAATTATTTTCAATATCTATATAGTAAACCTAGATAGTGAAGAATCCCCTCATTCTTTTATGTAACTTTAAAATTTGCCATGTGTTTATTTCGTAAAAAATGAATGATTTATAAAATTTTCTTTTTATTACTTGAAATAGTTAGTCAATGAAATTTTTATTATTATTGATAATAATTTATATCTAATATCATCATGGATGTCATTTTATAAACATCATAATTTGGGAATTGGGCATGGATCCATTGTCTAAGATATACAAAATCTGCAACCAAAAAAAAAAAAAAAAAAAAAACGAATGAATTTTGAAAGTACAATAACAAAATTTGAGATAATTGTGAGCCAATCGGCACACTCGATCTCCCAACCCTAGCACACCCAAAAGGCGAATGGGTGGGTTTATTCTAAACTCTGAACTTTGCCATAAAAATAACTTACACGAAATGTTTTTCAAATGTTTCAATGTTTTTTTCATGAAAAACAAATTAAAATAGAGTAAATGTTTTTCACTTTTTAGAAAGAGAAAAATATTTTCTATAACTGTTTTAACCGAACACGTTATCCTTTTATTTTTATTTTTAAAATATCAAGTATCTAATTATTTTTTAATCTTTTTCTTCTTCTTTTTTCTCTTTTTCTCCTTCCTTAGCGGATTATCAGCCACGGCAGCAGCCAATAATTAGACATAGGCAAGCTTGAGCCTCGCCATAGGCCAACGAGGTTGAGCTCGAGCTGCGACCTCGCGATTTGATGAGTTGGGCAGGGCTGGGGCCTCGCTTTAGGTTGCCAAGGTCTTGCTAATGCCTAGTGACCTCGGGCAAGGCTCAAGTCTCGCCATAGGTTGACGACCGGCCAAGAAGGAAGGAGAAAAGGAAAATAAAAAGAACAAAAATAATTAAAAAATCGATAAAAAATAAAATAATAAGAAATATTGAAATGAGGTGCATAGAGGAAAAAAATTTCTTACCAAATAATAG
Organism: Corymbia maculata; assembly: GCA_014182735.1. NCBI lineage: Eukaryota > Viridiplantae > Streptophyta > Magnoliopsida > Myrtales > Myrtaceae > Corymbia > Corymbia maculata. Next base: position 16,750,416 of record CM024685.1, read on the forward strand.
AAAATATTTTCTAATTTATTTTCGGGTTTTAATCAAATACTGAAGAATATTATTATTTTTAAAGAAAATATTATTTTTATTAAAAATGTTATATTTTCCGCGAAACGGAGAATCTTTTGTGCAACTTTTGTATCATGGACGGACGGAGTAGGATATGAAAGTCAAAAACGACTATGATCATCTCATCTTGCAAGGAGTTCTCTCAATAAAGTCAACTACCGGGCAGCGTCCGCCCCCCGATCGGTGGAATTCCCCAGGGTTTTAGAGGCCCCCGGCGATCTCGCCTCTTTCCCGCCTTGACAACCTCCTCCTCCGCCCGACGTCCACGGCGGCGCGTGGGCCGTCGATGTCTTCGCTTGCGGATCCCAACCCCGCCAACGACAGCCGCCGCCTCGCCTTGGGCGCCGCGAAGGGCAAGTTGGACGATTATGCCCCGATGGCCTCCGACGACGGCGACGACCTCGCGGCCGATTTACTCAGCATTCAGATGCGAATGGACGAGCTAGCTTTTGCCTCCCGGCTCCAGTTCTTCGTGAGGATGATTTCGGGGGGCAAGACCTTGGTTTTCCAGGCGAATTCGAGCGATACTGTGGAATCGGTGCACGAGCGGATTCAAGCGATCACCAGAATTCCCGTCAGTGAACAGAGGCTGATTTACAGAGGGAAGCAGCTGCAGTGCGAGAAATCTTTGGCCGAGTGTGCCATCCAAAATGACGCCGGGCTGCATTTGGTCGGCCGAATGCAGAGCACGGGGCACCCGCAGGCTTGGCAAATCATTGACGACATGATTTCGCTCGTTTGCCGTCTTTGTAGAGGTGAAACTGTGCCCCATGCTCTTAAAACTATTAGGACTAGGATATCGGAGTACTTGTCGATGACTCCTAAGGATGATGGTGATCCGGCTATTGGGCATCTTCAGATATTTATGTCATCCTCTGCGCCTGCAGCGCTTGTTATGCTCTACATGTCGCCGATTAGGGGTAACAAGGAGCATGCCGACGATTCAATCAGGCATTTCCTCGATTCATGTACAACTAAGTTGCCAAAGTCTTTGCAATCGTGCTGTGCATCAATAGTGCTGGAATTTTGTAAGTTGCTGAGGAGAATAGCTTCTGATGACCCATTGTACACATGTTGCCGGAGTAGTCTTGGGTCGATGATGGAGGTTATTAAGGTTTCTTGGTTATTGGAACATCTCGAAAGTGTAAAGAGAGCGATTTCTATACAAGAGATATTCCCTTTTGTTAGTGAGCTGGCAGATAGGTTGTCCAAAGATTTGGAATTGTCCCTTATTTCAGCAGCAAGTGTGGGGAGTTGTAGCAACGTCCTTGATTTCACAATGTTCTTGCGCCCTTTGCGAACTGCAATTTCTGGACACAAGGGTTTCAACCATCCAATCTCTTTGCCTTTGAAAAAGAAAGATCACGATGTTCTGATGTGTACTGAAGAGGTTGAATTACTTTATCAAATCTTCAAGGAAATGCTAATGAAGATAGATAAGTGCCTTACCAGAATGGAGGAGTGCTTATCTGCAGAGGTAAGTGGGGAAATTGATACTGCACATCCAGTGTGGTCTCGTTATCTTCCTATTTTGAAAGAACTGAATGCCATTTCCAAACTGTATTTGGGTTCTGAAGAACAATTTTGGACAATTTTGAGCATGAGGAAGTGTGCGTTGTGCATGCTAGTTGTCCATTATGCGAAGCCAAGTGATGATCACAAATGGCTTCTTGAACACATAGATATCAAGGATTTTGAGTCTAGGAGGCACTTAGTGATGATGATGATGTTTCCTGAAGTGAATGAAGACTTTGAAGAACAACATGAGATGCTGATTGACAGGTCTCAGTTATTGTCAGAGTCATTTGAGTATATAGCTAATGCAGAAGCTGAATCTTTGCATGGGGGTATAATTGTGGAATTTAAAAATGAGCATGCAACTGGTCCTGGTGTCTTGCGTGAGTGGCTTGTTCTGGTTTGCCAAGCTATTTTCAATCAACAAAATCCTCTTTTTGTAGCATGTCCCAATGATCGCAGAAGGTTCTACCCAAATCCAGGTAATATTGCATGGTGATGTGCAGTTTTGTTTAAGAATGCTGGTTGTTGTCCTTAAGTTTTGTGAAGCCAAAAAAAGTGGATGATGGACTGCTTATCATATTGGTATATTGTATGTATAGTGAGTTTAGGGTTTGACATATAATTAGCACTTATAGCTCTAGTATGTAGGGTGAATGAGTGGGTTGGTAGCGTTAATGGCTCTGTTTGGTTTCCACCAAACCAGAATCAGTACCAAGAGTTGCGGACTAGAAAAGTTGAACAAACAGCATGAAGGATAGATGAACTGCCCAACTACCCAGTCAGTTAGGTCCGATACACAGGTTTAACCCATTTTCTTTGCCTTCTGTTGCTCATTTGATATTTCTGTCTCTGGTTTTTCTTGTCTTCTTGGCTAATATTTTGAAGATGATGATAAAGAGGTTTGAAAGTCTTTTCTGTTAGGAAGAAGAGGAAGGCTAAGGTAGATAATGAGTTAAATTTTAGAGACTACCTTGCCGAAGGACAAATGGTAAAGATAGTTAAAAAAAGCCAAACCAAATGGGTCAATAGCCAAACCAAATGGGTCAATCAGTCAAGCTTTTATCTTCGTTTATTTAACACTTGGTGAACTAAAGCCAATCTGTTGGAACTGGATAAAATGGATTTGGTCTGAACAAGGCCATGGTTTAACTATAAATTTTCAATTTGGTTTTGGAAGTATGGGTTTTTAGGCAACCTGGTTATTTGGCATGTTGAACACCTTCTCTTTGCTGGCCACACAATTATTATTTGTGACAAAGATAGTCTCAGAGAACTAGACACACAGTGGAGTGACACGTCATAGTATGGATCATATGGCTGAATGTTGTCTGTTAAGGCTTTATCATTGGTTTTATTGCTGTACAAAGATAAAGACTGATTGAAGTAATTGGGGGGTTGTGTCAGCCACAAAGTCAACCTTACAAACACAAGGTTGTTCCAGTGGGTAGAGTTGAGTTGTGCTACTATTTTTGCCTATTAGGAATTCAGGTTTGTTTACTTGGAATTTGGTTGAATGACCTTGAAGTCTTAACGAAATTGCATGTTAGATGTAGAGTATTCAAATCTCATACAAGTAAAGAGGAAATTGTAAAACCCCTTGAAGTTTAGGTTGTACGCATTTCCCCCTTTACTTTCAACTGCAATATATTATTCTCCTACATTTCAATTTGTGATAGCTGTTAATCCTTCATAATGATTTCAGCCAGCATGTGCAATGCACATGACTTGTTAGGAGTAAAAGTGTATTTCCATCTCATTTTTCTTACATAAATCTCTCTTTTATCCTTGGTTCTTGTAGTTTGTTGTTCTTCATCTCTTTGGGGAATTTATTTGTGATTCATGCCTACATGGAGGTGTGGGTACATAAAAAGTTTCGTAGGGGAATTGCGGGGCTGTTGATAGTTATTAAAAAAATAATAACAATAATACTTGTGAGATCTACTTGTGTGGTGGTCACCTTGCCCTTCTGTTATTACTGTTCTGTTACCTTTGTTCTAAATGTCTTTTCAGTATTGACAATCAACACTTGAACGTTTTGCAATCTGAATGTTTAAGATGATTTATTTCATCTTGCCCTGTGTCTCTACATGTAAGTCCTCTATTTGACATTAGTCATGATGATTACCTGAGTTCTGTTGTTTAACTGGTATGCAGCATCTACGGTGGAACCCTTGCACTTCAAATATTTCAAGTTCTGTGGTCGAATGATAGGCTTAGCTCTGATGCACAAAGTACAAGTAGGGATTGTTTTGGATCGGGTATTTTTCTTGCAATTGGGTGGATATTCTATTTCTCTGGAAGACATAAGAGATGCAGATCCTTGCTTGTATAAAAGCTGCAAGCAGATTCTGGAAATGGATGCTGAATCTATTGATTCTGATGCTTTAGGACTAACATTTGTCAGAGAAGTTGAGGAGTTGGGATCAAGGAGAGCTGTGGAGCTCTGTGATGGAGGGAAGGGCATTGTGGTTGATAGCAAGAATAGGAATGATTATGTTGATCTTCTTATAAAACATCAGTTTGTTACCTCAATCTCTCAACAGGTATCGCATTTCGCACAAGGTTTTGGCGATGTTCTTAGCGACGTGAGGTTGCAGAAGTTATTTTTTCAAAGTTTAGAGCTTGAAGATATTGATCAAATGCTACGTGGGAGCGAGAATGATATTTCTGTTGAAGATTGGAAGGCGCATACCGAGTACGATGGTTACAAAGCTAGCGATCCTCAAATAGTCTGGTTTTGGAAGGTATGTGCCTGTGTTTGTGGATTTTTTTATTTTATTTGTTACCTTTTGAGTCAGTAATCTTTTTCTGCATATGGTAATTCGTTTGAATGTTATCTGCTTTGTCCTTTTATTTTCTTTTTTCTCATCCTCTTTTCATCGCTGTGGGCTTGTGGCACCTCATGCCTAATTTGGAAGGGATATTGGTATGAGTAAATTCCTTCAGGCATTATGCCTCAAGCTTATGGGCAGCACTTTTGGGTTCTTTTAAGCATCATCAGTAATAACACCATTCTATGACACAATTCAGAAGCAAATAATGGCTTAAAATTCAGTAAACTGCATTAAACAGTGATTTCTTAATGGGAAGAACATCATATTTATGAATTCTGCTAAAATCTGATTCTAAGTAGGAAGAAGAACCCTCGAATTTGAGTTACAGTAGAAATAGCAAATTTACTAAAATCCTAGCATACCTCTAATTTTGATAAGGTTACTGATCTAAAATTAACTAGCTAAAGCAGGCAATCAGCCAGGCGCAGTATGCTCCATCTTCTTGGAGACTTGAGTAGATATGTTCTTTAGACATAATTAGCTTGTCTAATCTGTGGCTGCATCATTTCTGCCCACTGGAGACAACTTGGCCTTGAGATTCGGAAGTGGTCAATTATTAGCTTCATTTAATATATTCTTATTGTCATTACATTTGCAGCTGGAACCAAAAGTTGGTCAGTCTGAGGATGCTCTGTGAAAATTTGCTGAATGAAATTTCTTGTTTAAGAAACCTTGATCACTTGCTTATGTCCTTAGTAAGCTTGCTCATGAATGTTAAGTCATCCAATTCCTTGCACAAGTGCAAGGTACAAATTCATGGTACCTATGTTTATAGTGAGCAACAACTGATACTTATTAAGTAAGAAGCCTTGTTATGTTAGCATGGGCTGTATTTACACGGCTAGGTTTGCAGGTGTGTGCTTCTGAAATATAATCTGTACAAATGTTCTCTTGACTATCTCAAGCATGAAAATGGTTTTATGTGTTTTTTAGTCTGGACTTTGCAGTGAGGAAAGATTGCCTCACTTTAAATGGCATCAAATTTTTCATATAAAATAAGAAAGATGAAAATTCTGAGGCCTATTCTCTATGATTTGACCACAAGATACATGTTGGGGGCTAGTTGCTGCAGGGATACATTATGGGCAGATTGGGATAGTTGGATGCATGATCTGTTTGTAGTTGTATGGCTTTTAAATTGCAATTTTCTTTGGGTTGGACTTATGGAAAGTTTCCTCCAATAACACTCTAGTCATGGTAATTTAGTGCTGAACTATTGTAGAAGAGAAGTGATGAGATGCAATTTTGCAACACAGGATCGAAACGTAGGTCCCGGAGATGCCTCATTACTGTTGGTGAAAGATTCTTTAGATATGGTTTGAGAGACCTAGTTATTCCCCTTATTGACATGAATTCTCTTCACTAATTGTATATGTTGTAATGGAAACTGTATTCATTCTGCATTACTTTCTCTTCAATTTCACACCCTCAATAAATGCAATGCAGATTGTCAGCGAAATGTTGCCGCAGCAGAAAAAGAACGTCCTTTTCTTCTGGACATCAGTGAAGTATCTGCCAGTGGAGGGTTTTCGGGGTTTGGCATCTCACCTTTACATATACAAGTCGGAGCACCTGAGCCGCCTACCATCATCCCATACATGCTTTTACCATCTGTGCTTTCCGCCTTATCCCAGCATGGCCATCATGCAACAGCGCCTTTCCATCATCGCTCAAGAACATGTAGGCTGCAGCTTCGGTACTGAGTGACAATTCAGTTCCATCATCATTTTGGGTAGGAAAAGTGCTTAATTGCACATAAAAGATTCGGATCTCTCAACTTGTACAGTGTATACGGCATCATAACCATCTGATCTATCATTGGACGCTTAAAGAGGGTGTTGTAGATATCATGTCTCATCTGGTGTCTTCTGTCGTTGAGGTCTGTGTTCCCCTCTTTTAAGTGTTCATACATATATTTATAGAAGCAGGGTATAAATAAAGTTTGGATGCAGGATGAAAGGGAAGCTCTCCCCTTTGCGGGACTTCATTTTTCTGGTAGAGACGGTCACTTTGCTTTGACACGTAGAAATACAGAAAGATTGGCTGCAATACATCTCTCTCTCTCGCTCCACCCTCCCCCCACCCCCTCAAAAAATTTAAAAAAAAAAAAAAAATTTCCAATCACACCTGCACGCACATGAGCACTCGCTATTATGGTTTGTAACCCTCTTCAGAAAATTTACATGATTGATCAAATATGTATGGATCATCGTTGAATTTATGCAGTTATGCACCATAAGTATGCATATGGCTAGGGACATGCACAGGGCTTAGACAAAAGCTCTGAGAGCTTGCTTGAGAGGAAGGTCTGCCTTCTTGTCTCTTGAGAGCAAGAAAGAGCTTCGGGGCTAAAAAGCATTCAAAATAGGAACCATCTCGGGTGTTAGTTTGTGCATCACCTGTTGAGTTTTGACTATATTTTGATGTTGTTCATATTTCTTTCGCGTTGGGGCTCCGGTTCTTTGTGAGGATGATTTCGGAGGGCAAAACCTTGGTTTTCCTGGTGAATTCGAGTGATACTGTGCAATCGGTGCACGAGTGGATTCAAGCGATCACCGAAATTGAGGCTGATTTACAGAGGGAAGCAGCTGCAGTGTGAGAAATCTTTGGCTGAGTGTGCCATCCAAAATGACGCCGGGCTGCATTTGGCCCGGCCGAATGCAGAGCACGGGGCACCCGCAGGCTTGGCAAATCATTGACGACATGAATTCGCTTGTTTGCTCCGTCTTTGTAAAGGTGAAACTGTGCCCTATGCTCTTAAAACTATTAGAACTAGGATATCGGAATACTTGTCGATGACTCCTAAGGATGATGGTGATCCGGCTACTGGGCATCTTCAGATATTTATGTCATCCTCTGCGCCTGCGGCGCTTGTTATGCTTTACATGTTGCCAATTAGAGGTAACAAGAAACATGCCGACGATTCAATTAGGTATTTCCTTGATTCATGTATAACTGAGTTGCCATAGTCTTTGCGATCGTGCTGCGCATCAATAGTGCTGGAATTTTGTAAGTTGCTGAGGAGAATAGCTTCTGATGACCCATTGTACATGTTGAAAGAAAGAGTATTCTACGTATTGTATTCTCTTAATCAAAAAGGATTACAAGAATACATACAATATATATTTGAGTAACCCTTTTAACATAAGATTAACTATTGACTATTCTACCCTTATTATTATTTCCTAACACTCATCCCAAGATATCAAATAATCCCAATTTGTTACATAAAAAATTCACTCTATTTCCTCATAAAGACTTAGTAAAAATATCTGTAAACTAATCCTCCGTTCTTGTATGTCGAAGAGTGATCTTTCCTTTCTGCACTTTTTCTCGTATAAAGTGACAGTCAACCTCAATGTGCTTAGTTCGCTCGTGGAAGACAGGATTGTTTGCAATATGAATAGCTAATTGATTGTCACAATATAATATCGATGGTTCTGATGTTAACATCCCAATTTCTAACAATAACATTTTCAATCAAAGTAATTCACCAGTCACATGTGCCATTGCTTTATAGTTCAGTTCTACACTTGATTGAAAAATCGCATGTTGTTTCTTACTCTTCCATGCAACTAAATTACCTCCAAGAAATACACAACAATCCAATGTAGATCTTATACTATTAGAACATCCAGCCCAATCCGCATCAGAAAAACCTGTGGTATTCAAGTGGCCATAATTCTTAAAAATTAGTCTTTTTACCCGGTGCTCCTTTCAAGTATTTGATAATTCAAAGCACAGCATCCCAGTGAGTAGTCCGAGGAGAACCCATGAATTGGCTTACAACACTAACGGCAAAAGATATATCAAGTCTTGTGACAATAAGATAATTTAACTTACCAATTACTCTTCGATATTTCATTGGATCATGTAATAATTCTCCATCTTCTGCATCAAGTTTCACATTAGGTTTCATAGGAATATCAACCGATTTTGCTCTAACAAGTCCAACCTCATCAAGAATGTTAAGAATATATTTTCTCTGAGTTAAATTTATATCTGTATGCGAGTAGGCAACCTCAATACTTAGGAAATACCGCAGACGTCCCATATCCTTAGTCATAAACTGTGTATGTAGAAATTATTTGAGTCATTGAATACCATCTGAATTACTGTTAGTAATGATAATATCATCTACATATACCACCAAAAGAATACAACTAGCTGAGGAGACAAAACTGAAGACTGAATGGTCTACTTGACAACGCTTTAATCCAAACTTGATAACAGTATCACTAAACTGTGTATGCATAAATTATTTGAGTCATTGAATACCATCTGAATTACTGCCAGTAATGATAATATCATCTACATATACCACCAAAAGAATACAACTAGCTGAGGAGACAAAAATGAAGACTGAATGGTCTACTTGACAACGCTTTAATCCAAACTTGATAACAGTATCACTAAACTTACCAAACCAAGTGCGAGGAGATTGCTTGAGTCCATACAATGCCTTATATAAATGACATACCAAATTCTCCCCCTGAGCAACAAATCCAAGTGGTTGCTCCATATACACCTCTTCAGCCAAATCACCATGTAGGAATGCATTTTTATGTTTAATTGATGAAAAAACCATCACAAAATACGTTGCTAGAGAAATAAATACATGAACAGATGGAATTTTGGCTACAGAAGAAAAAGTGTCATCATAATTAACATCATATATTTGAATATATCCTTTAACGACCAAACGTGCCTTCAATCGATCTATGGTGCTATCAGGGTGGATCTTAACCGTGAAAACCCAACAACAACTAACGGGTTGCTTTCCCACAAAAAGGGTAGTAAGCTTCCAAGTGCGATTCTCAATGAGTGCTTTGATTTCATCCTCCATGGCTTGTCTCCAACTAGGATGAGCAAGAGCTTCAGTATCACTGCTAGGCACAAAAATAGAGGACAAAGATGAGACAAAATTAGAGAAGGTGGGAGATAAACAATCATAAGATAGAAAGTTGCTAATAGGATGACAAGTACAAAGACAATCAAATAAACCAAAATAAAGTGTATAATAATCCACAGGTTGCCCAACACAAGATCGTGTACCTTTTCGAGTAGCAATGGGTTGATCAGGATTAGGATCAGGGGATGGCACAACAACCGATGAGGGATCAGATGAATCAAGTGATGTCTATGCTCTGTAATGGGAGTTGTTCCTTGTCTATGGTAAGTTTGATTAGCAAACTGAAATCCCGTTGACGATACTAGAGGAAGTGAGATTGGTGAAGGAATTGATAAGACACACTTGTCATTGTTAGGAGACAATATAGAGACTGTTTGAGTACTATAGTATGGCTGGTCCTTAAAAAATGTTACATCTGCTAATACAAACACTTGGTGACTAGTAGGATTGTAACATTTATAGCATTTCTAAGTTCGAGAGTACCCAACAAAGACACATTTGTCAGCACGATGAGCCAACTTATCAAGACCTGGAGTCAGAGAATGGATGAAACAAACACATCCAAAGACGCGTAGGGCTAATGCAAAGGGATGACGATTTGGATGTAAAATAGAGAAAGGTGTCTCCTCCTGAAGAACGGAAGTTGGAAGCCGATTAATTAAGAAGCAAACTGTAAGAATAACATGGCCCCAAAATGTTTTTGGAAGATGCATGTGAAATAGAAGACAACGAGCAACGTCAAGAAGATGATGATTTTTACATTTAGCTACACCATTTTGTTGTGGTGTATATGAACAAGAAGTTTGATGAATAATGCCATGGGAATCAAGAAAAGGTTGAAAACCAGAGGCAACGGCAAGATACTCTTTGGCATTATCGGACGGTTGAGTTTTCACAAAAGTATTATATTGATTTAGCACCTCAAAATAGAATTGACGAAAGTAATGAAAAATCTCAGTACGATATTTTATTAAGAACAACCAAGTCATCCGGGAAAAATCATCCACAAATGTAACATAGTACCGGAAACTAGATGTATCGGAAACACGACATGGACCCCATATATCTGAATGAACCAACTCAAAGGGACTGGACGCACGACTCTGAAAAGCGAGAAGGAAAAGAGACTCTATGGTATTTTCCAAACTAACAAGCTTCACACTCAAAAATACTTACAGACTTAGATTCTAGAAACAATCATTGAAGAATGTTTGGCGGTGGATGACCAGCACGACAATGCATCCAATAGACATCAGTGGATGTGTGCTTCATAGCTGCCACAGCTATCACCTTTTTGTCTAGATAATATAGGCCATTTGATTCATGTCCCCCACGAATCATTTGTCTAGTCCTCAGATCCTGAAAAACACAATGAGAAGCAAAAAAGGTTACGGAACAATTTAGTTTGTTAGTTAATGAACTAATGGAAATCAAATTATATGGAGATTTGAAATGAATGATGGATGATAAAAAAAGGGAGGAACTCAAATAGGCATCTCCAGTACTAGTAACTTGGAAATTGAACCATCAGCTAATATAACAGAGTTGGACACCCCAAGAGGTGTGGAATTTAACGAAGACAACAATTTAAAGTTACCAACTATATGATAAGTAGCTCCAGAATCTATAACCCAATAGTCTGACACTGTAAAAAGTAAACATGATGAACTACCTTTTGAGCTATGTGCTAGAGTTGCATTGGGAGCTGAAGTTCCTATCACTTGTTGTGAGCGAATCCAAGCTTCATATTTTGCATGTGTCAATGTAACCAAACCTTTTGTATTATGCACATTAGTAGGATTTGATTGAACTGGTGATGAAGAATCTTCCACTTCAGCAAATGTAGCAATTGTAGGTCAAAGCTCTAGATGAAGTGTGTAGTAGTAAGCTTCAGTATGTCCAGCCCTTCGACAATGGTTACAATATCGAGAGCCACGACTACCAATAATTCTATCACGACCACCACAACTTCCACTCTAAATAAGCCCACGTCCATGACCTTGATAACCACAACCATGAGTTTCACATCCATTAGAGCCATAAGAAATCATGGCACTTGTCTCTAAAGTTGTAGTGGAGATCTTGTCGATAGGTGTCGAGTGCAAGGCTTGGGAGAAAACCTCAGCAACTGTAGGAAGGGAGCTTTTGGACGTAATCTGCTGATGAAGGGAGGAATATTCAGGCCTAATGCTTTAAGAAATAGTACCACTCAAAGATCCTCCTGGTGTTTAACTAATACATTTGGATCATTGGAAGTTGGAAGATAAGCATCTAACTGTCGGCAAAGTGTAGTGAAATGAGCATAATAATCAAATAGAGACCGATCTCCATGTTGAAGAGCAAATAGGGCGTCCCATGTGTCACACACTCGTGTCATATTATTTTGTCAAGAATAAAGTAGAGCACATTTATCCCAAACTTCTTTAGCCGAATTACATTGAATGAAGCAAGGGCTAATCTTCGGATTCATACTATTCCATAATAGTGTGCGAATCATTGCATCTCCGGCAATCCAATCATCTACTTTACTCTTATTCAAGGGAAGTGTAGATGTAAGATAATCATACTGTCTAGTTGCAGTAAGATAAACTTGTACAGTTTTAAACCATGATGGATAGTTAGTGCCATCCAACTTGACAAATGTCAATTGGAAATGCATCAAACCAGTAGATGATGTAGAAGCCATTAGTATTAACTCTACTGAACTTCAATAATGTAAGTAGCCAGACAGGTTGAACACAAGAATCGACTGAACCCAATAAGAATGACACAATAATCAAGCACTTAACTCCAGTTTTTGCAAAATCGGCCATAGAACAACGAACAGAAATAAGGGTTCAATCAGTCCACCACTTAGTCAATATACTTCATTGAGAGGCCATAAAATCATACCAACCAACACTTAAAAGATGACTGGAAACGATCCAACACTTGAAAGATTACTATGCACATACCAACTAGCACTTCTAGAAGCAATATACTTCAATGAGAATCCATACAAACATACTGAAAAACAACTTCTGATGCCCTCAGTTCGAGTCGATTTTTTTTTTTTTTTTTTTTTTGGGTTCAAGGTGAAACCCTTGTAGAACCGAACGAAACCCTTGCAGAACTGAAGGCTTCCGAAATCCTCAAGATATATGAAAAACACAAAATCTAGATTGCAAGACAAACAAAGACCAAATCGTGCAATCGATCTTCAATCCCGTCATCAAGAAAGAAGGCTAAACACATATCGATTTTGCTGGATGGGCTTCAGCAATTGACGCTGGGCAGAAGTTCTGTCCAGATCGGCAGGACAGGCGCTGATGGGAGGTAGCGGGTGACGACAATGATGTCGGTGAGGGGTGGCTACGGTGAGAGACGGATCTGGATCTAGAGTTTGGACCTTAGAAAACCAGTGGACAGATCTGGATCTGGGGACGATGACTGAACGATGATGTGGGTGTTTTTGCTGCTCTGTTGTCTAGAAGAGAAGCACCCTGCGGTGACAATAGTGGAGGATCTAGATCTAGCGATGGCCCCCGCCGCTGGGCTGTGGTGGTGGTGAGGTTGAAGTTTTTTTTTTTTAACCGTGCTCTAATACCATGTTGAAAGAGAGAGTATTCTACGTATTGTATTCTTTTAATTCAAAAAGGATTACAAGAATACATACAAATATATATATATATTTGAGTAACCCTCTCAACATAAGATTAACTATTGACTATTATACCCTTATTATTATTTCTTAATAATACACATGTTGCCGGAGTAGTCTTGGGTCGATGATGGAGGTTATTAAGGTTTCTTGGTTGTCGGAACATACCGAAAGTGTAAAGAGAGCAATTTCTATACAAGAGATATTCCCTTTCGTTAGTGAGCTGGCAGATAGGCTGTCCAAAGATTTGTAATTCTCCCTTACCAGATATTCTTGATTTCGCGATGTTCTTGCGCCCTTTGCGAACTACAATTTCTGGACACAAGGGTTTCAAGCATCCGATCTCTTTGCCTTTGAAAAAGAAACATCAGGATGTTCTGATGTGTACTGAAGAGGTTGAATTACTTTATCAAATCTTCGAGGAAATGCTAATGAAGATGAATAAGTGCCTTACCAAAATGGAGGAGGGCTTATCTACAGTGGGGAAAGTGATACTGCACATCTAGTGTGGTCTCGTTATCTTACTATTTTGAAAGACCTGAATGCTATTTCCAAACTTTATCTGGGCTCTAAAGAACGATTTTCGACAATTTTGAGCATGAGGGAGCGTGCCTTGTGTATGCTAGTTGTCCATTATGCGAAGCGAAGTGATGATCACAAGTGGCTTCTTGAGCACGAAGATATCTTGGATTTTGAGTCTAGGAGGCACTTAGATGATTGAACGATGGTAATGTTTCCTGAAGTGGAAGAAGACTTTGAAGAACAACATGAGAAGCTGATCGACAGGTCTCAATTATTGTCAGAATCATTCCGAGTATATAATTAGTGCAGAAGCTGAATCTGTTCATGGGGATTTCTTTATGGAATCTAAAAATGAGGAAGCAACTGGTTTCGGTGTCTTGCGTGAATGGTTTGTTCTGGTTTGCCAAGCTAATAACAATCAATAAAATCCTCTTTTTGTAGCATGTCCCAATGATGGCAGAAGCTTCTACCCAAGTCCCGGTAATATTGCATGGCGCTATGTGTGACTTAGTTTAATAATGCTGGTTGTTGTCCTTAGGTTTTGTGAAACCCAAAAAAGTGGATGATGGACTGCTTTATCATGTCGGTATATTGTATGGATATTGAGTTTAGAGTTTGACATATTCTTTATGGCCAGCGTCTCATGTTAGATGACGTCATCCCGGGGATGGTGCGGATTCCCAACGTTCGTACCTTCTTTCAGCGTCAACCTTAGGCGCTTCTTTATTTATTTATTTTATTTTTGGGGAAAAATAACCTCCAGCCTTTAATTTAATCGATAATTATTTCCCTAATTCCACGCGCGTAAGTAATTGTCCGAAACAACTCATGTCTTTTTTCACCACTCAAAAATACAAAAAATGAAAAAACTTAATCCATTGGATATAATAGCATTTTAATTATATTGAGTTTGTTGTAGAGATTATGATGGTTGGATATAGAAAGATTAAGAGAAAACCACAATTAAATTAAAAAAACTCATAGAGAAACGTAACATGATGATTATTCTCATTAATTTTGAGAGATCAACGAGATGGATAGCAATTTTGGAAGTCTAGGATAATAATAAGTTAATCTTCTCTAATCATATATTGTATAGGAAGGCGCTTCACCTTTTAATTAGATAAAATGGTTACCTAATTAGGTATGCAATTCTTAACATTTTCAAGTGGTCCGCAATATGTAACACGATAATTATCCTTGTTTATGATGACGTAGGTTAATTTAAATTTTGAGCATAGCAAATCTTCATGATTAGTGATATCAAACGTAATTTTGGAAGTTATGTCAATTTCCTTTTCAATTGTGTATCATAAGTGCAGTCGCCTGACCTTCAAACTCTACATAAGTTTGCCCAATTAAGAATGCAGAAAACTTAATTTGACAACTCCAACTCCCATATCAGAAATTGAATCAATTTTCTCTCCAATAGGGTATTGCAAGTCCTAGTTGCCCAACCTTAAAACCCTATATAACTTTGTTTGATTAGGTATTCGGGAAGTTTAATCTGAAAACTCCAGTTCCAACCACAAAAAAAACCTAAAAAGAAAAAAAAAATCGGATTCTCCCTTGGGATAAGCACATCTACCACGTATGGTAAAATATCACCCATCTTTTGCAATAAGTTAGCGGGAAATTAAAAGTGAATTTTGGGTGCATATGATAAATCAAAGAACAAATTTATTATATTTACAAAAAAAAAAAAAGCAAAAAAGGCTCATGAAAAGTTCGTGTGGCCTCCCCACCGGAAACTCTCTCCCATCGCCCTTTCCTTTTTATTTAATTTTTCGTTTTTTTTTTTGGTGTCTTTGATTTCTTCTTAGCGTAAGAAAACAGCTTAAGCGCTCTCTCTCCCCCGCCATTTTTGACTCTGCTGCTCGCCCAGAGCCGACTCTCTCTCTCTTTCCCACTCACCGGATTGCTTCTCTCTCTACGGCCGCCGCCGCCGCCGATCGCCGTCTTTCTCTCTCCTCCCACCGCTCCGCCGCTTCTAGGGGCCGCGCTCGGCCGGTCGGTGCGTTCCTTGGGCTTTCTTGCTTAGCTGCTCGGCGGCGTCTGCCCCCCGATCAGTGGAATTGCCCAGGGTTTTAGAGGCCCCCGGCGATCTCGCCTCTTCCCGCCTTGACCACCTCCTCCTCCGCCCGCGGCGACCGACGTCCACGGCGGCGCGTGGGCCGTTGATGTCTTCGCTTGCTGATCCCAACCCCGCCAACGACAGCCGCCGCCTCGCTTCCGCCGCCGCGAAGCACAAGTTGGACGATTATGCCCCTACGGCTACCGACGACGACGACTTCGCGGCTGATTTACTCAGCATTCGGATGCGAAAGGACGAGCTGTACTCCGTCCAGCACCCCGCGTTCGCCCCCGCCAGCAGCTCGAGCTCCGGGAGGGTGCCCTGGCCCCTGCCGCACTCCCCCTTGCCATCCGCCGGCTATCTTTCGCCTCCGGCTCCGGTTCTTCGTGAGGATGATTTCGGGGGGCAAGACCTTGGTTTTCCAGGCGAATTCGAGCGATACTGTTCAATCGGTTCATGAGCGGATTCAAGCGATCACCGGAATTCCCGTCATTGAACAGAGGCTGATTTACAGAGGGAAGCAGCTGCAGGCGAGAAATCTTTGGCCGAGTGTGCCATCCAAAATGATGCCGGGCTGCATTTGGTCGGCCGAATGGAGCACAGGGCACCCGCAGGCTTGGCAAATCATTGACGACATGATTTGCTTGTTTGCCGTCTTTGTAAATGAAACTGTGCCCTATGCTCTTAAAACTATTAGAACTAGGATATCGGAATACTTGTCGATGACTCCTAAGGATGATGGTGATCCGGCTACTGGGCATCTTCAAATATTTATGTCATCCTCTGCGCCTGCGGTGCTTGTTATGCTCTACATGTCGCCGATTAGAGGTAACAAGGAACATGCCGACGATTCAATTAGGCATTTCCTTGATTTGTGTATATCTGAGTTGCCAAAGTCTTTGCGATCGCGCTGTGCACCAATAGTGCTGGAATTTTGTAAGTTGCTGAGGAGAATAGCTTCTGATGACCCATTGTACACATGTTGCCAGAGTAGTCTTGGGTCGATGATGCAGGTTATTAAGGTTTCTTGGTTATTGGAACATCCCGAAAGTGTAAAGAGAGCGATTTCTATACAAGAGATATTCCCTTTTGTTAGTGAGCTGGCAGATAGGTTGTCTAAAGATTTGGAATTGTCTCTTATTTCAGCAGCAAGTGTGGGGAGTTGTAGTGACGTCCTTGATTTCATAATGTTCTTGCGTCCTTTGCGAACTGCAATTTCTGGACTCAAGGGTTTCAAGTGTCCAATCTCTTTGCCTTTGAAAAAGAAACATCACGATGTTCTGATGTGTACTGAAGAGGTTGAATTACTTTCTCAAATCTTTGAGGAAATGCTAATGAAGATGAATAAGTGCCTTACCGGAATGGAGGAGCGCTTATCTGCAGAGGTAAGTGGGGAAATTGATATTTTACATCCAGTGTGGTCTCGTTATCTTACTATTTTGAAAGAACTGAATGCCATTTCCAAAATTTATCTGGGTTCTGAAGAACGATTTTGGACAATTTTGAGCACGAGGAAGTGTGCATTGTGTATGCTAGTTGTCCGTTATGCGAAGTGAAATGGTGATCACAAATGGCTTCTTGAACACAAAGATATCATGGATTTTGAGTCTAGGAGGCACTTAGTGATGATGATGTTTCCTGAAGTAAAGGAAGACTTTGAAGAACAACATGAGATGCTGATTGACAGGTCTCAGTTATTGTCAGAATCATTTGAGTATATAGCTAATGCAGAAGCTGAATCTTTGCATGGGGGTATATTTATGGAATTTAAAAATGAGGAAGCAACTGGTCCTGGTGTCTTGCGTGAGTGGTTTGTTCTGGTTTGCCAAGCTATTTTCAATCAACAAAATCCTCTTTTTGTAGCATGTCCCAATGATCGCAGAAGGTTCTACCCAAATCCAGGTAATATTGCATGGCGATATGTGTGATTTTGTTTAAGAATACTGGTTGTTGTCCTTAGGTTTTGTGAAACTAAAAAAAGTGGATGATGGACTGCTTATCACGTCGTTATATTGTATGGATATTGAGTTTAGAGTTTGACATATAATTAGCACTTATAGCTCTAGTATGTAGAGTGAATGAGTGGGTTGGTAGTGTTGATGGTCCTGTTTGGTTTCCAAGAGTTTCGGATTAGAAAGGTGGAACAAACGGCACGAAGAGAGAGGGAGGAAGGGAGAGAGGGAGAGGTTTTGTCACTGGATGAGAGAGAGTTTCAGATTAGACAGGTGGAACAAACAGCATGAAGACAGAGAGGGAGGGAGGGAGGGAGGGAGAGGTTGTGTCACTGGATGAGTACTAACTATGGAGAGGTTTTGTCACTGGATGAGTACTAACTATGAATGAGCTTGTAGGAAGAAGAGGAAGGCTAAATGATCCAAAGGTGATGGTAGATCATGATATTGGGGCTTTTGAGGAATGGGAAGTCGGGGTCAATCCTGCCAAGTAGATGATGGGTAAAATTTTAGAGGCTGCCTTGCCAAAGGACAAATGGTAATGATAGTTAAAATAAGTTAAACCAAATGGGTCAATCAGTCAAGTTTTTATCTTCGTTTGTTTAACAATTTGTGACCTGAAACCAATCTGTTGCAACTCGATAAAATGAATTTTGTCTGAACAAGGCCATGGTTTAACTAAAAATATTCGATTTGGTTTTGGAAGTATGGGTTTTTAGGCAACCTGGTTATTTGGCATGTTGAACACCTTCCCTTTGCAGGCCACACAATTATAATTTGTAACAATAATAGTCTCAGAGAACTAGATACTCAGTGGATTGAAACGTCTTGTATGGATCATATGGCTGCATGTTGCCAGTTAAGGCTTAATCGTTGGAAGATTGATTGAAGTTATTTGGGAATGTGTCAGTCAGAAAGTCGACCTTACAAACACAAGATTCTTCCATGGGTAGAGTTAAGTTTTGCTACTACTTTTGCCTATTAGAAATTTGGGGTTGTTTACTTGGAATTCGGTTGAATGACCTTGAAGTCTTAATGAAATTGCATGCTAGATGTAGAGTATTCAAATCTCATACAAGTAAGAGAAATTGCAAAATCCCTTGAGCTTTAGGTTATACACATTTGTCCCTTAACTTTCAACTGCAATGTATTACTCTCCTAAATTTCGTTTTGTGATAGCCGTTAATCCTCCATTATGATTTCAGTCAGCATGTGCGATGCAGACAACTTTTTAGGAGTGAAAGTGTATTTTCATCTCATTTTTTCTTACATAAATCTCTCTTTTACCCTTGGTTCTTGTGGTTTGTTGTTCTTCATCTCTTTGGGAAATATTTTTTCTGATTTGTGCCTACTTGGAGGTGTGGGTACATAAAAAGTTTCTTAGGGGAATGGCTGGGCTGTTGATAGCTATTAGAAAAAAAAACAAAAAAAAAACTTTTGAGATCTACGTGTATGGTGGTCACCTTGCCCTTCTGTTGTTACTGTTCTGTTACCTTTGTTCTAGATGTCTTATCAGTATGGACGCTGAACACTTGAGTGTCTTGCAATTTGAACTTTTAAGATGATTTGTTTCATCTTGCCTTCTGTCTCTACATATAAGACCTCTATTTGATATTAGTCATGATGATTACCTGAGGTATGTTGTTTTACTGGTATGCAGCATCTACGGTGGAACCCTTGCACCTCAAGTATTTCAACTTCTCTGGTCGAATGATAGGCTTAGCTCTGATGCATAAAGTACAAGTAGGGATTGTTTTGGATCGGGTATTTTTCTTGCAATTGGGTGGATATTCTATTTCTCTGGAAGACATAAGAGATGCAGATCCTCGCTTGTATAATAGCTGCAAGCAGATTCTGGATATGGATGCTGAATCTATTGATTCTGATGCTTTAGGACTAACATTTGTCAGAGAAGTTGAGGAGTTGGGATTGAGGAGAGTTATGGAGCTCTGTGATGGTGGGAAGGGCATTGTGGTTGATAGCAAGAATAGGAATGATTATGTTGATCTTCTTATAAAACATCGGTTTGTTAACTCAATCTCTCAACAGGTATTGCATTTTGCACAAGGTTTTGGTGATGTTCTTAGTGACGTGAGGTTGCAGAAATTCTTTTTTCAAAGTTTAGAGCTTGAAGATATAGATCAAATGCTACGTGGGAGCGAGAATGATATTTCTGTTGAAGATTGGAAGGCGCATACCGAGTACGATGGTTAGAAAGCTAGCGATCCTCAAATAGTCTGGTTTTGGAAGGTATGTACCTGTGTTTGTGGATTTTATTATTTTATTTGTTACCTTTTGAGTCCGTAATCTTTTTCTGCATATGGTAATTCGTTTGAATGTTATCTGCTTTGTCCTTATTTTCTTTTTTCTCATCCTCTTTTCATCGCTGTGGGCCTGTGGCACCTCATGCCTAATTCGGAATGATATTGGTATGAGTAAATTCCTTTAGGCATTATGCCTCAAGCTTATAGGCAGCACTTTTGGGTTCTTTTAAGCATCATCAGTAATAACATCATTCTATGACACAATTCAGAAGCAAAGAATGGCTTAAAATTCAGTAAACTGCATTAAACAGTGATTTCTTAATGGGAAGAACATCGTATTTGTGAATTCTGCTAAAATCTGATTCTAAGTAGGAACAAGAACCCTCGAATTTGAGTTACAGTAGAAATAGCAAATTTACTAAAATCCTATTATACCTCTAATTTTGATCAGGTTACTGATCTAAAATTAACTAGCTAAAGCAGGCAATCAGCCAGGCGCAGTATGCTCCATCTTCTTGGGGACTTGAGTAGATATGTTCTTTAGACATAATTAGCTTGCCTAATCTGTGGCTGCGTCATTTCTGCCCACTGGAGACAGCTTGGCCTTGAGATTCGGAAGTGGTCAATTATTTGTTTCATTCAATTTATTCTTACTGTCATTACATTTGCAGCTGGAACCAAAAGTTGGTCAGTCTGAGCATGCTCTGGGAAAATTTGCTGAATGAAACTTCTTGTTTAAAAACAATTAAACTTAGAATGTATCACAAAATCAATATACTCAAATTTGCTTAGACATTCCACATGGATGCAAACCTCTCTTCTTTCTGTCCAACATAATCTTAGAGGAACATTTTAAGCCATGTGATCAAGTTCTCCATACCAGAAGTACATGTTGGCCTGCTAGGTGAGATGGTTATCACTTGCTTATGTCCTTAGTAAGCTTGCCCATGAATGGTAAGTCATCCAATTCCTCGCACAAGTGCAAGGTACAAATTCATGATACCTATCTTCATATTAAGCAACAACCAATCCTTATTAAGTGAGAAGTCTTGTTATGTTAGCATGGGCTGTATTTACACAGCTAGGTTTGCTGGTGCGTTCTTCTGAAATATAATCTGTACAAATGCTCTCTTGACTATCTCAAGCATGAAAGTGGTTTTATGTGTTTCTTAGTCTAGACTTTGCAGGGAGGAAAGATTGCCTCGCTTTAAATGGCATCATATTTTTAATATGAAAATAAGAAAGATGTATGTTGGGGGCTAGTTGCCGCAGGGATACATTATGGGCAGATTGGGATAATTGGATGCATGATCTGTTTGTACTTGTATGGCTTTTAAATTGCAGTTTTCTTTGGCTTGGACTTGCGAAAAGTTTCCTCCAATAATAACACTTTAGTCATGGTAATTTAGTGCTGAGCCATTGTAGAAGAGTAGTGATGAGATGCAATTTTGCATCACAGGATCAAAATGTAGGTCCGGGAGATACCTCATTACTGTTGGTGAATGATTCCTTAGACATGGTTTGAGAGACCTAGTTATTTCCCTTGTTGACATGAATTCTCTTCACTAATTGTATATGTTGTAAGGGAAACTGTATTCATTCTGCAGTACTTTCTCTTCAAATTCACACCCTCAATAAATGCAATGCAGATTGTCAGTGAAATGTCACCGCAGCAGAAAAAGAACATCCTTTTCTTCTGGACGTCAGTGAAGTATCTGCCAGTGGAGGGTTTTCGGGGTTTGGCGTCTCGCCTTTACATATACATGTCCACGGAGCACCTGAGCCGCCTACCATCATCCCATACATGCTTTTACCGTCTGTGCTTTCCGCCTTATCCCAGCATGGCCGTCATGCAACAGCACCTTCCCATCATCGCTCGAGAAGATGTAGGCTGCAGCTTTGTTATTGGGTGACAATTCAGTTTCATCATCATTTTGGGTAGGAAAAAGTCCTTAATTGCACATAGAAGATTTGGATCTCTCCACTTGTACAGAGTATAGGGCATCATAACCATCTGATCTATCATTGGACGCTTAAAGAGGGTGTTGTAGATATCATGTCTCGTCCGGTGTCTTCTGTTGTTGAGGACTGTGTTCCCCTCTTTTTGTAGCATGCCCCAATGATGGCAGAAGCTTCTACCCAAGTCCAGGTAATATTGCATGGTGCAATGTGACTTTGTTTAAGAATGCTGGTTGTTGTCCTCAGGTTTTGTGAAACCCAAAAAAGTGGATGATGGACTACTTTATCGTGTCAGTATATTGTATGGATATTGAGTTTATAGTTTGACATATAATTAGCACTTAATAGCTCTAGCATGTAGAGCGAATGAGTGAGTTGGTTGCGTTAAGGGTCCTGTTTGGTTTCCACCAAACCAGAATCAGTAACAATAGTTTCGGATCAACAAAGTGGAACAAACAGCACGAAGGATAGATGAACTGCCCAAATACCCAGTCAGTTAGGTTCAATCCACAGGTTTACCCACCATTTTCTTTGCCTTCCTACTGTTGCTTGTTTGACATTGCGTGCGCGCGGGAGAGAGGTGATTGGCCAGAGGTTGTCTCACTAGCTGTGAATGAGCTATGGTGGCTATTATTTTGAGGATGATGATAAATAGGTTTGAAAGTCTTTTCTTGGAGGAAGAAGAGGAAGGCTAACAAACGATCCGAAGGTGATGGTAGATCACGATATTGGGGTTTTTGAGGAATGGAAAGCGTCGGGTTCAATCCTGCCAAGTAGATAATGAGTAGAAATATTAGGGGCTACCTTGCCGAAGGACAAATGGTAAAGGTAGTTAAAAAAAGGCCAAACCAATAGGGCCAATCGGTCAAGTTTTTATCTTTGTTTGTTTAACACTTTGTGACCTGAAACCAATCTGTTGCAACTAATTATCCTCGTTATTTTTTAGAGCGACAAATTATTAAGATGACCGCAACTTTGGAAGTGTAGGTCAATAATAAGTTAATCTTCTCCAATATGTAAAGCCTGATTGACCTTTTAACTGAACAGAAATGTTAATTATGCATGCAATTCTTAAAATTTTCAAGTGGTATGCAAAACATAAGATGATAATTATCTTCATTTATGGCTACATAAGTCTATATGTTTGCGAAATTATTTAATTTGAATTTTGAGCATAGCAAATCGTCATGATTAGTGATATCAAACACAGTTTCGGAAGCTGAGTCGATTTCCTCTACAATCATGTATTGTAAAAAGCGTAGCCACCTGACTTTCCAACCCTATGTAAGTCCACCTGATTAGGTAAGTGGAAAATTTAATCCGACAACTCCAACTCCAACTCCCATCTTGGAAGTCAAGTCAATTTTCTCTCAAACGGGGTATCATAAGCCCCATTTGCCCAACCTTGGAATCCTATATAACTCTACCCGATCAGGCATTCAAGATTAATTGGAAAACTCAAGCTCCGACCACAACCAAAAACCAAAAAAAAAAAAAAAAAATCGGATCCTCCATTGGGATAAGCACAACTACCATGTATGGTAAAATATCACCCATCTTTTGCAATAAGTTAGCGGGAAATTAAAAGTGAATTTTGAATGCATATGATAAATCAAGGAACATATTTATTATATTTACAAAAAAAAAAAAAAAAAAAAAGCAAAAAAAGGCTGATGAATAGTTCGTGTGGCCTCCACCGGAACCCCTTCCCCTTTCCTTTTTGAGATATACAAATATGCAACCAAAAAAAAAAAAAAATCGAAATAATTTTGAAAGTATAATAACATAATTTGAGATGATTGTGAGCCAAGCGGTGCGCTCGATCTCCCAACCCCAAGACACCCAAAAGAAGGGGTGGCTTTGTTCTAAACTCTAAAGTCAAGTCCTACTTATGTCAATTCAAAGTTTATCTACGTTCATTTAATGAAAAATAACTTAAGTTAAATGTTTTTAAGATTTTTTATATTCGTTTCATAAAAAATAACTAGTCAGGAAAATATTGCTATTAATGAAAAAAATTTCTAAAGTAGGAGAAAATATTCTTCTCTTTTTAGAAAGATAAAAACATTTTTTATATCTTCTTTTACGGAACACATTTTCCTTTTATTTTTAAATTGATTTTTCTTCTTTTTCTTTTCTCCTTCCTTAGTCAATCGTCTGGCATGTCAATGACCAACGATTGGCCATAGGTTAGCTCAAGCCTTGCCACAGGCCAATAAGGCCAAGCTTGCACCTTGGTCAATTCGACGAGTGGGGCAAGGTTGGAGTCTCGCTTGAGGTTGCCAAGGCCTCATTGGTGTTTAATGATCTTAGGCAAGGCTCGAGCCTCACCACAGGTCATCGGTTAGTTGAGGAAGAACAAAAAGAAAAAGAAAAGGAAAAAAGAAAAAGAAAATGAGAAAAATAATTAAAAATTGATTTAGAAAATTATTGAAATGCAGTACATAGAGAAAATGATTGTCCTTACCAAATAGTGGCAAATATTTTCTAGTTTATTTTCAAGTTTTAGTCGAATGTTAAAAAATATTGTTATTTTCATGGAAAATGAGTTTCTAAAAACGCTATATTTTTCGTGAAATGAATGATCCTTTGTGCAACTTCTGTATTACGGACGGAGTAGGATAAGGAAGTAAAAAATGACTATGATGATCATGTCATCTTACAAGGAATTCTCCCAATAAAGTCAATTGATGGGAGATGGTAATCTAGTAAATTACGACTTTAAGGCCTTGTTTGGTCCGGCATTTCAAATGGACTTTTGGACTCTAAAGGTCCTTGGCCAAATGCAAATAGCATTTAGTTCATTTTTGCTCAACATTGGGGAAATACAATTACATCTTCAAATAGTTCTATGAACCTTTAGCCCAAAATAGGCTCAGAAGTCTTTTGAGAAGTTGCATTCTCGGAATACAAGTCTTAGCCCCATCATTGTTCATCTTTTCCATGGGTTTGGATAGAGAAGTTGAATTGAGCCGATGAACACTGCTTGGGGTCACACTACCTTAGGCCCAGATCAACGATGCTTAGGTTGCTGCGACATAGGCAATGGTTGCTTGATGTTGTGTGACCTCAGGCGATGGTGCCTGGGTCGCCCCTCAAGCTAGCTTGACCTTAGGTGAGACTGTTTGGCAACCAGATTTGACCAATGATGGTCAAATTCTATAAAAAAATATTTAAAGCCTTTTTTAAAAAATTAGCTAATTTTTTTTTAAATATAATTTTTACCAAATAGCATTTAAGTCAAAATTGTTTTCCAATTCATTTTAAAATTACAATTCATTACACATTATTTGCATTCGGAAAATCTCTTTAATTCAAAGGTATTTGCATTTTCCCGATAATATTTCCTTAAAGCCAAACCAAACGAAGCCTAAATGCAGCAAACTTTCTCTTGTAGCTCGTAAAATGCGATTTTGCTAAACGACTAAACATGTTAACATGGCCCAATTTAATCAATGAGGGAGATCGTTTCTTACCAAATTCCAAATTCAAATTGATAATCATTATTACAAATTTTTGATTTTTTTTTCAAGTCATTGATATTCATGTGTCATTATTTCATTTAGGATTATATGTATTGAAAGTCTTAAAACATGTCAGTAAAACTTATTAAACTAGTCAAATTAACACTTTTTAAAAGTTTTTATGATTCGATTGTATTTTCTGGGAATTATTGTACTTTGAGAATAAATTTTAGGATCGTATTTATCTCTTTTATTTAAATTTAGATCTTTACGATGAGAAGGAAACGGGAGCATATGTTAATATGGACCGACGGAGTAAAAATTGGATTTGCCTTGCGATATTCAAACCCTGGAAATATTTTTTTAGGGCCGACGACTCATGTTAGATGACGTCATTCCCGGGGGCCGTGCGGATTCCCAATGTTCGCGCCTTTTTTCTGCATCAACCTTTGGCTCTTCTTTATATTTCTTTTTGGGAAAAATTAAAAAAAACCTCTGACCTTTAATTCAATAGAATTATCAGTAATTTTCCCCCTAATTCCACTGGTGAAAATAATTATCCGAAACAAATTATGTCTTTTTCACCGCTTAAAAATAAAATAAAATGAGAAAAAGTTCATCCATTGATAAAATAACCTTTTAATTAGATTGAATTTCTTGAAGAGATTATGATGACGATTGGATATAGAAAGATTAAGAGAAAACCAAAATTAAATTAAAAAACTCATTTATATATATGCAATTCGAGAAACGTAACATGATAATTATCCTCATTGATTTTGAGAGCAACAAATTATTTAGATTAATGAGGTGGATCGCAATTTTGGAAGTCTGGGACAATAATAAGTTAATTTTTTGTAATCGTGTACCCTATGCAAAGCCACTTCACTTTTTAACTGAATAGAAATTAGGTATGCAATTCTTAACATTTTCAAGCAATCCGCAAAACATAATACAATAATTACCCTCATTTGTAGTGACATAGGTCCATACGGTTAGGAAATTATTTAATTTAAATTTTGAGCACAACAAATTGTCATGATTAGCAATATTGAACGCAATTTTGGAAGTTGAGTCAATTTCCTCTGCAAACTTGTATTGTAAGCGTAGCCACCCGACCTTTCAACCTTACATTAGTGTGCCCGATTAGGTATGTGGAAAATTTAATCCAACAACTCCGACTCCTATCTCGGAAGTCGAGTCAATTTTCTCTCCAATCACGTATCGTAAGCCGTTCTTGCCCGACCTTAGAACCCTACATAACTCCATCCGATTAGGTATTCGATAAGCTTAATTTGAAAATTCCGCTTCAACCACAACCAAAAGCCAAAAAAAAAAAAAAAAAATCAGATCCTCCATTGGGACAAGCACAATTATCGTGTATGGTAATATATCACCCATTTTTTGCAATAAATTAGCAGGAAGTTAAAAGTGAATTTTGGGTGTATATGTTAAATCGAGGAACGTATTTATTATATTTACTAAAAAAAAGGAAAAAAGCAAAAAAGGCTCATGAAAAGTTCGTGTGGCCTCCCTCAGCGGAACCTCCCCCAACCCCCGTTTCCTTTTTATTTAACCTTTTTTTTTTTTGTTGGTGTCTTTGATTTCTTCTTAGCGTAAGAAGAAGACTGCTGGTGTCTAAGCGCTCTCTCTCTCTCCCCCACCATTGATGACTGCTGCTCGTCCAGAGCCGACTTTCTCTCTCTTTCCCACTCACCGGATTACTTCTCTCTCTACCGCTGTCGCCGCCGATCGCCGTCTTTCTCTCTCCTCCCGCCGCTCCGCCGCTTCTCGGGGCCGCGCTCGGCCGGTCGGTGCGTTCCTTGGGCTTTCTTGCTTAGCTGCTCGGCGGCGTCTGCCCCCCCGATCAGTGGAATTCCCAGGGCTTTGGCTGTATTGATGATCTCTCGAATCACTAAAAGAAGAGTACATGATGTTTTTAACGTAGCTGGAGCTGGTTCGGCCACTACTGCAACCTCTGGTTTGATCTGTAAGGCATTACTTCCCATCCTCGAAATATTGTCTATTAATTATGCAATTGCCTACTAAATAAATGTAACACAATTTTGGACTTTTACTGTTAAATAACTTATCCTAAATGGAAAAGGAGTTACTTTTCTGAACTTTACTTTGTGTTAGTACCAGGATCACTAAAGTGGCATGCAAGGAACGTTACTCTTGGTGCAGCTCTTGGAGCTGCAGTTTGCTTTCCGCTTGGTAAGTATGAGATTGGGCCCATGTCAGAAAAACTTCAATAAAAGCTTGATTGTATTCTTAACTTCTTTATAGTAAGCATGATGTCCTGATTAAGTTCAAATTAGTGAGTTAAGAAACAAGATATCCAAGGGGGTTTGCACAATAGAATATCTTAGCTGAATGATCTGAAAATTTTGCTGATTTGTTAATTAGTCTGTAGGTCTTACAGCACTGCTTCTTTTCACAAGGCTCAAACTGAAACTTGACATGAAAATGTGAAATAAGACCAGATTCTTTTTTTCTTCCTTCCTGACTCGACATCCTATTTGGTGTACCATGCTCTTCTTTGCAGGTTGGCTCCATTTGAAGCTAGTGGAGATAGCAAATGAAGGGAGTTTGGCTGCTTCCCGTGATATGGATCAAATGGGAGAGCCAAGGAGTGGCGTTGGGGCTGCAATTGAGAGGCTTGAACAGAACTTGAGCAAATAAGCAAGTGAACCGCTGCCCGTGAGTTTGCCAGTAGCCTCTTTTCTCACTTACTTTCAATCTGTAAATGGTAAGGTAGTTTCTGGTGCAATGAGATTATCATGTGAAATTCATGATTGCTACTTTATAGGAACTTCAGTTTTGCTAGGTGGGTTGAAGGGTGACCAAGTCCTTACGTGCCTTACTTTGTTCCCTCTACAGCAATGATACAGCAGTAGTCCCAACTTGTCTCTCTGAGAGAGACTATCGACCTGGACATTTGTTGAAATTACAGTAATTGGTATTTTCATTCTGAAACTGGTTCTTTTCTCAATCTTTAATAGTTTATATCTTGTGAAATTCTTGTTTTACAGTAATTGGTATTTTCATTGCCTTCCTTTTCCACTTGTAGAGTAGTAACATCTGGCAGTCAGAAGGAAATGATTCTAGAATGGTTGTCAAGCAAATTCTTTCTTTCACATTAACTGAAAATGTATACTCCAGCATTTTCCATCACATATTCTTTGTCTGTGGCCTGAAGAGCATTTGTTCTCCTCTGACTGGTTTCTTTGATCAATTTGGCAGGGTAGTTTTGTTAGGGAAATAATACCTGAAGAGTTATCTAAGGTTAGTTTCTAAGTTATCCGTTTCCCTTTTTCCTGTTATGTTCAAAAGACGAGCAAGATGATGTTTCAGTTCAACTTAATTTACGAACCTTAACTGTTCGTGGAACTGATACTCAAGTCCTCATCCAAAATTCCTAGGTTCTGCATCTAAATCAAAATTGTAACATCTTTTCTGTGATTGGTCTAAGTGATCATATTGACATTATTTGAGAAAAACTGCTTTGTGATTCCAGACTCTCAAACAATATAAATCAGCAAAATTAACCCCAATTGAAGCTGGCTGTTGCCGACCTCCATCTGAGTATGTGCCTCTGTCGTTTCTTGACTTATAAAGATTCTTTTTTGCTCATTTCCCTCCTTGTTACATACCCCTACCATAGAAGATAAAGGTTGTTCTATATTCTTATGTAGATGTTGTAGTTGGTGTTTTTTCCTGATTTTCTTCTACCCTTCTCCAGTCAATGATCTTTTTCATCAGAGGCTGTGCGAGGCAAAATTCTAGCTAGAACCACTCTAAAACTAGATAAAATATACAACCACCCAGGAAGTGTTTCATTGCTGAGTCCGAAAGTGTTTCATCCACTCTTTTTCCTTCTTTGATTGTGAGTGATAGAGGCTAAATTGAAGGAGTAACTGATGGGAGAGGAAGCCCAGAAAGCAGCACCAGAGACACCATCCCCACCCCCACAACTAACATGACCGCCACCACCCCCACCAGTAGCTCCTGAAGAAAAAGCTTCCCGTGCTAAGAAAGAAGAAAAAGAAGCTCCTGAGAAAAATGTTTCACCAGCTGTTGCTAAGAAAATTTCACCTGCAGTCCCTCAAAGTGCTCTTGAGAACAACATAGTTGAGATTCACAAGGCAATGGAAGAGAAGAGGGCGATGGTTGAAGCCAAGAAAGGCGAGAGTTTTCTCAAGATTGAAGAAACTGCGGTGAAGTTCTGCGCCTAAGGTGCTTGAGGTCGTCCTAAGGTGCTTGGTCATTGAAGGTGACGGGTTGGGACTCCATGTACTCAATGACGGTGGCATACTTGCTAATATGGTGGCAGCTAGCTTCAAGGGTGGGAAAAACAGTCCATACCAGCATTTGTTTGTGTGCTCTTTTTTTCTTATTTAATTCGTTCTTCAATTTGTATGATTTGCGCCCTAATAATACCATTAAGACAATATAATGATGATGATTGTGTCTCTTGCTTGCTCATAAGAATTCTTGGACTACCAAAGAAGCATATTGGTTGTTCTCTTTGTTGAAAGTAAATTTCATGTGCTAGCTTATAGTGAATCAGACTAAGTGGAGTTATGAACATATTGCATCTTTTTTTCATACATTCTATTTCAGGGGTCATGTCAACATATGAATGTGCCAGGAAATTTTTATTTGGAGGGCTCGCCATTTTTCATTGGGAATTGGTCTAGATGGGAAATGCTATATTAAGATTCAGAAAAAGAAATGATTCTATCTCTGATCCACATCATGTGATGGTTGAGAAATTTGTTTCTCTGCATTTTTTGTCATATGACAAAAAGCAATAAGATAATTATTAATTTTCATGATGAACAACACAAACAATTTTATGGGGGTAGAAAACTAGGAGAGAGCAGAGAGGATGAAAAAGGTAAAAATTTCACATTCTTCTTTATAATAGTTTAATCTTAATTGGAGTCAACAGACATGATGACATGTCAATTTGTTTTAGCATTGTATTGTTTAAATTGAGGTTCCATTAGGAAGCCCTTCTATTCCATCTTTTGATATTCATTTGCATCTTTCATGGAAACTCAATGATGGCAAAGCTTGCTTTTAAATTCAACTCAAGAGAGAAATGCTAAGGATTAGCCTCTTTGATTGAACTCTTTGCCTATGTGATAGGTAGAGATATTCTGATTTCATTGATAAATTGAACTTTAATTGTGACACAATGTTTTTTTCCTTGATTAAGTACTTGGTTTTTGTTTGTTTATTTTTATGACTACATCACTTGTCAAAAGAAAATGGGAACTTGGCAATGGAACTTACTCCTAACATTGCTACATAGGGGTGTCAACGAACTTGGCAATGGAACTTATCTCGAGAAAAAGGGGAAGAAATTATAGAACTATATAAATAAAGTCCATCACCCACCATACATATACAAAACATGTCAAAGTTATGAACAATCCAACCAACATCTCTAAATTTGCCAAATCTCAAAACATGTCAAATTTGAACACTAAAATCATCATAAACAATAGCACAACTAACATCTTCAATCTAAAATATTTCTTGTTTACATTTGCCAAATCTCGTTCTACTTTGGCCACAAGAGCATTGTCTTCGGCTTAAGCACTTGTCGAACATCCCTCATCTCATTGTTGGTTGACATTGATTCTTGCTCGACATTACTCTGGTAAAAACTTTTGGATACACTCATTGCCAAACGACTGATTTCTTCATTAACCCAAATAAAAAAAACTACAACTTTCTCTTTTATTGTAATGGTCGTACCTTGGGCAACCATAGTATTTTCTTCCTAAATTGTCTTTCGTCCTTGCCATTCGTAGATGACATTTGAGGCCATAATAGCAAAATACAAACGTATTGTTGTTGATTGGAGGAGCCGACATCGTTGATGACGAGTAGCCCGATCTCTTCATGAATTACCAAAACCAATTTGAAAGGGAAAAAGTGACAATAGCCCAACAAATCATAAGTTTGAAGCATAAGTTGTTTAAAGCATTATTTCAATAATCTAAGAGACAATTTTTCTCAAAAACCATAAGTACAACAAACCTTAAGTGTCTTAAGGTCCTTTAAGAAACACCAACAACTAAAACCTTTGTGTTCCTATCAACTAAGTGAGTTGAGACTATTTGATCAATTATAACATGCAAAGGTAATTGTATCTACATTTACTAACTTATTATCTCAAATGAGCAATATGCAGATTCTTTGAATTATAAAAAAAAGATACAACTCTACTTTAGGACCATAGGATGTGTCCCTGATACAAACATAATATACATTTTAAAGCTACTCCATCTCATCTAAAACCTCAAGATAAGGAACTATGACAACTTCCATCATAATCCATGACCACAAAATTTTGTAAAGGCTATATCCGAACTCAACATTAAACCATTTCACAAAAGATTCTTTTCAATCTTAATAAGTGTTTAAAAGAAATGCCCCATGCTAGATGAAGCAAAATAGAAAACTAACACAAAACGACAACCTCAAATATTAATATTTAGTGCACTAGCAAAGAGAAAGACACCAAGCTTCTCAGCCCCCAAGCAACTAAGGAGACATCACCAGAGTAGAAAAAAGCATCATATTAATGCAATTAAACATAGAAGCAAGTCAACATCTAGAACACACCAGTACCTCATATGATTACGGACCAAAATTTTTATTTGTTTCAATGTCTCTCTTTCTACATGTGATAAGCATTCTTGTTTATTCAAATGTCACTCTATTATTGTCACTTGAAGACAACTTATTCTACCGGTCAATTTTCATTAGAAAATTTCATTAATAAACCGTGAATGGAGACATATTACATCCACAAATTACTAGTGCAAAAAGAGCTATGAAACCATACAAGCTCCTCAGACAAAAGGCGGTGAAGCAAAAAATAGCACCTAGAAAGGTTGCTCCACAAAGAAGCTACATCAAAATAACAAAGAAATTACGAGTGTCGGGGATAAAGAGAACAATTGACACAAACTAAATGACAAGACATAACATAAGCAAAAGTTGTTTAAAGCGTTATTTCAATAATTTAAGAGACAATTTTTCTCAAAAACCATAAGCACAACAAATCTTAACTATCTTAAGGTCCCTCAAAAACACCAGCGACTAAAGCCTTTGTGTTACTACCCACTTTTGTGTTGGTAATGAGCATTCTAAGGGGCACAATAGACTTGATGTGTGTCAAACTTTTAAACTTAAACTTGATCACATTACCTGCAGAATAAAGTTTACAGTCAATACAAAAACCCTTTCTAGTTAATCTCAACAACTTAGAAAACTCTTCTGACCCAAAAAAGAAAAAACTTAGAGAATTCTATTTAGCAATTGAGAGAGAGAACCCATTTGCCCGATTCACAGCCAAACAAGATCAGGAACCATTCAATTGAATCCATAGATCTAGCATTGACAATTTCTTGATTCTGTATGTTGTTAATGCTCAAGGTTGAAGTAGTTTCTAACTATATAGTCTTGCAACCACCACTTGGAGTTTATACACCAGGAAATATTTTCTAACACAATCTACATTATTAAGAGTTTTCCTTCCATTTGTTCATAATAAAAAATAGATAATTTAAAAAAAACTCCTAAACCACATTAGAGTTAATCCTTCCATTGAATGTTGTTGGAAATTGGTGATCCATTTTCAACAAAATTTGGAAACTACTTGCTTAATCATGAAGAGAACAAGAAGTGTTCAAATTGAAGAGGACAACTTCAACTCAAATGAGAAGGCTGCTTAACCATGAAGAAAGAAGAATCAAGAAAAATGGAGAACTAGAACCAAGCAACGTACACCTTGCAAACTAGAAGCATCCTCAATGGCGGTGGTTAGTTGAACCTTGAAGACTTACGTGGGAATGCAAGCAAGCAGCAACAAAATAAACAGTGAAAAGAAGTCAAGACTTGAGGGCTCCATGTGAAGAAAGAAGTTATTATGTCAGGAAAAGTGGTTTGATTAAGAGTCAAGAAATCTTGTAAACTAAGTCAAAAGTTGCTGCATGTTAGTCGATTAAAGAGGCTATAAATACAGCCTTCTTATGCTTGATAATTATGTGAGGTTTAGACCTTCACCTGCGTGTGGGGGGTCTCTTCCACCAATACCTCCATCAAACTATTTTGTTCAACTAATGAAACTATTTTCCCTTTATCCCATGACCTATATTATTGAACTATCATATCTTGTCCCTTGTCCATCCTCTACCAAATACATACTATGCACATACACTTGCATTCATCAAAACACAAACTATTAACCATATCAAAACCATACTTCCACACACATTCAATTTTCCAACAAATGCCGGCATGCAGGCCAATTGATCTAACTATAGCAAAGACAGGTGAGGATCATAATCAATTTAGAAATCTAGCATAAAATCCAATAATCTAGAGTAACAATTTACTTGCACAAGATACCCACTATATGTGCTCACAATGTTGTCAATTCTGGAAGATCATACTCATTACTAGACCAACTACAAGAACACTTACATCGGCAACCAAATCTTCATAAATCCCCATAATGTCTAGGGAAGTACTAAAATCTAAGTATGCTATGTCAAACATTTTACTGAACATGTGATAGGCACCTCAGCCAAAGATCTAGACGCAACTACAGAGCAATGATTCACATCCAAATTATCACAATATCATCAAAACAGGTTTAAGTCAATCACAAATCCTCAATTGGAGACTATTTTCAATTAAACGATACCAGGCTCCTCAATTTTGTTTTCATTTACAGTCACCTAAAACACAACAAATTTAGTGATAGCAACTGTGGACAAACACAGATGGAGCCTACTGAGTAGTGGTGAAAATCACAATTATTAAAGGCCTAAAAACGTCGAAAGGAGTTAATCCAAAGCAAGAGTAGAGAGCAAAAGCCGAGAGAATTGTCTTTGGTTCGCGACATACACAAGACAAAGCAACACAAAGCACGGGTAGAGAGAGAGTGAATAGATCCAAAAACTGAAAAAGCCAAGACTCCAGCAAAAGTCAAAAGCCCATTTATTCAACAATTCAAGTTCAATATCCCCAAAATTAAGCCATCCTTGATGGCCATTGTCCAAGCTCACGGATTTGGAGAAAGCAAGAAAATCAGCTGAGAGTGCCACACAAATTACAGCATATGACCCCAAGCCTGAACCAAGAGGAAAGTTGGAAGTGACATACCTGAGCGGTGGTCATCGATCGAGGCATGGCGGAGGGAGCGAGAGTTCGGGCGCTGTGCGGCGAAGAGAGTCGAGCGCGGCGGTGGTCGTCGATCAAACCCAATGGTGGTCATTGGGCGTGGCGCGACGGTGGTCGTCGGGTGCTGTGCGACGAAGATAGAAATGGGCAGGGGAGAGAGTCAGGCGCGGCGTGGGTCATCGGGCGCATGCGTGGCAACAATCGGAGGAGCGAGAGTCGGGCGCTGCACGGCGGAGAGAGAAATAGGCAAGGAGACACTTCGAGAAAAGAAGAGAGAGAAAATGATCAAAAGAGAACGCACTTCAAGAAAAGAAAAGGAGAAAAAGGCCAGAAAAGAGAGAAAATGGGCAGAAGACTTGCGCGCAGGGGTTTCAATTTTTTGAAACCCTAGACTGACATGGACTGACACACTAACACATGTCGATCAGCGAAACCCCTTTCCGTTTGACACGCTGGCATGTCGCACACACCCAATATTTTCTCCAATAGCAATAGCCATAATAACATCTTACTTGACATTTTCTTCTTTGTTGCACACTATTGGATTCAGTTGGCCTTGTAGTTGGTTCTACATTGCTTTCGGTGTTGGCTGGACATGACCCTACATCATTGGGCCGTGTTGTCATTTCCTCCTCCTATTGTTATTTCTTAGTTAGACAATCAGCCTTGTTGTGCCATTCCATATGGTAATGTGAGCATCGAACTATTCCACCAGCCCTGCTCATTCTATTCTCGCTACTCTCAATTTCTTGCATTTTTTTTTTAAGCTTACCAACTTGCTTCTTTAGTGGTAGAGGCTCTAAGGATTGATGGTTTGTTTTGTCCCAAAACTTGCTACTCCTCAAAAGTTGCAACATGATTTGGTATGCAGCAAGATAGTTATTTTTTTTGTAACGGTCTTCTACATAGTCCTCTACATTGAGTTGTTTCAATTGGATGGACACATTGCATGTGAGCAAGGTCTTTTAGTCAATTGTCATGCTCAACAAGAGCATTTTTTTCTCTACAAATGCACAACATACTTGTCATCATCATTCATGATCTCGAATCCATCGTCCCCATTCCAAATTGGATGACAGAATCTAGTAGTAACAATGTTGTCTTCCATTTTTTCTAATCTTAGGCCCACATTGTCTAGGCCACATTGCACATTTGTCTCTATACTTTTGTAGTCTTGTTATCACCATAACTCCGATGTCTTCAAGCATACTAACAACTAATTTGCACCTGGCTTCTATGATGATGGCATTGAAAGCCTCGCAAAAGTTGTTGTCAACGCTATCGCACTTGAATTCTTCATTAAAGAATGCTCTACACCAATACTTTGTTTCAATTTGGAACAATACTTCACAAGCTTCAGTTAACAAAGCACATAGAGCTTTTGTGTGAATCCTAAAATCTGCCATATTTGAGCTCTTTGCAATCAACCAAAATCGCTTCTGCAGGTGTCACCTTTGTACTTTTTCGCCAATTTGCATATATGTGCTAAGCATACATTCTGTGCTAGCATATTGCATCAACTTGGCTATGGTTGGAACAAGTCCCTGCACACCAGCAAATTTATCAGTATTTGAATGATATAGCAAAATAAAATAATATTAGCAAAACCAAACAAACATTGTCAATACCTTTTGTTGATCGCTCATGAAAGCCCAATTTCTTCCATCAGTTATTCCAAGATCAACCATCAATTTTTTTAAAAACCAAGACAAATTATCTTTGTTCTCTATTTTTACCATAGCCCAAGCTATTGAGAACATTTGATTGTTTCCATCCCTCCCAACTACAACCAATAACTCTCCCTTGCATAACCCTTTCAGAAAGCACAACCTAATCACTTTTCTACAGCCTAGCTAAAAATCCCTTTTACATGCATCAAAGCATATATACATCCTTCGAAACTGTGTCCTATGATCAAGCAAGGGCTTTTCCAAAATCTCTACATGAATTCTGCTAGGTGGATTTTAAAGCCTACATTCCCTAACATAGTCCCAAATATTTGCATATTCTTCTTTATAAATACCCATTAATGTACTCATCACTTTATACTTAGCCCTTTTGTATTGATTGTGAGAAATACTAACACCTACCTGCTCATTCATTAGCTATTTCAGCTGACAACTTTTGATGCTTGGCATTGCTTTGATGATGTTGAATAAGTGATTGGTTAACCACATACTAGTTACTCTTTTATTCTCAAACACAATATCACAAGTATGCTCCTCCTGTAATGACCAAATATGAAATGAGACACTCTTCTTACTTAGTACACCATATATTTTCCATAGACAATTCTCTTGTGCACACTTCGCTCTAACAAAATTATTAGTATTTCTAATGAATTTAATACTTCATTGTTGAGCGATTGAGTACCTGACAATGGCATCTCTGAATTGCTTAGCATCATTAAATGTCATTGATAAACAAATGGTAGAATTTGTACAAGTTGGATTATAAAAATGAAACCGATTCCTTTATCTTTATCATCATTCTCTTGGTTGCTGCCATCTTCACGACTACTTTCCCCATAAACAGAATCACACCATCAGCTACATGAGCTCATGCATCTCTATTGCTTTCATTCACTAGCCCGAATGATGATTTTCTCCTTTCTTTGAATGCCTCGATCTCTTCTATTGCTTGAGCAATCCTCATCATCAACATCATTTGTGCAAATAGTATGCTCAAGTGTTTCATCATCTTCATCACTAGACAATGCAATATCTCAAAAGCCTAAGGTGATTCCAATTGATTCTTTAGCCAATGTATATTCACCATCATATATGCCTCCAGTGTCCTCAAGCTACTAAAATATTTGTAACACAGCTCGTGTATGCAAATCTAGTGTATCCTCTGCTCTCACATGTCCCTAAAACTGCTTGCTCATTTTCATTGCCATTATATTCTTCAACATACATATAAACATCATGACCATGAAGAAAATGGTAAACAAGATCCCTCACCCCACTATCATTGTGTAGAGATCTTAAACCATCTTTAAGAGACTTACTAGGTACTTAGTAATGTAATTTTCCTATTGTGCATTTCAATTGGTCTACTTTATCCTTTTTCAAGTCTGTAAATGATAGTTTATTTACATTGATAAGGACAACAGCAACATTCCCACCAATATATTCATTATTTTTCCTAGTAATCCTGAACTGTCCATCGTAGCAAACTTTAATGGGTGTACTAGTATCGTCCATGTTAAAACTGCACCAAATACAATAATTTATTTATGTATCAAGAGACCACAACACATATAGACAATAATATTATATTGTTCCCCACAACTCAAATAAAAAATAATAGATTAAATCGATTCCCCACAACCACAAGGTCTCATTGAACCCTCTGATTCTCAATGGGGATGTGAAGCATTCTATGTCAACAAGCGAACTGAACAGACTTGGTGCCAACACAAGTTTGCTGATATTCCAAAAATTTCGTGTCCAAGAGAGCAATTTTAGCTGTAACTGGTAAGCCTTTTCGGCCATGAAAAGTTAAAACAAGGCGAATGGCTCCAAAATGGAAATATGTATATCCCTGGTAGATCCACTGGGTAGGAAACTTAGGTGGTATCTAAAGAGTGACAAACTATTCTTGTTCAGTTGCCTGGATGGGGTGTTGGTCAAATCGTGAAGACTGGATATACTCCTTGATTGTGCGAGAGGTATGTTTAATCAAGTGTTTGATGGATCAAAGTGGAGAGAAGGAGGGTGGTTTGGCAAAAGCAGTGTAGGAATTCATCATAGGAAGCTGCGTTTCTAAGATCTTGCTATCTTCAGTAAGATAAGCAACCCCATAGAGGTAGTCTATCTTTGAGCAAGAGGATTTTCGTAACTCTAGGGGAGGCTGGAGAGAAAGGTTAGGGTAAGAGAGATGGGAAGAGGGGTAGATGATGAGGAATCTAAGGTTTCCATGGAAAAGGATGTCTCTTCTAGTGTTTTGGTCAAACTAAAATGATTCAGAATAATCCATGACTTTGATACATATAGGTACTACAAACTAAACTCAAGTTTGAGTTGCAAACTTGTGACAAGTATGCTATCCCACACACGACCCTTTCTGGTCTCAATAGAGACTGCCTATTAGTCACCAAGTTTATTCTCAAACTATGAACTTAGGCCATAATAAACTCTAGGATATCGGAAATTCTGATGCACAAGATTCCCGAGAGGCAAGTGTAGAGCATACTCTAGGATTTTTCTCAATCATGGTGTTTGTTTATAACCATTGTATTGGACTAGAAGAGAATGTAAGTGTTTAGAAGATCATGTTAAAAGTAGAGTACACAACATACTTCTTATTTCACTCTGGTTTTTACAATAAAGACTCATTGATTTTATATAGGTAGAGGAGGATACAAACGACAAGAGTAAACAAGGAGGCCTTGCTCAAACACAATTATGGGAGCAAACTAGCCACTTATGGGCTACAAAGATAGGGAGTCCTAAAGAAATCCCGTGACAGGTTATGAACAATGATTTTTCACCTGTTGTTACAGTGAACAATGGGCTATATGAATAGTAAAAGTGAACAGTGACCAGTGCTACAGTGATTCCGTAGCGGCTATTTTGGCCACGCTCCGTCTCTAGCATTGTAGTCATAGTCCAAATCATCAAAGCTATGATGAGCTAGTTGTACTTTGAGTGAAGCATCTTCATCGATATCGGATGGGCTGGAGCTTCCGTCTTTTTCTCGTTTAAAAGCACGGATGAGATTCTCGATTTTTTCTGCCGACAAGTCGGGTGGACGAGAGGAGTTAGCACCAAAAGAACCGGAAAAATGGGCGTAATTTGGGATGTCTCCCAAGGGTCCTGTGAAAGTGGCCCCCCCATGGATCATAGGGGGTGGAAGAGTCTGGATTGTTCTGTCTGAAAATATGGAGAGCTTCTTGAATATGTTTTCTCGTAGGATCCCAAGCTTCAAAGTGGTCCCAAGAGACATGGACCTATGCGGATGGCCAGGCTTCTGGTAGGATGGTGAGATTTTCTTGACATAAGATCCTCTGGAGTTCTCGAGAGGCAGGTCTGCTAGTGGTAATGGAGTAAGGAAATGTCTGGTGAATTCGTGCAAATTCTTGGAAAACTTGGGGCTTGTAACTTGAAGGTTCTACAATAAAAGGTTTGTTAGAAATCCATCCAGTGGGATGGCATTATGTCCATGGTTGGTGGAACAAGACAATAGTATGTCACTTTAGTTCAAGCCTTCCTTGACGATTTTGAACTTTGAAAAGTTCTTTCCAATATTAGAATGGTTTATAGCATGTGAAAATATCCAAAAGATATTTCTGGTTATCCTACTGATCTGCTTTGTATTTTCTAAGGACCTGCAAAATTTTGTCAGTGGGAAATTCAATGGTTATGATGTACAGGTTGAACATGTACAAAAATAACCATTTTAGATTTTCTGAAAATTCATGATCAGGAGACCATCGGAGAGGATGAATGAATGGATATTGTGGATGGAGTCCATCTAGTCTGAGCATCAATCCTCCATGTTCTCGAAAAATGCGGAAGTAATATTCCCACATTAATCTTAGAAGTCTTTCTTTTAGAACATTGTGTCGGATTGCCAGTGGGATATCGGGAGGGTATTTGAGACTTGGCCAACCACACGGCATGTCAGTGGTGCGGTATGTCTCTTGGAGAAGTTCATTTTTGACATACATGTTGATTGTCTCAAATGGTTCTTTTAGTCTGGACAAGAAGTCGACGAGGACATTCTTAGTTCTTGGGATATGTTTAATTTTGAATGAGTATTTCGAAAACCATTTAGCCCACCGGAGCAATTGTGGATGGGGAACTTGTTTCTGCTTGAACTTGAGCATATAAGGGAATGAGAACATATCCATTTCAACAAGAAAATTGTGTCAAATGAGGTGAAATTCGAATTTCTTGATGCCATACTTGACTGCAAGTATCTCCTTGAAAGTGGAATGGTAATGGATTTCTACTTGAGAGAATCGACCAAAGAGGAAACCTTCTTCTATTTTTCCCACTATCCTTCATTTTACACCATGTCCCACTGATCCTATTTCAACCAAACCAGATGACAAGCGATTTGTCCACTCTTTTGATTCCCAAGGACAACCAATCCATTTTTTTAAGGATCCTATCGGACATTATTTTTGGGATCCAAATTGTGCTTATTCATCCTGCACAAAATTTGAAGATGAAGATGACAAGCCCTCTTCAAAAACAAAGAAAAAAGAAAGATACCATTTACCAAAGGTATTTTGATGGAGATCCAACTATCGGACCTCTTGGAGAAGACGGTGGCAAATACTAGTTCATTATCTCTTATGGACCACCCAAACCTCTTGTAGTAACCTCATCTCCAACTCCCTGCAAGCCAACCCCTTCTCATCAACCACCATCAACCAGGCCCATGATCACTTTTCATTTTTATAAGCCCATCCAAAAATGGGTAAAAAAGAACCCCTCTTGTCCCATAACTCTACCCAGGCCAAATACCTATGTACCTCAGCCTATACCACTTCCTGTCCTATCCAGTATATGCATGTTTCACCCCGATGACTTCCCTCCACTTGAAGCCAAAGAGCCTGAATCCAGCAGCACACAAAAATTCCCTCCGTTGGAAAAATTCTTTGACCCACATCAAAGGTACCAGCACTCTCCTAAGGTACCCAATCCTACTGGCCTTGATGCACAAGGGCAGTGTAAACAACCGTCTGTTGCAGAGATTATCTTAAACTAGCAGACTGAGAATGCTTTAGCTCAGAATGAGCTCCTTGGAACTGTTGCTACATGACTTGAACATGTAGATCAAAATACTGTATTGTCTTATAAAATGCTCAAAGACTTCCAGAAAAAAGCTTCATATGCTAGAAACTAAGCAGACACTCCCTAGCCATTACTTGGAAGACCAAAAACCAAAAATCGAAAAACTCAAACTACAGATCCAAATTCTTAAAAGCCAACAGTCATTTACTCCTATTGACCAATCTTTTTTCCCTTCTCCCTCCTTACCATTGAAACTAGAATCTTCTCCTCTCAAGGCATCCTTTTCATTTGTTGCTGTCTTAAGCTCGGCTGCCCCTCCTCCGCAAAATAATTTCTTGATTCTTCGAGAAAAACTCCTCAAGCTTAAGCAAAAGCAAAATAAATCCCCGACTCCCACTGAGTCTTTAGTGTCACCACCCAGTACACCAAAGCATCCTCCTGATACTCAACCACCCGGTATTTTGACAATTTCTAATCCACTTAAAAACTTCCTTAGGCACCAGGTTCTTACTATTTCTGCTATTAAACCATTCCAAGCCAAGTCGATTGAAACTTCTTCCGATTCAGATTCTGATATTCTGTTAGGATCATCCTCCTCGAAAGAAACTTTATTCATGGCAAACACTGTTAAAGAAGAATAAATGTCTTCTGAACCAGAAGTACACCACCAGGACCAGCCTGACGCATCTCAGACTTTTTCAACATCATCATCCAAAGTCTACTTCACCCTAGATGATATTTCATATTATAAATGACCTGAAAGGTTCCAAGAATTCCATGCCTGGCTTACCACTAGGCATATTTCAGAACCCATCACTTATGATATCATCTTGGAATTCACCAACCGTTTTACCGGAGTTCTCAAAGACTAACGGCACACTGTCTCAAAACAAGACCAGCTATAGCTCTTGACATAACCTCTAGATAATGCTATCCAGATTATCCACATGTACTTCGTCGGCAAACTAGAAGATTCAAAATAACTCAAAAAAAATGAGTTCTTTGAACGAAAGTGTTGTTCTTTACGACGCAAAAACCTTGATAGATACTTCCGAGCCATAATTAAGCTATTCTATTTTCTTGGAGCAGATTAGAATCTAAAACCAATCTTTTTGGTGTCCATCCCAAAAGAAGTCAGCCAAGCTGCAGAAAAAACTCTTCAACAACGACAAAAAAGCATAACGGAAACCACTTTTGGTGAAATCCAGCAGGCTATCCACATTGCTATTGAAGAACTTTATCTCCGTCGAGAAGTCTTCCGCAGCTATCTCAAGAAAAATAAGCATCTTGACAAAGCATACTTCAAACTAGAATTAAAGATCAAATGCCCCAAGGACTGTTCAAATCCTTCCTATACAGGTTACAAAAAGAAGAGACATTTCAAACGTTTCTCTTTTAATAAAAAGCGCAAAGGAAAAGGTAAAGGAAAGTGGAAATTCTTGCGCAAACGCCATCATCGCTCCTCCAAGAAAAGGAGCAAAGATAGATGTTATGTCAAGAACAAAAAATGACATTTTGCCAAAAACTGTCCAAAGGCGAAGAAAGGATGAAGCCACTTGATTGATAAAATCGCCAAAAGTACTAGTGTTTAGCTTAACGATTCTAATATTGAGTCTGTCTTCTCTTTGGATGATCAACCTTCAGAGGACACTCTATGTGCAATTCAAACATACAGCTCAGACTCAGCCTCAGACTTTGAAAATGACATGTTCACCTTCTTTCCAAACTCTCCAGAAGAGATCCAGATCATTGAACCAGTCCATCACCCATACATCCTTATTCATATTCTCTTGTCCAAATACCACAAACAAATTCCTCTTGTGGCACTCATTAATACTAGGGCCAGCTCTTCCATCTTGGATACAAATATTCTCCCAGAAGAATTTTGGAAACCATATACCAAGTATTTCAATTCTACTTTTGGTGATACTTTTGCTACCAAGTATCGCAGTAAACCCATCACCATCCAATTTTTTCCTCAGTATTCTATTACCACCAAAGTCCTTGGTTCCAGATCTCCTGATAAAGATATTATCATAGGTTGGGACATCTTGACTCAACTTCCAAGGCTTAGAATCCTTTCAAATGGACTTCGTTTTAAACATCAATTTCATGAATTTGTAGATATTAAGAGATTCTATGCTTTCCAACCAACCATGTTAGACCCAATCATCCAAAGTCTGCTATCCTCTTGTGCTGAAACTCACTCCCAATTTTCCCAAACTTGCACCCAACTCTTATGGAAAAATTCCCTCTTCTATGCCAAGCTTCCTTTCAAAAGGAATGATGATATCAATCTTACAAAAGCCAGTCATTCTGGGATGAGCTTAGATCACCTTGCACTTACTCAACAAGAATGTGCAGAACTACTAGCACAAAGTCTCATTGAACCCTCTGATTCTCAATGGGCATATAAAGCATTCTATGTCAACAAGCGAGCTAAACAAACTCGTGGGAAAATGAGGTTAGTCATTAATTACCAACCTCTGAATCAATTCCTCCAAGATGATAAATTCCTATTGCCCCACCACAATTCTCTATTTCTTAGCCTTGCCTAAGCAAAATCTA
Source organism: Corymbia maculata (assembly GCA_014182735.1). Taxonomy (NCBI): domain Eukaryota; kingdom Viridiplantae; phylum Streptophyta; class Magnoliopsida; order Myrtales; family Myrtaceae; genus Corymbia; species Corymbia maculata. Next base: position 16,794,145 of record CM024685.1, read on the forward strand.
TTCAAAATTTGATCTTAAAGCAAGATTTTGGCAATTGGATATTGACCAGCAGACAAACCCAAAATCGGGTTCTGTATCCCAAACCAACATTTCAATGGACAGTTGTCCATTTTGGTCTCAAAACTGCACATTCCCTTTTCCAAAAGGCCATGTGCAAAATCTTTGAACCCATCCTCCCAAACTCCCAAATCTATATTGATGATATCATTTTTTTTCAGTCCTGATAAACAATCTCATTGTCAACTCTTGACACAATTTGCTGATATTGTCAAAAAGCATGGAATTATACTTTCAAAAAAAAAAAATCATTGCCCAAAAGGAAATTAAATTCATTGGCATGCGCTTGAAAGAAAGAACCTACTGCCCTGAACCACATATTGCTAATGAACTCTAGAAATTTCCTGAAAAGGATCTCAATATTAAACAAGTTCAGCAATTTCTTGGTATTGTGAATTATCTGAGAGATTTTGTACCCAACATCTCCAAAAATCTTAGACCTCTTCAGAGAATGCTAAAAAAAAAATCCTCTCCCATGGGGACCTAAGCAAACTCAAGTTGTTTCTCAGCTTAAACAAGCAGTGGACTTATGTTTACAACTGTTGGCCAATGGACACCAACCAGCAAAATCTAAGCATGAATGAACTAAAGCACTTACCTTTACACTGTTGAACCCATAATATTTGCCTTCCTATATCTCGCCTTTTCTTGCACTTTAACTCTATCAAACAATACCAAATTCGATTACATTGTCGATTAGTCAACACAAAACAACAAAAAATTTAACCTTTACCTCTTTGTCGACAACAACTCGTCACGTGATAATTCCTGACTTTTCCTAAATCATGCAAGCAAAAAAGGGTCAAGGATGACAAGTTGGAACCCCACTCAAAACCCACTGGAAGCCCTAATTTGGGCGTACTGAGATTTAGAATGGGGTCGATGAAGTGCGGCTATGGGGTCAATGAAGTGCTGTTGTGGGGTCGATTCACCGTGGGATGATTTAGCATGGGGTCGATTTAACTTGGGTGTGGGGTCGATTCAACGTGGAGGAAGAAACCCTAATTTGGGAACAGAGAGAAGAGAAACAAAGAGAGAGGTTGAAGATGAGATGAGAAGAGAAACTATGTATTTTCTAACCATTGCACGAAGAGAAACGACATCGTTTCTGATAGCTACGCAATGAGAAGTCGCGTTAGAAATCGAAAATTATTATATAAATATGGAAAATCATTAAAAAAATCTACATATGCATTTTGGCCGAAAGTGGCATTTAACTGAACGATTTTACTCTGATTCGACACTTAAGTAAGTGAAGAAAAAAAGGTTTTGGCACTAAAGTGAGTGCCATATGAAAGTATTGGCACTCTAGTGTCTTAACCCTCTAAAGATTTGTAATTCTCTCTTATGTTAGCAACGATATGGGGAGTTGGAGTGACATCCTTGATTCACAATGTTCTTGCGCCCTTTGCGAACTACAATTTCTGGACACAAGGGTTTCAAGCATCCGATCTCTTTGCCTTTGAAAAAGAAACATCACGATGTTCCGATGTGTACTGAAGAGGTTGAATTACTTTATCAAATCTTCGAGGAAATGCTAATGAAGATGAATAAGTGCCTTACCAGAATGGAAGTGGGGAAAGTGATACTGCACATCCAGTGTGGTCTCGTTATCTTACTATTTTGAAAGACCCGAATGCCATTTCCAAACTTCATCTGGGTTCTGAAGAACGATTTTGGACAATTTCAAGCAAGAGGGAGCATGCGTTGTGTATGCTAGTTGTCCATTATGCGAAGCAAAGCGATGATCACAAGTGGCTTCTTGACCACGAAGATATCTTGGATTTTGAGTCTAGGAGGCACTTAGCGATGATGATTGAGCGATGACGATGTTTCCTGAAGTGAGAAGGAGACTTTGAAGAGCAACATGAGAAGCTGATTGACAGGTCTCAGTTATTGTCAGAATCATTCGAATATACAGTTAGTGCAGAAGTTGAATCTTTTCATGGGGGTTTGTTTATGGAATCTAAAAATGAGGAAGCAACTGCCATCATTGCCAAGCTATTTACAATCAACAAAATCCTCTTTTTGTAGCATGTCCCAATGATGGTAGAAGATTCTACCCAAGTCCAGGTAATATTGCATGGCGCTATGTGTGGCTTCGTTTAAGAATGCTGGTTGTTATCCTTAGGTTTTGTGAAACCCAAAAGAGTGGATGATGGACTGCTTTATCATGTCGGTATATTGTATGGATATTGAGTTTAGAGTTTGACGTATTCTTTATGGCCAGCGTCTCATGTTGGATGACGTCATCCCGGGGATGGTGCGGATTCCCAACGTTCGTACCTTCTTTCTGCACCAACCTTAGGCGGTTCTTTTTCTTTTTCTTTTTCTTTTTTTTTGGGAAAAAAAAACCTCCAACCTTTAATTTAATCGATAATTTTTTCCCTAATTCCACGCCGTAAGTAATTATTCGAAACAACTTATGTCTTTTTTCACCACTCAAAAATACAAAAAATGAAAAAACTTAATTTATTGGATATAATAGCCTTTTTAATTATATTGAGTTTGTTGTAGAGATTATGATGGGTGGATATATAAAGATTAAGAGAAAACCACAATTAAATTAAAAAATTCATCTAGACATATGCAATCCGAGAAACATAACATGATGATTATTCTCATTAATTTTGAGAGCGACGAATTATTAAGATCAATGAGATGGATAGCAATTTTGGACGTCTGGGATAATAATATGTTAATCTTCTCCAATCATATATTGTAAGCGAAGCTGCTTCACCTTTTAATTAGACAAATTGGTTACCTAATTAGGTATGCAATTCTTAACATTTTCAAGTGGTCCACAATATGTAACGCAATAATTATCCTCGTTTATAATGACATAGGTTCATACATTCGAAATTACTTAATTTAAATTTTGAGCATAGCAAATCTTCATGATTAGTGATATCAAACATAATTTTGGAAGTCGTGTCAATTTCCTCTCCAACTGTGTATCGTAAGTGTAGCCACCTGACCTCCCAACCCTATATAAGTCTGCCCAATTAGGTATGCAAAAAACTTAATTTGACACTAAATTTGACAACTCCAACTCTTGTATCGGAAGTCGAGTCAATTTTCTCTCCAATAGGGTATTGTAAGTCCTAGTTGCCCAACCTTAAAACCCTACATAACTCTGCTTGATTAGATATTCGAGAAGTTTAATTTGAGAACTCCAGTTCCAACTATAATCAAAAACTTAAAAAAGAAAAGAAAAATTGGATTCTCCCTTGGGATAAGCACAACTAGTATGGTAAAATATCACCCATCTTTTGCAATAAGTTAGCGGGAAATTAAAAGTGAATTTTGGGTGCATATGATAAATCAATGTACATATTTATTATATTTACAAAAAAAAAAAAGCAAAAAAGGCTCATGAAAAGTTCGTGTGGCCTCTCCATCCCCCTTTCCTTTTTATTTAATTTTTCGTTTTTTTTTTTTTTTTTTTTTTTTTGAGTCTTTGATTTCTTCTTAGCGTAAGAAGACAGTCTTAAGCGCTCTCTTCCTCTCCCCCACCATTGACGACTCGGCTGCTCGCTAGAGCAGACTCTCTCTCTTTCCCACTCACCGGATTGCTTCTCTCTCAACAGCTGCCGCCGCCGCCGATCGCCGTCTTTCCCTCTCCTCCCGCCGCTTCTCGGGGCCGCGCTCGGCCGGTCGGTGCGTTCGTTGGGCTTTCTTGCTTAGCTGCTCGGCGGCGTCTCCCCCCCGATCAGTGGAATTCCCCAGGGTTTAGAGGCCCTCGGCGATCTCGCCTCCTTCCCGCCTTGACAACCTCCTCCCCGTCGCGGCGGCGCGTGGGTCATTGATGTCTTCGCTCGCCGATCCCAACCCCGTCAACGACAGCCGCCGCCTCGCCTCCGCCGCCGCGAAGCGCAAGTTGGACGATTATGCCCCAACGGCTGCCGACGACGACGACTTCGCGGCCGATTTACCCAGCATTCGGATGCGAAAGGACGAGCCAGCTTTTGCCTCTCGGCTCCAGTTCTTCGTGAGGATGATTTCGGATGGCAAGAACTTGGTTTTCCAGGCGAATTCGAGCGATACTGTGCAATCGGTGCACGAGCAGATTCAAGCGATCACCAAAATTCCCGTCATTGAACAGAGGCTGATTTACGGAGGGAAGCAGCTGCAGTGCGAGAAATCTTTGGCCGAGTGTGCTATCCAAAATGACGCCGGGCTGCATTTGGTGGGCCGAATGCGGAGCATAGGGCACCCGCAGGCTAGGCAAATCATTGGCGACATGATTTCGCTCGTTTTCCGTCTTTGTAAAGGTGAAACTGTGCCTCATGCTCTTAAAACTATTAGGACTTGGATATCGGAATACTTGTCGATGACTCCTAAGGATGATGGTGATCCGGCTACTGGGCATCTTCAGATATTTATGTCATCCTCTGCGCCTGCAGCGCTTGTTATGCTCTACATGTCGCCGATTAGGGGTAACAAGGAGCATGCCAACGATTCAATTAGGCATTTCCTTGATTCATGTACAACTAAGTTGCCAAAGTCTTTGCGATCACGCTGTGCACCAATAGTGCTGGAATTTTGTAAGTTGCTCAGGGGAATAGCTTCTGATGACCCATTGTACTTATGTTGTCGTAGTAGTCTTGGGTCAATGATGGAGGTTGTTAAGGTTTCTTGGTTATCGGAACATACCAAAAGTGTAAAGAGAGCGATTTCTATACAAGAGATATCCCCTTTCGTTAGTGAGCTGGCAGATATTTTGTCCAAAGATTTGGAATTGTCCCTTAGTTCAGCAGCGAGTGTGGAGACTCGGAGCAACGTCCTTGCTTTCAAGAGGTTCTTGCGCCCTTTGCGAACTGCAATTTCTAGACACAAGGATTTCAAGCATCCAATCTCTTTGCCTTTAAAAAAGAAACGTCACGATGTTCGGAAATTACTTTATCAAATCTTCAAGGAGATGCTAATGATGATGAATAAGTGCCTTACCAGAATGGAGGAGCGCTTATCTGCAGAAGTAAGTGGGGAAATTGATACTTCATATCCAGTGTGGTCTCGTTATCTTACTATTTTGAAAGAACTGAATGCCATTTCCAAACTGTATTTGGGTTCTGAAGAACGATTTTGGACAATTTTGAGCATGAGGAAGCGTGCGTTGTGTATGCTAGTTGTCCGTTATGTGAAGCGAAGTGATGATCACAAATGGCTTCTTGAACACAAAGATATCATGGATTTTGAGTCTAGGAGGCACTTAGTGATGATGATGTTTCCTGAAGTAAAAGAAGACTTTGAAGAACAACATGAGATGCTGATTGACAGGTCTCAGTTATTGTCAGAATCATTCGAGTATATAGCTAATGCACAAGCTAAATCTTTGCATGGGCGTATATTTATGGAATTTAAAAATGAGCATGCAACTGGTCCTGGTGTCTTGCGCGAGTGGCTTGTTCTGGTTTGCCAAGCTATTTTCAATCAACAAAATCCTCTTTTTGTAGCATGTCCCAATGATCGCAGAAGGTTCTACCCAAATCCAGGTAATATTGCATGGTGATGTGCAGTTTTGTTTAAGAATGCTGGTTGTTGTCCTTAGGTTTTGTGAAACCAAAAAGAGTGGATGATGGACTGCTTATCATATTGGTATATTGTATGTATAGTGAGTTTAGAGTTTGACATGTAATTAGCACTTATAGCTCTAGTATGTAGAGTGAATGAGTGGGTTAGTAGCATTAATGGCTCTGTCTGGTTTCCACCAAACCAGAATCAGTACCAAGAGTTGCGGACTAGAAAAGTTGAACAAACAGCATGAAGGATAGATGAACTGCCCAAATACCCACTCAGTTAGGTCCAATACACAGGTTTAACCCATTTTCTTTGCCTTTGTACTGTTGCTCATTTGATACTTCTGTCTCTTGTTTTTTTTTGCTTCTTGGCTAATATTTTGAAGATGATGATAAAGAGGTTTGAAAGTCTTTTCTGTTAGGAAGAAGAGGAAGGCTAAGGTGATGGTAGATCACGATATTGGGGCTTCTGAGGAATGGGAAGTGGGGGTCAATCCTGCCAAGTAGATAATGAGTTAAATTTTAGAGACTACCTTGCCGAAGGACAAATGGTAAAGATAGTTAAAAAAGCCAAACCAAATGGATCAATAAGTCAAGCTTTTATCTTCGTTTATTTAACACTTGGTGGCCTAAAGCCAATCTGTTGGAACTGGATAAAATGGATTTGGTCTGAACAAAGCCAGGGTTTAACTATAAATTTCCAATTTGGTTTTGGAAGTATGGGTTTTTAGGCAACCTGGTTATTTGGCATGTTGAACACCTTCTCTTTGCAGGCCACGCAATTATTCTTTGTGACAAAGATAGTCTCAGAGAACTAGACACACAGTAGAGTGAAACGTCATAGTATGAATCATATGGTTGAATGTTGTCAATTAAGGCTTTATCGTTGGTTTTATTGCTGTACAAAGATAAAGACTGATTGAAGTAATTGGGGGGTTGTGTCAGCCGCAAAGTTGACCTTACAAACGGAAGGTTGTACCAGTGGGTAGAGTTGAGTTGTGCTACTATTTTTGCCTATTAGGAATACGGGGTTGTTTACTTGGAATTTGGTTGAATGATCTCGAAGTCTTAGTGAAATTGCATGCTAGATGTAGAGTATCCAAATCTCATACAAGTAAAGAGGAAATTGTAAAACCTCTTGAAGTTTAGGTAGCACGCGTTTCCCCCTTTACTTTCAACTGCAATATATTATTCTCCTACATTTCAATTTGTGATAGCTGTTAATCCTTCATAATGATTTCAGCCAGCATGTGCAATGCACATGACTTGTTAGAAGTGAAAGTGTGTTTCCATCTCATTTTTCTTACATAAATCTCTCTTTTACCCTCGGTTCTTGTAGTTTGTTGTTCTTCATGTCTTTGGGGAATTTATTTGTGATTCGTGCCTACATGGAGGTGTGGGTACATAAAAAGTTTCTTAGGGGAATTGCGGGGCTGTCGATAGTTATTAAAAAAAAGTAATAGTACTTGTGAGATCTACTTGTGTGGTGGTCACCTTGCCCTTCTGTTATTACTATTCTGTTACCTTTGTTCTAAATGTCTTATCAGTATTGACAATCAACACTTGAACGTTTTGCAATTTGAACATTTAAGATGATTTATTTCATCTTGCCCTGTGTCTCTACATGTAAGTCCTCTATTTGACATTAATCATGATGATTACCTGAGTTCTGTTGTTTAACTGGTATGCAGCATCTACAGTGGAACCCTTGCACCTCAAGTATTTCAACTTCTCTGGTCGAATGATAGGCTTAGCTCTGATGCATAAAGTACAAGTAGGGATTGTTTTGGATCGGGTATTTTTCTTGCAATTGGGTGGATATTCTATTTCTCTGGAAGACATAAGAGATGCAGATCCTTGCATGTATAATAGCTGCAAGCAGATTTTGGAAATGGATGCTGAATTTATTGATTCTGATGCTTTAGGACTAACATTCGTCAAAGAAGTTGAGGAGTTGGGATTGAGGAGAGTTGTGGAGCTCTGTGATGGTGGGAAGGGCATTGTGGTCAATAGCAAGAATAGGAATGATTATGTTGATCTTCTTATAAAACATCGGTTTGTTACCTCAATCTCTCAACAGGTAACAGATTTTGCACAAGGTTTTGGCGATGTTCTTAGTGACGTGAGGTTGCAGAAGTTATTTTTTCAAAGTTTAGAGCTTGAAGATATTGATCAAATGCTACGTGGGAGTGAGAATGATATTTCTGTTGAAGATTGGAAGGCGCATACCGAGTACAATGGTTACAAAGCTAGCGATCCTCAAATAGTCTGGTTTTGGAAGGTATGTGCCCGTGTTTGTGGATTTTATTATTTTATTTGTTACCTTTTGAGTCAGTAATCTTTTCCTGCATATGGTAATTCATTTGAATGTTATCTGCTTTGTCTTTTTATTTTCTTTTTTCTCATCCTCTTTTCATTGTTGTGGGCCTGTGGCATCTCTTGCCTAATTTGGAAGGGATATTGGCATGAGTAAATTCCTTTAGGCATCATGCCTCAAGCTTATAGGCAGCACTTTTGGGTTCTTTTAAGCATCGTGAGTAATAACATCATTCTATGACACAATTTAGAAGCAAAGAATGGCTTAAAATTCAGTAAACTGCATTAAACAGTGATTTCTTAATTGGAAGAACATCATATTTATTAATTCTGCTAAAATCTGATTCTAAGTAGGAACAAGAACCCTCGAATTTGAGTTACAGTAGAAATAGCAAATTTACTAAAATCCTAGCATACCTCTAATTTTGATCAGGTTACTGATCTAAAATTAACTAGCTAAAGCAGGCAATCAGCCAGGCGCAGTATGCTCCATCTTCTTGGGGACTTGAGTAGATATGTTCTTTAGACATAATTAGCTTGTCTAATCTGTGGCTCCATCATTTCTGCCCAGTTGGAGACAGCTTGGCCTTGAGATTGGGAAGTGATCAATTATTAGCTTCATTCAATTTATTCTTTTCGTCATTACATTTGCAGCTGGAACCAAAAGTTGGTTAGTCTGAGCATGCTCTGGGAAAATTTGCTGAATGAAACTTCTTGTTTAAAAACAATTAAACTTAGAATGTATCACAAAATGAATCTACTCAAATTTGCTTAGACATTCCACATGGATGCAAACCTCTCTTCTTTCTGTCCAACATATTCTTAGAGGAACATTTTAAGCCATGTGTTCAAGTTCTCCATACCAGAAGTACATGTTGGCCTGCTAGGTGAGATGGTTATCACTTGCTTATATCCTTAGTAAGCTTGCTTATTAATTAATTGGAAGTCAGGTACATATTCATGGTACCTATCTTTATAGTAAGCAACAGCCAATACTTATCAAGTGAGAAGCCTTGTTATGTTAGCATGGGCTGTATTTACATGGCTAGGTTTGCAGGTGCGTGCTTCTGAAATATAATCTGTACAAATGCTCTCTTGACTATCTCAAGCATGAAAATGATTTTCTGTGTTTCTTAGTGCTTTAAATGGCATCGGATTTTTCATATAAAATAAGAGAGATGAAAATGCCTGAGGTCTATTCTCTATGATTTGACCACACAAGATGCATGTTGGGGGCTAGTTGCCACAGGGATACATTATGGGCAGATTGGGATTGTCGGATGCATGATCTTTTTGTACTCTTGTATGGCTTTTAAATGGCAGTTTTCTTTGGGTTGGACTTATGGAAAGTTTCCTCGAATAACAGTCTAGTCATGGTAATTTAGTGCTGAATTATTGTAGAAGAGTAGTGCTGAGATGCGATTTTGCATCACAGGATTGAAATGTAGGTCCCGGAGATACCTCATTACTGTTGGTGAACGATTCTTTAGATATGGTTTGAGAGCCCTAGTTATTTCCCTTATTGACATGAATTCTCTTCACTAATTGTATATATTGTAACAGAAACCGTATTTATTCTGCATCACTTGCTCTTCAATTTCATACCCTGAGTAAATGCAATGCAGATTGTCAGCGAAATGTCACCGCAGCAGAAAAAGAACATCCTTTTCTTCTGGACGTCAGTGAAGTATCTGCCAGTGGAGGGTTTTCGGGGTTTGGCGTCTCGCCTTTACATATACAAGTCCACGGAGCACCTGAGCCGCCTACCATCATCCCATACATGCTTTTACCGTCTGTGCTTTCCGCCTTATCCCAGCATGGCCATCATGCAACAGCGCCTTTCCATCATCGCTCAAGAACATGTAGGCTGCAGCTTTGGTACTTGGTGACAATTCAGTTTCATCATCATTTTGGGTAGGAAAAAGTCCTTAATTGCACATAGAAGATTCGGATCTCTCAACTTGTACAGAGTATAGGGCATCATAACCATCTGATCTATCATTGGACGCTTAAAGAGGGTGTTGTAGATATCATGTCCCGTCTGGTGTCTTCTGTTGTTGAGGTCTGTGTTCCCCTCTTTTTGTAGTATGCCCCAATGATGGCAGAAGCTTCTACCCAAGTCCAGGTAATATTGCATGGTGCAATGTGACTTTGTTTAAGAATGCTGGTTGTTGTCCTCAGGTTTTGTGAAACCCAAAAAAGTGGATGATGGACTACTTTATCACGTCGGTATATTGTATGGATATTGAGTTTAGAGTTTGACATATAATTAGCACTTATAGCTCTAGCATGTAGAGCGAACGAGTGGGTTGGTTGCGTTAAGGGTCCTGTTTGGTTTCCACCAAACCAGAATCAGTAACAATAGTTTCGGATCAGCAAAGTGGAACAAACAGCACGAAGGATAGATGAACTGCCCAAATACCCAGTCAGTTAGGTTCGATCCACAGGTTTACCCACCATTTTCTTTGCCTTCCTACTGTTGCTTGTTTGACATTTCTGTCTCTGGTTTTTTCTTGCTTCTTCTGCGACTGCCCCCGCGCGCGCGCGTGAGAGAGAGAGAGGTGATTGGCCAGAGGTTGTGTCACTGGACGAGTACTAGCTGTGAATGAGCTATGGTGGCTAATATTTTGAGGATGATGATAAATGGGTTTAAAAGTCTTTTCTTGGAGGAAGAAGAGGAAGGCTAACAAACGATCCGCAGGTGATGGTAGATCACGATATTGGGGCTTTTGAGGAATGGGAAGTGTCGGGTTCAATCCTGCCGAGTAGATAATGAGTAAAAATTTTAGAGGCTACCTTACCGAAGGACAAAAGGTAAAGATAGTTAAAAAAAAAGTCAAACCAAACGGGTCAATCAGTCAAGTTTTTATCTTTGTTTATTTAACACTTTGTGACCTGAAACCAATCTGTTGCAACTGGATAAGATGAATTTTGTCTTCACATGATAATTATACTCGTTAATTTTGAGAGCGACGAATTATTAAGATGACTGCAACTTGGAAGTGTAGGTCAATAATAAGTTAAATCTTCTCCAATATGTACAGCCGATTGACCTTTTAATTGAACAGAAATGTTACTTAATTATGTATGCAATTCTTAAAATTTTCAAGTGGTCTGCAAAACGTAACACGATAATTATGCTCATTTATGGCGATGTAGGTCTATATGTTCGAGAAAGTACTTAATTTGAATTTTGAGCACAGCAAATCGTCATGATTAGTGATATCAAACACAGTTTCAAAAGCTAAGTCGATTTCTTCTACAATCATGTATTGTAAAAAGTGTAGCCACCCGACTTTCCAACCTTATATAAGTCCGCCTGATTAGGTATGCGGAAAACTTAATCCTACAACTCCAACTCCCATCTCGGAAGTCGGGTCAATTTTCTCTCCAATGGGGTATCATAAGCCCCATTTGCCCAACCTTAGAACCCTATATGACTCTGCCCGATTAGGAATTCGAGATTAATCTGAAAACTCGAGCTCTAATCACAATCAAAAACCAAAAAAAGAAAAACACATCGGATCCTACATCGGGATAAGCACAACTACCATGTATGGTAAAATATCACCCATCTTTTGCAATAAGTTAGCGGGAAGTTAAAAGTGAATTTTGGGTGTATATGATATAGAGGGAAGTTAAAAGTGAATTTTGGGTGTATATGATAAATCAAGGAACATATTTATTATATTTTAAAAAAAAAAGAGTAAAAAAGGCTCATGAAAAGTTCGTGTGGCCTTCACCGGGACCCCTCCCCCTTCCCCCTATACCAAATATGCAAACCAAAATAAATAAATGGAAATAATTTTGAAATTATAATGACATAATTTGAGATTATTGTTAGCCAAGCGGTGCGCTCGTTCTCCCAACCCCAGGACACCCAAAAGGCGAAGGGGTGGCTTTGTTCTAAACTCTAAAGTCAAGTCCAACTTATGTCAATTTGAAATTTTGTCTCCGTTTATTTAATGAAAAATAACTTAAGTGAAATATTTTTCAGATTTTTTATATTCATTTCATAAAAAATGAACTAGTCGAAAAATATAGCTATTAATGGAAATTTTTTCTAAAGTAGGAGAAAATATTTTTCTCTTTTCAAAAAGATAAAAACATTTTTCATATCTTCTTTTACAAAACACATTTTCCTTTTATTTTTATTTTATTTTTAAATTATTTTTTCTTCTTTTTCTTTTCTCCTTCCTTAGTCAATCGTCTGGCATGTCAATGACCAACGATTGGCCATAGGTTAGCTCGAGCCTTGCTGTAAGCCAATAAGGCCAAGCTTGCGCCTTGGTCAATTTGACGAGTGGGGCAAGGCTGGAGTCTCACTTGAGGTTGCCAAGGCCTCATTGGTGTTTAATGATCTTAGGCCTTGGCGATCTTTGGCAAGGGTCGAGCCTCACCACATGTCATTAGTTAGTTGAGGAAGAACAAAAAGAAAAAGAAAAAGAAAAGGTGAAAGGAGAAAAATAATTAAAAATTGATTTAGAAAATTATTGAAATGCGATACATAGAGAAAATGATTGTTCTTACCAAATAGTGGCAAATATTTTCTAGTTTATTTTCAAGTTTTAGTCCAACATTAAAAAATATTGTTATTTTCATAGATGTTGACACCCGAATTTTTGTTCAAATGTTTTAAATGCCCATCTATTTTGCATATATAAATATGTATTAATTTCTAGAAAAGATGATTTTTTTAACACAAAAAAAATAATAAAATCGAATGGGCTGGCTTAGCCTAGCCCATCCTTTACTTGCCCATCTTTTTTTTCATTTCCCTCCAGCAGCCCATCTTCCCTCTTTTCTTCTCGTGAACCCGGCCCCATTCCCCCTTTTTCCTTTCTTCCTGCACGTGAACAGGAGCACACGCGAGAACGCAGCAGCAGCAACGAGCGACGACGTGGTGCAGCCCCCTCGGACCCTGACGTCAGCCGCGTGTGGCGGAAACGGTTAGAGAGCAGGAGAGAAGAATCGGGGAGGAGGCGGTCTCTGGTTTTTTGGGGCAGCAAGATAGAAGCGACTGGGAGAGAAGACAGAGAGAGGCTGGCTGCCGCGAAGAGGACAGACGCACGCAGGTCAAAAAAAAAGGGAAAACGCAGGAACAGAAGGACCGGCGGAGGAAGAAGGAAGAAACGGCAGCAAGAAGAAAACGAGGGAAAAACGCAGGAAGAAGGGGGGAGAGCTCGACGGTTTTTTGAAAAAGAAGGTAGCAAGAACAGCAGAAACAGAAGAAAAGGGGAGAAGAAGAGGAATCGAGGGAGAAGACTGCAGGACAGAAACAACTAAAAAAGAGAGACAGGAGAGGGTTGCGAGGGAGAGCGAGGGCAGAGAGCGAGAGAGAAACTCCTGCAGCCACCGCGCCTCGAACGCCGCCGACGATCCGTCAACGCCTTCTTCTTTTTTCCTCGCTAAGGCTCCGGGGAATTCGAGAGAGAAAAACCGGGAGAAGAGAGTTGCGGGTGAGAACAAGGAAAGAAGGTCAGAGGGAGAAACCGCCGGCCACCGTTCTCGAATCGCGGCCGACAACCCGCAACGACGCCTCCTTTCCCGTGCCGAAGCTCCGGTAGAGTCCTAGCCCTCATTTTTTTATCCGTCCCTTTTTAGATCATTATAAGGTCCTGAGGTTCATTGACGAGAATACCGGCGTCGGTCTCGTGTCCCGGTTGAGTCGGAAACATTAGGATTCGGTAGCGCACCCCAACTGTTCGACAAAATACCTCACAGAGATCTGAAATTTCAGTCCGCGTTTTAGCTTAGAATCGATCCGTGCTTGCATATGTAGTTGCTGAATCATGTTTTTTTTTTTTTTTTGCGTGGTCATTGTATTTTGGCGTGGTCTTCGCGAAATAATCGTGCGACGTGGTCGGGAGAGTGAGGCTTTTCTTTGTTCCGGTGAACAGATTATCGATCGTCGGAAGAGGTGGCCGGCGGCCGTCGCCGCCGGTCGTCCAAGCCCGGTGAGATGATCTCCGGGCGTTTGTTGGCGCCGGTCCGGTCCAAGCCTGCGGGAGGGAGTGTCGGGTGTGTCGGGCGTGCGTGGAGGAAGAAATATGCATGCAGAAAAGGATAAAAAACAAAAGATTAAAGAAAAACAAAAACAAAAAACAAAAACAAAAAGCTAAAGACATAAAAATGGAAAGAAAGGGAAATGGACTGTGGCTTTTTAATTTTCGGCTGGTCAGTGGGCTTGTGCATCATGGGCCATGGTGACAGATTACTGAGATAAGATTAGAAATTGAATGTGGGCTTATTTTGAGAAAAGTATTTTCGTGGGCCATTTTGGTTATTTTTTGAGTGGGCTTAGGATCGGCCCGATTTGTTTTTAGTCCAGCCCGGACCAATAGGGTCCGGGTCGGTTTAATAGGGCCGAGTCACCCAACCCAGTCCGAATCACTTTTTGAATAAGAATTAAAAATTAAAAATTAAAAAAAAAATTCTTAAAATTCAGAAAATCAAAAAAAAATCTTTAAAAAATTTCGAAAAATTTTAAAAATTAAAAAATGTTTTCTTTTTAATTTCAGAAAGGTTTTGAAAGTTTATTTTGATTTGATTTATTTATTTTTCTTTGTTTTTTCGAATATTCAAAAATTCCAAAAATTAGAAAATTCCAAAAATATTAATAAATAATTTTCTTAAATTTTCAGAAAATATCAAAAATCTTGAAAGCTTGTTTTATTTAATTTCGGAAAATTCGAAAATATTAAAAAATATTTAAAATTCAGAAAAATTCAGAAAATTCAGAAAAATTCAAAAAAAATAATAATAGAAAACCCTTGAAAAAAAAAAAAAAGACTAAAATTGAATAAGCCTTTAGGACTCTACAATAGGTTTTCATAGTTTACGTTATTAGGATTATTTCTGCACCTTATTTTCGCGATGACATTTTAAACGTTATTTTATTACTTAGAACAGTTAGGACAGATCTTAGAATTCTCGAATACGTTGTCATGACCTCATTAATACATGATCAAGTTAAGTATCGAAAGGGCGTTAGTCGCATGACTAACGTAATCAAGTCCCTAATCCCAAACCCTTTGGTTGCATAAAAAGCGAGACGCATTCTCATATCTTGCCTAGTTCCTAGTCGACCTCAATAGACTAATGACGACTCCTTGTTTGAAATTTTTTATGAAAATCCCAACGTCGCGCGAGGTATGGGCTTAAGAGAGCCTGAGTTAATTAAGAGTCGTCGACCTGAAATTAACAATATCCCTAAACCTATGTTTAGAAAAAATTAGGTCGCGACAATGGAAAATGATTTTCCAGAAACACAATATTTTTCGTGAAATGAATGATCCTTTGTGCAACTTCTGTATTACGGACAAAGTAGGATAAGAAAGTAAAAAATGACTATGATCATGTCATCTTACAAGGAATTCTCCCGTCAATTGATGGGAGATGGTAATCTAGTAAATTACAACTTTAAGGTCTTGTTTGGTCCGGCATTTCAAATGGACTTTTGGACTCTCAAGGTCCTTGGCCAAATGCAAATAGCATTTAGTTCATTTTTGCTCAACATTGGGGAAATACAATTACATCTTCAAATAGTTCTATGAACCTTTAGCCCAAAATAGGTTCAAAAGTCCTTTGAGAAGTTGCATTCTCGGAATACAAGTCTTAGCCCCATCATTGTTGCATCTTTTCCATGGGTTTGGACAGAGAAGTTGAATTGAGCCGATGAATGCCGCTCGGGGTCACACTACCTTAGGCCCAGATCAACATGCTTGGGTTGCCGCGACCTAGGCGATGGTTGCTTGATGTTGTGTGACCTCAGGCGACGATGCCTAGGTCACCCCTCAAGCTAGCTTGACCTTAGGTGTGGCCATTTGGCGACCGGATTTGACCAATGATGGCCAAATTCTACAAAAAAAATATTTAAAAAGCCTTTTTAAAAAAAAATTAGCTAAAGTTTTTTTAAATATAATTTTTATCAAATGGCATTTAAGTCAAAATTGTTTTCTAATACATTTTTAAAATTACAATTCATTACACATTATTTGTATTCGGAAAAAATTTTCTTTAATTCAAAGGTATTTGCATTTTCTTGATAATATTTCCTCAAAACCAAACCAAACGAAACCTAAATGCAGCAAACTTTCTCTTGTAGCTCGTAAAATGTGATTTTGCTAGACGACTAGACATGCTAACTAATCCAATTTAATCAGCGAGGGAGATCAATTCTTACCAAATTCCAAATTCAAATTGATAATCATTATTACAAATTTTTGATTTTTTTTTCAAGTCATTGATATTCATGTGTCATTATTTTATTTAGGAATAGGTATATTGAAAATCTTAAAACATGTCATTAAAACTTGTTAAACTAGTCAAATTAACACTTTCTGAAAGTTTTTATGACTCAATTGTATTTTCTGATAATTATTGTACTTTGATAATAAATTTTAGGATTGTATTTATCTCTTTTATTTAAATTTAGTTCTTTACGATGAAGGAAAGGAAACGGGAGCATATGTTCGTACGGACCGACCGTGTAAAAATTGGATATGCCTTGCGATATTCAAACCCCGGAAATATGTTTTAGCGCCGACGACACATGTTAGATGACGTCATTCCCGGGGGCCGTGCGGATTCCCAATGTTCGCACCTTTTTTTCTGCATCAACCTTTGGCTCTTCTTTATATTTCTTTTTGGGAAAAATTAAAAAAACCTCTGACCTTTAATTCAATCGAATTATCGGTAATTTTTCTCCTAATTTCATGCGCGAAAGTAATTATCCGAAACAACCTATGTCTTTTTCACCGCTTAAAAAAAATGAGAAAAAAGTTAATCCATTGATATAATAACCTTTTAATTATATTGAATTTCTTGAAGAGATTATGATGATGGTTGGATATAGAAAGATTAAATGAAAACCAAAATTAAATTAAAAAAAGTCATCGAGATGTATGCAACTTGAGAAACGTAACATAATAATTATTCTCATTGATTTTGAGAGTGACAAATTATTCAAATCAACGAGATGGACCACAATTTTTGAAGTTTGGGACAATAATAAGTTAATCTTCTCCAATTGTGTACTCTATGCAAAGCCACTTCACTTTTCAACTGAATAGAAATTAGGTATGCAATTCTTAACATTTTCAAGCAATCTGCAAAACATAACACGAAAATTACCCTAGTTTATAGCGACATATTCCATTCACCCAAGAAATTATTTAATTTAAATTTTGGGCACAACAAATTGTCATGATTAGCAATATCGAATGGAATTTCGAAAGTCGAGTCAATTTCCTCTCCAACCTTGTATTGTAAGCATAGTCGCTTGACCTTTCAACCTTATATAAGTATGCCCAATTAGGTATGTGGAAAATTTAATCCAACAACTCCGACACTTATCTCGAAAATCAAGTCAATTTTCTCTTCAATCACATATCGTAAGCCGTTCTTGCCAGACCTTAGAACCCTACATAACTCCGTCCGATTAGGTATTTAAGAAGCTTAATTTAAAAATTTCGGCTTCAACCACAACCAAAAGCCAGAAAAAAAGAAAAAAAAAATCAGATCCTCCATCGAGACAAGCACCACTACCGTGTATGGTAATATATCACCCATCTTTTGCAATAAATTAGCAGGAAGTTAAAAGTGAATTTTGGGTGCATATGTTAAATCAAGGAACGTATTTATTATATTTACTAAAAAAAAGAAAAAAAAGCAAAAAAGGCTCATGAAAAGTATGTGTGGCCTCCCTCAGCGGAACCTCCCCCAACCCCCGTTTCCTTTATATAAAACCTTTTTATTTTTTGGTGTCTTTGATTTCTTCTTAGCGTAAGAAGACAGTCTAAGCTCTCTCTCTCTCTCGCCCCCACCATTGATGACTCTGCTGCTCGTCCAAAGCCGACTTTCTCTCTCTTTCCCACTCACCGGATTGCTTCTCTCTCTACCGCTGCCGCCGCCGATCGCCGTCTTTCTCTCTCCTCCCGCCGCTCAGCCGCTTCTAGGGGTCGCGCTCGGCCGGTCGGTGCGTTTCTTGGGCTTTCTTGCTTAGCTGCTTGGCGGCGTATGCCCCCCGATCAGTGGAATTCCCCAGGGTTTTAGAGGCCCTCGGCGATCTCGCCTCCTTCCCGCCTTGACAACCTCCTCCCCGTCGCGGCGACCGACGTCCACGGCGGCGCGTGGGTCGTTGATGTCTTCGCTCGCCGATCCCAACCCCGCCAACGACAGCCGACGCCTCGCCTCCGCCGCCGCGAAGCGCAAGTTGGACGATTATGCCCCAACGGCTGCCGACGACGACGACTTCGGGGCCGATTTACTCAGCATTCGGATGCGAAAGGACGAGCTGTACTCCGTCCAGCACTCCGCGTTCGCCCCCGCCAGCAGCTCGAGCTCCGGGAGGGTGCCCTGGCCCCTGCCGCACTCCCCCTTGCCATCCGCCCGGCTATCTTTCTCCTCGCGGCTCCAGTTCTTCGTGAGGATGATTTCGGAGGGCAAGACCTTGGTTTTCCAGGCGAATTCGAGCGATACTGTTCAATCGGTACACGAGCGGATTCAAGCGATCACCGGAATTCCCGTCATTGAACAGAGGCTGATTTACAGAGGGAAGCAGCTGCAGTGCGAGAAATCTTTGGCCGAGTGTGCTATCCAAAATGACGCCGGGCTGCATTTGGTGGGCCGAATGCGGAGCACAGGGCACCCGCAGGCTTGGCAAATCATTGACGACATGATTTCGCTTGTTTGCCGTCTTTGTAAAGGTGAAACTGTGCCCTATGCTCTTAAAACTATTAGAACTAGGATATCGGAATACTTGTCGATGACTCCTAAGGATGATGGTGATCCGGCTACTGGGCATCTTCAAATATTTATGTCATCCTCTGCGCCTGCGGCACTTGTTATGCTCTACATGTCGCCGATTAGAGGTAACAAGGAACATGCTGACGATTCAATTAGGCATTTCCTTGATTCGTGTATATCTGAGTTGCCAAAGTCTTTGCGATCGCGCTGTGCACCAATAGTGCTGGAATTTTGTAAGTTGCTGAGGAGAATAGCTTCTGATGACCCATTGTACACATGTTGCCGGAGTAGTCTTGGGTCAATGATGGAGGTTATTAAGGTTTCTTGGTTATTGGAACATGCCGAAAGTGTAAAGAGAGCGATTTCTATACAAGAGATATTCCCTTTTGTTAGTGAGCTGGCAGATAGGTTGTCCAAAGATTTGGAATTGTCTCTTATTTCAGCAGCAAGTGTGGGGAGTTGGAGTGACGTCCTTGATTTCACAATGTTCTTGCGTCCTTTGCGAACTGCAATTTCTGGACTCAAGTGTTTCAAGCATCCAATCTCTCTGCCTTTGAAAAAGAAACATCACGATGTTCTGATGTGTACTGAAGAGGTTGAATTACTTTCTCAAATCTTCGAGGAAATGCTAATGAAGATGAATAAGTGCCTTACCGGAATGGAGGAGCGCTTATCTGCAGAGGTAAGTGGGGAAATTGATATTGCACATCCAGTGTGGTCTCGTTATCTTACTATTTTGAAAGAACTGAATGCCATTTCCAAAATTTATCTGGGTTCTGAAGAACGATTTTGGACAATTTTGAGCACGAGGAAGTGTGCATTGTGTATGCTAGTTGTCCGTTATGCGAAGCGAAGTGATGATCACAAATGGCTTCTTGAACACAAAGATATCATGGATTTTGAGTCTAGGAGGCACTTAGTGATGATGATGTTTCCTGAAGTAAAGGAAGACTTTGAAGAACAACATGAGATGCTGATTGACAGGTCTCAGTTATTGTCAGAATCATTTGAGTATATAGCTAATGCAGAAGCTGAATCTTTGCATGGGGGTATATTTATGGAATTTAAAAATGAGGAAGCAACTGGTCCTGGTGTCTTGCGTGAGTGGTTTGTTCTGGTTTGCCAAGCTATTTTCAATCAACAAAATCCTCTTTTTGTAGCATGTCCCAATGATCGCAGAAGGTTCTACCCAAATCCAGGTAATATTGCATGGCGATATGTGTGATTTTGTTTAAGAATGCTGGTTGTTGTCCTTAGGTTTTGTGAAACTAAAAAAAGTGGATGATGGACTGCTTATCATGTCGTCATATTGTATGGATATTGAGTTTAGAGTTTGACATATAATTAGCACTTATAGCTCTAGTATGTAGAGTGAATGAGTGGATTGGTAGCGTTGATGGTCCTGTTTGGTTTCCACCAGACCAGAACCAGTACCAAGAGTTTCGGATTAGAAAGGTGGAACAAACAGCACGAAGAGAGAGTGGGAGAGAGAGAGCAAGGAGCTGTAGCCTCATCAAACAGCAAGTGATTCCTATGACTGTTAAACTGCTCTGTTACTCTATCACTCTCTAGATACACACAGAAAGCCGCTGGACCAGCTGAATCATTATATCTCATCCAAGAGCAGAGAGAGGATCCCCAAAGCCTTGTCTGAACCAATTCACCTCATAAAATCAAAGCACATGAAATTATGCCAAGAATGTTATTAGAAAGCTGGTTTCCAGATAGATATGTAAGTATGCAGAAGTGGATCCTGTTGTTATGTCTTCAGTGAGGCATAATGCCTTTGTCTGAAGTGTGTCATTGAGTGTCTTCTATGTTAGGGAGATGATGCAGCTCGCAAGTATGGTCAAATTGATATTGTTATGAATTGTTCGTCGAGGAAAACGGATAAACAAATGGAATGGGGTGAAAACAAAATGGAGGAAGAAATTACAGTGGACTGGAATGGAATTGATACACCTCTTCCTATATTTGTCTGGGTCGAGCGACCCTCGCCGAGGGTCACCCCCGACCTCGGGCGATCTCCAGCGGCCCTCGACTGGGTCGCGTTTCATGCTTCTATTTGTATGTTGTGATGGTCGATATCAAGTAGTACAGGCCAAGTACTCGTGATTTTAATTCAAAAGCAACAAAAAGCCACACAAGTGTATGACTCAATCACCCCATCGAAAATGCCATACATTTCCAGTCCGTTGTTTAATCTTCCCATATGGGATTCCCCAAGTGAGCTCATGGCAGCACTATTTGATGAGTAAGTTTTGTAGGTTGAGGGTCCAGCTCCATGGGATCCTAGTCGGCGTCTTCAGGGCCCCTACCAGAGGGAGGGAGGGAGGGAGTTTTGGGACTTTCGGATTAGACAGGTGGAACAAACAGCACGAAGAGAAAGAGGGAGGGAGGGGGGGAGGGAGGGAGGGAGAGGTTGTGTCACTGGATGAGTACTAACTATGGAGAGGTTGTGTCACTGGATGAGTACTAACTATGAATGAGCTTGTAGGAAGAAGAGGAAGGCTAAATGATCCAAAGGTGATGGTAGATCATGATATTGGGGCTTTTGAGGAATGGGAAGTCAGGGTCAATCCTGCCAAGTAGATGATGGGTAAAATTTTAGAGGCTGCCTTGCTGAAGGACAAATGGTAAAGATAGTTAAAATAAGTCAAACCAAATGGGTCAATCAGTCAAGTTTTTATCTTTGTTTGTTTAACAATTTGTGACCTGAGACCAATCTGTTGCAACTCGATAAAATGGATTTTGTCTGAACAAGGCCATGGTTTAACTAAAAATATTCGATTTGGTTTTGGAAGTATGGGTTTTTAGGCAACCTGGTTATTTGGCATGTTCAACACCTTCCCT
The DNA here is from genome assembly GCA_014182735.1 of Corymbia maculata. Taxonomy (NCBI): domain Eukaryota; kingdom Viridiplantae; phylum Streptophyta; class Magnoliopsida; order Myrtales; family Myrtaceae; genus Corymbia; species Corymbia maculata. Next base: position 16,815,639 of record CM024685.1, read on the forward strand.
TTGCAGGCCACACAATTATTCTTTGTGACAATAATAGTCTCAGAGAACTAGATACTCAGTGGAGTGAAACGTCTAGTATGGATCATATGGCTGCATGTTGTCAGTTAAGGCTTAATCATTGGTTTTATTGCTATACAAAGATAAAGATTAATTGAAGTTATTTGGGAATGCGTCAGCCAGAAAGTCGACCTTACAAACACAAGATTCTTCCATGGGTAGAGTTCAGTTTTGCTACTATTTTTGCCTATTAGAAATTTGGGGTTGTTTAGTTGGAATTCGGTTGAATGACCTTGAAGTCTTAATGAAATTGCATGCTAGATGTAGAGTATTCAAATCTCATACAAGTAAGAGAAATTGCAAAATCCCTTGAGCTTCAGGTTATACACATTTGCCCCTTAACTTTCAACTGCAATGTATTACTCTCCTACATTTCATTTTGTGATAGCCGTTAATCCTCCATCATGATTTCAGTCAGCATGTGCGATGCAGACAGCTTTTTAGGAGTGAAAGTGTATTTTCATCTCATTTTTTCTTACATAAATCTCTCTTTTACCCTTGGTTCTTGTAGTTTGTTGTTCTTCATCTCTTTGGGAAATATTTTTTCTGATTTGTGCCTACTTGGAGGTGTGGGTACATAAAAAGTTTCTTAGGGGAATGGCTGGGCTGTCGATAGCTATTAGAAAAAAAAAAAAAAAAAAAAACTTTTGAGATCTACTTGTATGGTGGTCACCTTGCCCTTCTGTTGTTGCTGTTCTGTTACCTTTGTTCTAGATGTCTTATCAGCATGGACGCTGAACACTTGAGCATCTTGCAATTTGAACTTTTAGGATGATTTGTTTCATCTTGCCTTCTGTCTCTACATATAAGACCTCTATTTGATATTAGTCATGATGATTACCTGAGGTATGTTGTTTTACTGGTATGCAGCATCTACGGTGGAACCCTTGCACCTCAAGTATTTCAACTTCTCTGGTCGAATGATAGGCTTAGCTCTGATGCATAAAGTACAAGTAGGGATTGTTTTGGATCGGGTATTTTTCTTGCAATTGGGTGGATATTCTATTTCTCTGGAAGACATAAGAGATGCAGATCCTTGCATGTATAATAGCTGCAAGCAGATTTTGGAAATGGATGCTGAATTTATTGATTCTGATGCTTTAGGACTAACATTTGTCAGAGAAGTTGAGGAGTTGGGATTGCGGAGAGTTGTGGAACTCTGCGATGGTGGGAAGGGCATTGTGGTCAATAGCAAGAATAGGAATGATTATGTTGATCTTCTTATAAAACATCGGTTTGTTACCTCAATCTCTCAACAGGTAACGCATTTTGCACAAGGTTTTGGTAATATTCTTAGCGACGTGAGGTTGCAGAAGTTCTTTTTTCAAAGTTTAGAGCTTGAAGATATTGATCAAATGCTACATGGAAGTGAGAATGATATTTCAGTTGAAGATTGGAAGGCACATACCGAGTACAATGGTTACAAAGCTAGTGATCCTCAAATAGTCTGGTTTTGGAAGGTCTGTGCCCCTGTTTGTGGATTTTATTATTTAATATTTTACCTGAGTCAATAATCTCTATGCATATGGAAGTTTGTTTGAATGTTATCTGGTTTGTCCTTTTATTTTCTTTATTTTCTTATAATCTTTTCATGGCTGTGGGCCTGTGGCACCTCATATTCTGTTGCCATATTATGTGAAATTTTGGATCTCAAAGATGGAGCTGGACTTGGATCCTAATTTGGAAGTGATATTGCTATGAGTAAATTCCTTTAGACATTATGCCTCAAGCTTATAGGCAGCACTGTTGGGTTCTTTTAAGCATCATGAGTAATAACATTATTCTATGACACAATTCAGAAGCAAAGAAAGGCTTAAAATTCAGAACTGCATGAAACAGTGATTTCTTAATCGGAAGAACATCATATTTATGAATTCTGCTAAAATCTGACTCTAAGTAGAAACAAGAAACCTCGAATCTGAGTTACGGTAGGAATAGCAAATTTACTAAAATCCTAGCATACCTCTAATTTTCATAAGGTTACTGATCTAAAATTAACTAGCTAAAGCAGGCAATCAGCCATGCGCAGTATCCTCCATCTTCTTGGGGACTTGAGTAGATGTGTTCATTAGACATAATTAGCTTGTCTAATTCGTGGCTGTGTCTTTTCTGCACTCTGGAGACAACTTGGCCTTGAGATTCGGAAGTGGTCAATTATTAGCTTCATTCAATTTATTCTTATTGTCATTACATTTGCAGTTGGAACCAAAAGTTGGTCAGTCTGAGCATGCCCTGGGAAAATTTGCTGAATGAAACTTCTTGTTTAAAAACAATTGAACTTAGAATGTGTCGCAAAATGAATCTACTCAAATTTGCTTAGACATTCCACATGGATGCAAACCTCTCTTCTTTCTGTCCAACATAATCTTAGAGGAACATTTTAAGCCATGTGATCAAGTTCTCCATAGCAGAAGTACATGTTGGCTTGCTAGGTGAGATGGTTATCACTTGCTTATGTCCTTAGTAAGCTTGCTTATGAATGGTAAGTCATCCAATTCCTCGCACAAGTGCAAGGTATAAATTCATGGTACCTATCTTTATAGTAAGCAACAACCAATACTTATCAAGTGAGAAGTCTTGTTATGTTAGCATGGGCTGTATTTACACGGCTAGGTTTGCAGGTGCATGCTTCTGAAATGTAATCTGTACAAATGCTCTCTTGACTATCTCAAGCATGAATATGATTTTGTGTGTTTCTTAGTGCTTTAAATGGCATCATATTTTTCATATAAAATAAGAGAGATGACAATGCCTGAGGTCTATTCTCTATGATTTGACCACACAAGATGCATGTTGGTGGCTAGTTGCCACAGGGATACATTATGGGCAGATTGGGATTGTTGGATGCATGATCTGTTTCTTGTATGGCTTTTAAATGGCAGTTTTCTTTGGGTTGGACTTGTGGAAAGTTTCCTCGAATAACACTCTAGTCATGGTAATTTAGTGCTGAATTATTGTAGAAGAGTAGTGATGAGATGCAATTTTGCATCACAGGATTGAAATGTAGGTCCGGGAGATACCTCATTACTGTTGGTGAACGATTCTTTAGATATGGTTTGAGAGACCTAGTTATTTCCCTTATTGACATGAATTCTCTTCACTAATTGTATAAATTTTAATGGAAACCGAATTTATTCTGCATTACTTGCTCTTCAATTTCATACCCTGAGTAAATGCAATGCAGATTGTCAGCGAAATGTCACCGCAGCAGAAAAAGAACATCCTTTTCTTCTGGACGTCAGTGAAGTATCTGCCAGTGGAGGGTTTTCGGGGTTTGGCATCTCGCCTTTACATATACAAGTCCACGGAGCACCTGAGCCGCCTACCATCATCCCATACATGCTTTTACCGTCTGTGCTTTCCGCCTTATCCCAGCATGGCCATCATGCAACAGCGCCTTTCCATCATCGCTCAAGAACATGTAGGCTGCAGCTTTGGTACTTGGTGACAATTCAGTTTCATCATCATTTTGGGTAGGAAAAAGTCCTTAATTGCACATAGAAGATTCGGATCTCTCAACTTGTACAGAGTATAGGGCATCATAACCATCTGATCTATCATTGGACGCTTAAAGAGGGTGTTGTAGATATCATGTTTCATCTGGTGTCTTCTGTCGTTGAGGTCTGTGTTCCCCTCTTTTAACTGTTCATACATATATTTATAGATGCAGGGTATAAATAAAGTTTGGATGCAGGATGAAAGGGAAGCTCCCCCCTTTGTGGGACTTCATTTTTCTGGTAGAGACGGTCGCTTTGCTTTGACATGTAGATATACAGAAAGATTGGCTGCAATACATCTCTCTCTCTCTCTCTCCAACCATATTGCATTTGCACGCGCATGAGCACGCACTAGTATGTTTTTTAACCCTCTTCAGAAAATTTTTCATCATTGATCAAATATGTATAGACCATTGTTGAATGTATGCAGTTATGCACCATAATTATGCATAGGGCTAGGGACATACATAGGGCTTAGACAACAAAATTGCGAGAGCTTGCTTCGGAGGAAGGTCTGCTGTTCTTGTCTCTTGTGAGCAAGAAAGAGATTCGGGGTAGAAAAACATTCAAAGTAGGCAGAGATTTGTGAACATGAACCATCTTGGGTATTGGTACGTGCATTACCTGTTTGAGTTTTGACTATATTTTGATGCTGTCCATATTTTCTTTCATGTCGCACGGTCCTAAAGCATTATAAACAAAGGTTAGGGGAAGGAGCTATTTGGGCTTTTGGATTCTGCTTCTATGCTGTAGCGGTTGGCAGAATTTAGAATCGCGTGGTTATCTTGTTTATAAATGTAGATCTGCTCAGGCCGACCTAAAAAGAAGCAACGTGCAACTGCCATTGCACATTTTATTGCGTTCGACTGAATTCACTAGGCTAAAGTCCTCATCAACAACTTAGCAGCTTGACGAGCAAAACATTCATTTTCATATAGGAAAGGTGCTCGTGGGGATGATACCAATTGGCTTCTAAAGAAAGGTTTCACTTGAGTGGAGAGAGAGAGAAGGAGACAAAAAATTTCCACAAATCTTTTTCCGCCTCGAAAAGAACAATAATTTCTAATTGACTCTGGTTTTGCCAATTTCTCGTCAATTACATCAGAAAACGACTTTTAAAACCTCGCTGTCAAGCTCTTTGAAGTTTATCCCTTGATGCATCGGAAGGGGCTTTTTGCCAAATACAACGTTGGCGCATCCGCTCGACGTCAAAAAGGATACACATAAAGAAGTCGCTTGAAATGACGCTTCTAATCAAAGATAAACCGGGCGCCAATCAATCGCATGTCTTTTAATCAAGCGTGACACGGAACAGAGAAATCAACAGAGACTAGAGATGTCAAGTGGGAGTGGGATTCTTCTTTAGTAGTAATCAATGGAATCTCTCTCTCTCTTTCTCTCTCTCCCCGTGTAGATCCAGTCCACCACCTTTTTTCCTTACAACTGGATGAGCGACGAGCCCTCGATTTGGACGCCACGCCATTTGCTTGCGCAAAATCCGGTCCTTTCTTAAGAGCTAAATCGAGAGGGAGGTCTGCATCAGCTAAAAAGCTTTTAAAGCCGCCTTAATCAGTCGAGCAACCGAGGAGTGCCACGGGGGTACTCGTTCTATTCTCGATGTGGAAGAAGAGAACTACAGGAGTGGACAAAAACGACATTCAAACGGCTAGGTTAGACCGGCTAATTGCTATGCCACTTCGCCCTATTTCCGAATGAAGCGCTCGACAAAACCGATGCTCAAATCACATCATCTTCTGTTCAAAATGACTTTAGAGGTCGCCCTCGATCATCGCAAGTGGAATTTCATCTTGGGTCGGTCGGCAGCAGCTTTTCGAGACCTCGGACACTCTAGGGAGCATGACGTCGTGGAACTAGGCGCTTGTTTGGGGGAAGACATGAAAACAAAGCAAAGCAAAACGAACTAGGAAGATAGCAAATTTCATTATTCATATCCCATCACACATCATCGCTAATAACCATATGAAGCCCCCCTCTTGTCAGCAACATCGCACCCTCCCCTCCGCCGGCAATCCTCCGACCGTCACCCCCAAAAAAACAACACAGCCTCGACCTCAAATGAAACAATTAACAGCCAATCTTGCGGCGGAGGCAGGGTTGCTGATGCGGCTCCAAGCGGGGATCTTCTGATTCTAGACTCCGATCAAACCATCATAGTACCACCACAACATGGTCTAGTCCATACTTAAAATATAGGAAGAAGCTAAACCAAGAGACAAAAAAACATAATGAGCAAAACCTGACCAACTTCGACATACAAACCTAGGAACCCAAGAACCCCATTATAACAACTAAAAAAGAGTAAACACACCACCACGTTCACTTGCGCACTCTCTCTTCTCGAATAAACAGTGATGATATCTACTCAAGCTTCCTCGAATGCAACTCGAGTGCTGGGATCGTTCTTACTCCGCCGCCGGTGCTTCCACCTTGGCAGGAGCGGCAGGGGCCTCCTCCTTAGCAGGAGCGGCCGGTGCAGCCTCCTCGGCGGGGGCAGCGGGTGTGGTTTCCTCGGCGGGAGCTTCCTCCTTGGCAGGTGGAGCGGGTGCTTCCTCTTCAGCAGGAGCCGCTGGTGCCTCCTCGGCAGGAGCAGCCGGTGCCTCCTTCTCGGCGGGAGCAGCGGGGGCTTCCACCTCGGCGGGAGCGGCCGGTGCCTCGGTGATGTCCAATTCCCTGGTGGTCTCCTCGGCAACAGCCGGCTCTGCTGGCTCTTCAGCCTTGGTTTCCTCCACGACTTCCTTGGTTTCAACTTCCGCTGGCTCAGCAGATTCTACTGCAGGAACCGACTCCTCGGCAGCTGGGGCATCAGCTACGGGTTTTTGTTCGGTCGCGGCCGGGGTGGCCACTTCTTCGGCGGGTGCTTCCTTGGTCTTTGTCACCTCAGGTGCCTTCTCCTCAGGCAATGTTGTAGCTGGTGCAACCTGTAAATTAATGATCATCAATTAGATTTCCAAATCTGAACTTATACAGATATGAAAATAATGGAAGATCTTTACCAAAAAAAAATAATAATAATAATGGAAGATGTAAAAGAGTGCTCTTAAAACACTTGTTAAACCTCATTAAATTTGCTTTGAAAAGTTAACATTCACTATTTTGAAGTAGATGACCGTAATCAAATGGCACGATTCTTCCATTTCCAATCTGTCAAATATGTACTTCATTATAACTGATGGATGCACGAGTTTTTCAATTGTTTTGATTGCCAAGGATCTTGATCTACTTGTTACAAACAGTGATAAAGAAAATGAAGAACAGATCAAATATCATCTCAGTCAAAGTATACTAGGATGTTTTAATCCGTGCTATTCTTTATACATATGTACTACGTTTTCAGTTGTTTTGATTGCCAAGGCTCTTGATCTACTTATTACAGACGGTGATAGAGAAAATGAAGAACAGATCAAATATCATCTCAGTCAAAGTACACTAGGATGTTTTGATCTGTGCCATTCTTTATGCATGATATGTAATTCTAGTGTCCCATAAAACATGTAAGAACAAGGATTTAAGATAGGCAAGCTAGTTTATTTTCCTTCCTTTGTTTCCTCTCTGCTTCTTGTTCAATGATCGACCAGCTAGACTGATGACAAATTAATTGAAAATCTCGTGGCATGAACATCCCTACGGTTTGATGGGTTCTGATCTATGAGATCTAAAGATCAATTCAATATCGTGTGACGCTGAGTATATACCTAAGATGATTGACCACTCAAAACATTTTTCATTGAACACTTAGCTAAGAACATGTATATATGCTCATCAGTGATCATCAAAGGCCATATATATTGACTGTACAACTTACTATATGGACAAATGGGGGCGATCAAGCTACTCAAATGCAAAGAACATGATACTGGAACCTAAATAACAATCGCTCAAGGGCCAAAAACTAGCTGAGAATGCAAAAAAAGTTGATGGAACTAAGGATCCGATCGATCATCATCAGCAACAGATCAATAAAGAGTAGATCAACGCTTAATTCTTTCGGGGTTTCATCAGCCAACCCCCCAGAAGCTAAAAGCAGATAGATAGGTGTATATACCTCAACGCTGGCCATCTGGAAACGAAAAGGCAAGCTGGGGGAATGAGCGGGGAGAAAGTTGATGGTATCCGAGAATGAATGTATGGGAGCAAAGGAGAGCTGGTTTTGTGCTGCGTAGTGAAGAGAATGATCAGCTTGAGGGGGTATATATAGTGCCTCAGATGACTAATTTCACATAAACAAAATTGAGGTGAGAGAAATTTTTGAGCTGGCTCATGAGGGCATGAAGAATCTTGGCCTATTGATACATCATGTTACTGACACCAATCAATGGACATTACAGCATGTCTAGTTGTAAATGTTTTCCCTTTTCACCTAAAGTATTATTTTTTCTGATGAGGGTTTTATTTTATTTTATCTTATTTTGACAATAGTTTATGTAATAATAAACTTTAGAGAGAAAAAGGAAAAAAATCCCAATGGGTAGTGGCCAAAATTTCAAATCAGCATCACCCATCCTTTTTTCTTTAGTGGGTTTCTATCTGTTTGGTGTGCATTGGTCTTGTAGGACACTGAACCATCATGCCCTCATGTTCAAGGATTTCCATTAGCTTAGCAAAAATCAATCTACTGTTAATCTTTCCACCCAGACCTATCAAGGTGAAAGTGAAACCCCACCTGATAGGTGCTACAATGTAAAATTTGCTACTTATTATACCGACTAATTCGGAACGCCCTTAAAAAAGAATTTGAAAATTAATGTCCGGAAATTCCCTCGATTTCTTGAAACACATGATTTGTACTTTTAGTCAGAAAACGAATAAAAATCATTGATTTAGTCTTGCAACCAGGCAAAGCGGTAGATTCTGGGGCAAATAATTTTATAAAAAAAATCACTTCAAATTGTGATTTACAAAATCAGACCGTACCCCAAAAAAAAAAGAGAGGACCGTACTAGAACGTGAGCTTGTCATTCGAATGAATCAAGAAATGGTACATTAAAACTAAGCTGCAGCATTTTTCAATACTTTAATTTATTTATTTCTTGCCTTTGCTATTTCTAATGCATGCTGAGTTGCCTCTAATCAAGTATGTAAACTCGAAACATGGCCAGGTGAACCAAATTAGCAAACCTAACTCAGCATTAATTATGCAGTTAATCGAGATACCAAAATTAAGCGGTCTACTTAGGCAGGATGTTATCTATGGAAGGGCCATAATCGATTTATAAATAATGATTAATGATTAAGATTAGAATGCTTTAATAAAAGACTTAAGATAAAACTGTTGAGGTCAAAATTAATTAAGTCGTCTTTTGAAAGGGGTTCGCTTTTGCTTGAACTGATGCGGCAACATTTGATTGACGCATGGGGAAGCGCCAAACAAAAGGCAACGGCGAGGTCGGTCGGAGTGCCCACTCGTCGGGACCCACCGGTGCATTAGCCACCGTGATCATCATCTTAGATCACAAGCAAGCATAGGACTAAGATTACCCGATGGATGTGAGCTTGGCTCGAGCGGATCCTTCTCATCTCATCTAACGATGTATGTGAGTTAGACTCTGTATAAATCGACTGTGATCACCATTCGAGAAGTACCATAGAAGGGTCCACGACACCTAATATGTGTTGCCAATTGTGATTGGCTATAAGGGTTGGGGTGAGTCCGAAGCTTAATCTTTTCACATAGCATAAACAAAAAGTAAAGTGTCAAAAAAGTCTTAAATATATTATAATGATATCAATTTAGTCATAAATATTTTAATTATGCCAATTTATTTCTAAACATTTTGACCTAAAGCTAATTTAATCATTCTGGCCAATTTTGACTGGATATTGTTGATGTGGATGTTGGTTGGTCTTTGTGGAATGGCCGGCGCAGATGTATACGTTGTTTAATTAAATTTTAATAATTCTCGAATTTTTTTCTTGTCTTATTTTTTCTCTCTTTTTCCTCTGGTGATCGGCGGGGGTGAGCATCAGCAAGGTCGGCATTGCCTATTGGCTTGGCCGATGCTTGCCCTCGTCCTAGTGAGGCCAACCCTTGCCTATAGCAATGAAGGCCACCCTTGCTTAAGTGAGGCTAGTTCTCATTGACCATGGTCATGTTGGCCACCAAAGAAAAGAGAGGGAAAAAAAGAAAGAAAATAAATTCAAAAAAAAAATTAAAAATATTCACACTAGTGTCGTTCACGCCATTTAGGACGGCTGGCGTTTACTTGGCAATATCCGACCAAAATTAGCTGGATAAACTGAATTGGCTCTATGTTAAAGGTTTTAAGATAACTAAAATATTTATGACTAAATTGACATAATTGCAAATAGGTTTAGGACTTTTCTAATAATTTTTCCCATGAACATATGATATTGGAAGATTTGCTTGAATACATAAGATCTACAACTAGTTCACAATTGCAAAGATCATGTTCAAGAAGGAAAAAAAAATACAGGCACAATAGATTCAATTTATAATTTTGATTATACATTCTAGACTAACATAACGAATCTAAATATCATTTATTTCTAGATTAGCATGTTGAATCGAAAGATTGGTGACAAGGCATGGGGCAATGACAATTCTGAATCATGGATCGATGTTTGCATATATTGCGATACAGTAATTTAATCATACATTCTCATTTAAAAGACACATTATTACGAGATTTGACATAAATTAGATCGGTGCATTTATAATCTCTCTAGAAATAGTTTACTGATTCAATAGATCACTTACATATATTTGTCGTTATTGAAAGTCTTGCGCACCACCGTATATGTATATAACGTGGGAATCAAAATCAAATTTGGGTTAATCCTATGGGATCTGCTTTTTGCTATTCTCCCACCTGATTAGCCGTCCTTTTCCCCCAACCCCGAGTCCCCCTCGAATTACTTAAGGAAAAAAAAGGACCGCGGGGGGGGGAACCGCCCTCGCCGAAGATGCAGCCGAGCCAGGGCCCCACCGGCCAGATGCTTTCCACCCAGGTAGGTAGGGCTCCTCGTGAGGCTCGGGCCCCACCTCTGAGCCGTCTGATCCGCCACGCAAGGTCGCCGTCAGCCCCCGCCTCGCCCTCTGATCATTCCGTCGCCAAACGTCGAAAGCAACTTTTGCTTCGCCGACCTCGAGAGCCAACCAGGAAATTATCGAAAGAAGGAAATACCACCATCTGCAATGCATTGCAGATGCAAATGCATGGCACTCACATCAGCATCAGCATCAGAAAGATTCAAGGTTGGAATGAATGATGATTGAGATATAAGCGTTGTTGGCTTTTTGATTGGTGTCGGCTAAATACCGGAGTTACCATGATGTCCTTTGAAAATTTTAATGTTTTGCTTAATCACTTTCGTGGATCTCCATGATTCCCCGGCAGACCTTATGAGAATGTCTTGGCATGTGTGGTTGTGTTGGTGGTGGTGGTGCTGCTGAGGTCCTGTGCGCGGGGAGCGATCTGATGCGGGTTTGTCGCCGCCTTCAATGATGGGGTTAAGATGAAAAAGTAGATCTGAACTTGGAGTTTGGCTACAGATCAGCGGCGCAGGCTGAGCCAAGAAAAAGTTCCTAGTCTTTTTAACAGTATTGCGCCACGAAGAGAGGATGGAGGTCCGTGAGTGGAATTAGCATCGATTCGACCTGTTTGATTTACATTAATGAAAAAGGGATTAACCCAGTTATTAGGAAAATGAATAGAGGTGTTTCTGTCAATTCTTTTCTCTTCTTTTATGGTGGAAATTAGGTTATCATATCAAATCATAACTAGTAATGTTGAAAAAAATGCTATAAAATTCGAGACGATTAGCATATCACGATACGTATGTGCATATACCACATGCATGCGATTACTATACGGAGGTTTTATGCAGCATTTTCAATTAGAGTTGCTGAATTTGGATTGCATCCTTCTTTCTCCAACCCTAGTAGTTTTAAGTCCACATCACACGACTGTCGTTGGTGAAAAATATGTCCCATCTTCTATAGAATGAGCCATACCCTTTCGAATCTAGGCCAGTAAAAAGAGAAAAAAAAACCCCAAAATCTACAATCATACATGTCACTCTGTAAAGCGTGGAAAGAGAAAGTTGCCTCCTGAGGTTTTTGGACGGTGGAGGATGGCCCCACCAAGTGGGGCCCGACGGCCATGATTTGACCCATTAACCTTGATTTTCAATTGATGCATAGATGTCCTCGTCCAGTGCCCGATATCAGACAACCTGGTCTAAGTGGCTTGTTATATATGTCTGTGTTTTTTTTTTAACACATTCAAGAAAATGAACATGGTTAAACTTGGCCTGCTAGGCTGGGAAGAACGCTTTAAGCTTTTGGGAATGGACCCACAAGAGATTGAATAATTTGGAAGCTGATTAGACAGATAAGCCCTCATGGGTCCCTGGAATCAAAAAGTTCGATAACATGCTATAGATACTCCCTTTGAATGCAAATGCTTGTCCAATTGCCCAATTTCTAACTTCTAGTTTGCTTTGCATTCGCTACCCGATCATGTTAGACTAGACACCAAGAAGGAGCTTCTCTTCTCTACATGGCCCCCCAATTACTGAAGGAAGAAAGGAACCTCTCCAGACATCGAGAAATCATCACCTAAAAGAAGGATTGGACCTCAGAAAGCAAATTATATCAGCTCAGGTGGGACGTGTCGATGGTTTCTCGGGAGAAAGAACGGAACGAGCTGAGCACGTTAGGCGTAGTACGTTTTCCCTGGCGATGGATTCCTTTTGTGCCGTCTTTGAGCGACTTGAGAAGTGTGAAAACGGGCTTGGTTCCCCGAGCGGGTTAAGGAAATCCTTGTACCGAGGTTTTCGGCTTTTTGACTAATGAAGGCACACGGCCTGGATTTTTCACGACAAGCGCTATTGAGCCATCGATTTCGACTCCAAAGGGGAGTGCAAAAGAACGGACAACCTAAGGAACTGTAAAAGCTAATCAATCAATTGCTAACTTCTATACCGGCCATGCCGAGGCTGGCCCGGGCTACCTGCTTTGTCTGTGGCCGCTTTGCTTTACCTAAATAGTGCGAGTGAAGCACGCATCGTGCAAGTATCTTTCTGCCCTTTCGCGCTCTGATTGAGCAGGTCAGAGGGATTGTGGGCCTTCTGATAACCACATTGTACACTGAACCTGTTCATCCGAAGATTCGGCTATCAGAAAAAGACCTTGCCAGCTTTGTTGTTCTTTATCAATCGGTTCCCAAGGATGTCTCTAGAGTTTCAATCCAAAGCCTGCAGCTCCTTACTTGATGGTGCAGAGGGGGAGAGAGAGAGAGAGATGGAAATTTGCCGTGATGGTACTTAACATATGACTTCTTTTGGAAGAGAATACTAATAGGCCCGCTGCATAAGATTTCTAGTTTCCATATCTGGAATTGCAAAAGAAAGATGTGTCCATTATTTCCTAATCCGTAGAAGAACTGATGAGAACTTAAATCATACATCATTCAAAACAGGGGTTTCAAAAAAGATTAGGACCACAAAGTGTAAACATTCCTATATTGAAAAGCACATAGTCCTAGGGGAGACGACTACAAAGACTGTCGCCACTACTTCCTATCATCAATGAAGCTTCCAGAATTCGCAGCTGGCCCGAACATTTTCACTAAAATCAATAATGGGATGACTGCTGATGAAGTAGAAAAACGTTGCAGATGCAGGCATCACTCAGTGGACAAGCTTCCTCAAAACAGATTCGGCACGACGCTCGAACTTGGGCATCGTCCAGTCATGCTGCACTATGTCAAGGCCGTCTTTCTCAGCACCCAGGCTCTGAAACACAGCAATGAAAAGGGCCAGATATAAGCAAGTATTCATCATGGATATCAATGCACGGGCAAAAGTCCCATTTCCAAGTAGGTAAAATTAGACTTACTATACTATAACCATCATTAAAGTTTCGCACAACTTTTGGAAACTACACTTTAAATCTTGAAGTGGACACCAGTAATATCTATATCAGCCAAAAAGCAAGTATGCAAATCCAATTTTCTCCTCCACCCAAAAAAATAAAATAAAAATAAAACAAGAGGGATGACTTAGCCACAAAAGAGAAAAGACCATGCGCAAAAGGGAAACAAATTTACAGAAACTCATAAAAGACATGACAACATCATGAGATGTGAGAGTTAGGCTTTGATGGGAAGCCACGGGGAAAAGACAATAAATTAAAATTTTTAAAGTCCTTCGTAAACTTTACAAAAATTTTAAAAGTTATCCAATTTCACACACCCACCCTCTACTTCCCTTTCCCTCCTTACCGAATAAAGCATCAGTTATCACAAAGGAAATGAATGAGGAGTGAATTATGGCCAAATTCTCCACTAAATACTCCATGATGAGGAGTCAAAAGTAATACCATTGAAAAGTGACAGCAACAATTATCAGCACATCAAACAATGAGTAGCTATTGTTAAAGCAGAAGCCAGTCAACACAAAACTTGCAGCCCCTCAGCACTAATAAATGAAAATAGAAATCTAGCTGAACCACCATAGAGGCTGATGGATAAGCTGTCAAAGTCAGTGAACCATTTGAAGTATAAATACATTTTATGACTGAGGAAGCAGTTTTACCACAAAAGATGTACAGCATAAGGATCACATTCACTGTCAGGACGCTGACCTAGTACATAATGGTTGAAGAGGAAAAAAGGCAGAGAATAGCAGTGGCACACATCTAAGGACTAATGTTCAGCAGAGAAACAAGAAAGCGCATTTGGGTAGTTACCCTGGTTGGGTCAAAGCCAAAGCCTGTCATCTGCATCATACGCTGGGTATCATCAGTAGCTGCAACAAAAGCATCACATCAGCATATTAGAGAGTATTATGATTAGAACCCAAAACATAGTTAAACAAGTATGCATTGAACTTTTGCTAACCATTTTCTTCTCCCAGAATGAGACTAAATAGACCTCTTAGCCCAAAAAGGTTGAGAAAGTACCTGATACAAAGAAACAACATTATTCAGATACACAACAAATGAGTCAAATTATTTAAAGTCAAATTATTTAAATTGATAAAAACAATAAACATACCATGAGCGGCTGCTCACGTAGCTAACATCTACAGTACTTAAATCAATCCCGTTTTGCAACATTGCCCTAAACCTTTGAGTGAGTGGAAAGGGAATTTTGGCTGGGAGAAGAGGAACAATTCAGTCATTTACAACATAGCAATATTAGTCTGTAAAAAATGCATATCCATATGCATAGAACAGCATGAAGAACAACTAGCAAAGATAGTAGATCCCATTTTGGTAATTGCTACGTCCAAAGCTAAGAGAAAATAATGTACCTGCTACAAAACCGGAGAAGAAAAAGTTGACCCAGGCAAAAGTCAGAGTCTGGATAAGAGAGGAGCAACCATTAGACACTCATTTGGTTACAGAAACTAAACCTGAAATCCAGAGTAATAACTTGCAATACCTGGGGAATGATCATAGACAGGTTCTTCTTCATCATATCCATAGCCATATTCGGATCAGAAAACATTTGAGCTTGAGCATTTTGAGCCTGGCCCTTTGGCACAAATAGAAGTCCATTCTCCTGCCCCGCCAAAGAAATAAATGCAATAAGCTACAAGCTAAATTAGTTAAATGCAGCTAACCAAAAAGATCGCTCAACAATGTGTTGATAACGGGCCTTTTGAATGTTTGAAAAACTCTAGCTGTCACTGTTACAGCCATCAAATATCATCAACCATACAAATTTACTCAAATTAGATGGCGCAGCACTCGTAGAGACAAACTCACGAGCAATCATTCGACCAACCGTGAATTAGGATCTTCAATATCAGTTTTTTATTGATCAAACACGAAACCCAGCCCGAGCAGGTAAGAGTGCAAGGGGATTAAATGCCTAACGCAGGAAAGAACTTATAACCCCCAACACTCGAGCACAAGCTGAGCTCGCAAAACCTAAATTTGCTCAATTGAACATTCTCGGGCACGACCTAGGCACAAGAAATCGCACATACACGACAGAGTTCGCCCAAGCAAATCTAAGGGACGATGTGGGCGAAGAACCACACGGACCTCGTTGCTGTAGTAGAACCTCCGGGCACGGAACGACTTGAGGGGTATGAAATTAGCCGCGGCGCGCAGGTTCCGAGCCCTAACGATCACCTGCCTACAAGACCGCGTCATGCGAAGAAAACCCACCAAAAATCAGAAGCACCCAATTGAATCTCAGGTCCTACAGGCTACGAATTCAAAAGCAAACTGATCCGAAACAATGCGATCGATCGAGGGGAGAGGAACGGACCCTTCTTTGACAATCTTGGCGTCGGGGAGCTGGGCGGAGCGCATGAGCTTGGAGACGAAGTAGCGGAGGACGCCGATGAGCACCATCACCACCGAGAGCGGGATCAGCACCCAGTCCCTGATCGCCGTGTCCAGCACCAGATCCTCCGCCATCTCTCTACTCTCTCTCTCTCAAACTTTCTCTCTCCTTGGTTTGTGTTTTGACTGAGTTATGCAAGAACGAATGAAGAAGAGAGTTGGGTGATGGAGAGCCAGCAGACCTGGGCTGGGCCCAGATTTTCGCTTCTGGTCGGGCCGGCCCATGGTTGGTAAGCTCCGAATTTCTTTGGTCCAAGCCCCCCTCATCGATCCAAGGAATAATTATTTTGGGCCAGAAAAAAAAACACTTGTTTTAATAAGGGTGAGTATCGCTAGGGATGTACAAAGGAATCGGAACCACCTAAAAATGGACCAGACTGACCTAAAACTTGTGATTCCCATGAGAGCCGGATCGGTTCGGTTTGGTTCGGTTCTAGGCATGAAACCACCCACCTGGGACCGCTAGATATTTAAAAAGAAAATTTCCACCCTCAACTATAAAATCCTAATAGATTCAACTAGAAATTGTGTCAATTGAAATACAAAGGCCTTCTCGAGCACAACCTTCAAGATTTATGGGCTAATAAAACTAGTAGAGTATCAAATGTAAAATTGAAATACATAAGTACTTATCATTTGAACAATGAGCTCACTATTCCTATGTCTATCTAGTGAGTAGAGTTTCACTTCTTAGCTCGTCTAGACTTTGTTTGAAGGACAAATGAATCATTTTGTGAGCATATTTTGTTTAGGCTTGTGTGAGATTTTGACCTGCAAATACCAATTGCAAGCCATTATAGAATTAAGATTTCCAAGTTATAGCCATCAATAGTTAATGTTGTTTTTCTTTGATTCATCTAAGACCGAACAAACCGGCCAATCTTAGATAGATACAAACATTTGATATGATTATGAATAATTTTGTAGGGATTGGAGACCAATTTGGTGGACCCACTCAAAAATCGAATTGGATTGATGATTTGATTCCTAAGTGGATCCATGGAATCAATAGGTGGTTCCCAGCTCTAATTTTTCATAATCGAATCTTAGTAGGCGATTCTTAGTTTCAGAGTGGGAACTGCCACCTCGGACCATACTTACTCCTAAATGCCACAAAAAAAAATCCTAAATTGTGTCTATTGTGATACAAATAGCTCAATTTTTTTTTGTGTTACAAAAAACACCCTATAATACATTGTGACATAAATACCCTCAGTTAGTTTTTTTTGTAGTGAAAAAACTAAATTTATATCAGTGTGACAAAAATATTTTGAATAGAACTGAAATAGAGAGTATATATGTCACACTAGTATTAATTTGGGGTTTTTTATGATACAAAATAAAGTTCGGGATATTTGTGTAACAATGGGCAAGTCCAAAGTTTTCAATAATACAAAAAAATTTTAGGATATTTGTGTTACGGTTGGTATAGTTTGGATTTTTTATTTTTTATTTTTTGTGGTATCACCCTTTAAATAAGAATGTCTCTTTCTCGTTTTTTCTTGTCAGAATAACAAGGGACTTGTCGACAATAACTCGTTACGATTATATAAGACAGATCAAAGCACGTTCAATAATCGCAGCTTATTCTTCTTTTAACGTATTTTTACAGGATGACAATTTTCGAGCTCCGACAAATACCGACTGTTTCGAACACCCTAGGTGCCTTTTTTGGACAAATGCTAGTTATTCGAGAATTGGTTTTCATATCGACCCACCAAAATCGAATTGTTCAGTGTTGGTTGTTTGCTTCGGTTCAGATGGTTGATTTTTCTCATTTAATTTTTTTTCCGACCCCCATTGACGTGTTGAGCATCTTGATCAAATCTACCTCCTTGCTGGGCAAGGTTTTGTAACCAGTTGATGAGCTAAACATCAAGCTCTGCGTTTCGAATTCATGATTTCAATTGATGATTATTCTTCAATGCTTTATAGTTGAAAAGAGATGCAGATCTGTAGCTGGTAGTTTGATGCAAGCTAAAGGAAAAATCTCATGAGAATAGAACGTTGGAAGGCAAAGTAGTGCTTTGCAGCTTTACCACAGAGAAGGGAGATCCCTAGCTTGTCACTGAAGCATGGTGAAGTCGCTTTATTCTTCTCTCATAGAATTACCCTCAGTTACACATTCAATCATTCTTTGGATTCCTTAATCCTTCTTTAGCTATTGATGTATTAGCGTGATATTTTCCTCATGAAAATGGGTTTACTAGTATTCCCTCTATCTGCCAAGCTATGCTGGGGAACTGTAAGCTCCCGTCCATGTATTCCTCTACCAAGTCATTTCCATGGCATTCACATCCATAGTGATCCTACCACAACATTGCATAACTTTATTCCTAGTCATTGTCTACCCGGATTTTCGCATAAACCATGGATTTTGAGGAGGAACAAGGACTCGGGATTAAAGCCATCAGCTGCTGCCAATTCATCGTCGTTGGCAAAAGAGGAGGATCACCAGGCTCTTGAAGCTGTCCTCGAGCTTTATGAGGCAATAAAGGACAAAAATCTCCGGGAGTTATCGGATATTCTTGGAGACGAATGCCGCTGTGTCTGCAACTTCATCCCCTTTTTCCGGGCTTTCCAGGGGAAAAAGGTAAATTCAAAGCTTGGTATTGAAATGCACATGAACATATACTTCGAAGTTCATGGCTGTAGTTAATCATCTCCTCCAGTTCATAACAGGAACTAATGCCTATTTCTAGTTTCTGTGGCCTTGAAATGAAAAATCCTAGTTAGAAATGGCACTTGTTCTAGTGGTATATCCATCTTTAGATTGTGTTCCTAGTGTGAGATGTTCGTTTTATTCATATTTGTTGCAGCAAGTTCTGGCATTTTTCTCTTATCTTATCAAGACCTTGGGGAATAACATTGAGATTGTGGTGAAACCAATGGCATACGACGGAATGAGCGTCAGTGTCTCATGGAAGCTAGGTACCCTCATTGAGACCCTACCGGTTGAGATACTTGCCTTCGAATATTACTTATGAGCTCATATCTTGCTTCATTAACATATAAGCAGAATGGAACCACGAAACTATGCCTATGGGAAAAGGTTTCAGCTTACACATATGCCAGACATACCAAGGAAGAGTGGTAATAAGGTGAGAAGCTGGAAGAAAGTTAAAAATAATTTCTGTGTCACATTTTTTTAATTATACTTTTCCCATAACGTTTGGTAACTTTTTTATTTATTTATAGGAATGTAGAGATGTTCACGGAATCATTTCCTTACATTGAACTCTTCAGATTGGTATGAGTTCTACAAGTTACGTCTTTGCATGCGTATATGGAACATCTTAATCCTATTTTTCACTTTTCTGGTTGCTGCTTTGCCTTGTTTTCTTGCAGAGGATGCTGGGATTTCTGATGAGCATGTCAGAGAAGACGAGTTCCTACATATACTCCAAGAAGGAATCAAAGAGGGCAGGGTTCCTTGTTTTGCTTGCTCTGCTTTCTTTGGCAGCAATTTTTGTATTGCTTCTGAAGAGCTAGTTTCAGTAGACAAGGCAAATAAGAGAGATACTCAAATTTTCTCGTTCTTTTTCATTCTGCTTTCCACTGTATAAGAAGAAGGAACTATTGTGAAATTTTGGGGGCACAAGGGACAATAATGAAAAACCAAATACTTTATGCATAGAAAACTAACTACTTTATGCATACCTCCCTTTTAATCTACTACCTTATTAATAGGCAAAAAGTTACGACAATTGACAAATTGACATCTTAACGAAACGTTACTTTCACATGAGTGGATTCCATCCATGCTTGTAATAGGAGGACCACAATGGACAGTAATTTGAAAATTCAAGAGCTCAAAAAAGTTTAGAGATGTTGACATTGAATAATAATAATAAAAGTTTAGATACCAATCATGCTATAATTGATAGAAAATTACTCCACCATTCACGAATCAAGGCATTTCTCTCTGAGATTTGATGTTGAGATAGCTCATTCCCTTTTTTACCTTTGTGATTGACAACGTTAGAATCATTTTTCTTCCGTTTTGGCATAATCAGTGATGATTAAAGATGACATTCCCTTGGTTATAGGACCCCTCTCAACTCCCTTGGAGGCTTTGAGTTGGGTCAACAATCATGGACAAAGCACCTCTGTGTATCCAGCAGGCATCTGTTGCCCTTGTTGTCTTAAAATCCTGTTAAGGAATGTGATTTACTATTCTAGGATCTTACCATAAAGTCCTGCAATCTTTCAATTGGAGAACGGAAATCGAAATTTCTTTCAATATCAAAGCTATAATTTGGAATAAATGTATTAAAAATACTGAACACATATATAGGTGCCATTCAATTTTGAATTTTATTATTATGCAATTGAGTCGTAAAATTTATGAGCATTAGCAACTAGCATGACCATTTTTATTTTTTTCACTCTACTACTTGAGACAATAGCAACGCAATTGAACATGTCAAACAACGTCACTTTGAGAATCTAAGTGCAAGGCATCACGGCGGTGCAACATTAGAGGCCATGTCTCAACGTTGGCTGAACTACAAGAGCCATCACTCGCATCAATGTTGTGATAGCTCCATCTCTTTTTCTCTCTTGTCCCATCAGAATTAATAACTTTCGGCTTACACGATTACCATGAGACTTTGCAAAGCGCAATTGATGGCTTAATTGACAGGTTAACGATTAACCTAAATTTTAATGGTTTAAGATAAAGATTTTCTATTTGCTATGAATAAAAAATTGGAGATTGAGAGGATGCATCCATCCTCTCTTGATTTTAGTTGATTAGATGGCCTAACTCCTTGTTCGATGAAGGCACTTGATGAAGGTTGGTACTAAAGGGGATGTGGCTCACAAAACTGGTAGAGACTAAACTCTCTTATCTATGGGCCAAAAAACCAGAAGATTCTTATCCTTAGACAGATGATATGAACCAAAAAAGAAGGAGAAGAAGGGGAAGTCAATGAGCCATTGTAATTCGAACTCCTTACCATTGGGTCAATGGTAAGGCCGTTTTCATGCATTCGACTTAATAACCGATGCTTACAACTTCAATTCATGACCTGCAAGATTAATGTTTTAACGGGAGCCTTGTCGGGGGACTATTATGCCAATTTCCTTTCATATAGCCAGCTAATTAGGGTTGTGCTCCCGAGTTGTCAACAAAAAAATCAAAGTATTAAAAAATTACAACAAGTATATGGAGATGGTTTTATTTCGATCCACCTCAATCATCTTAGCAATTTGAGATATAGAATTTCTTATATTCAAATGCTTCTTAACATGAACCCGAAAATAAAATAAATTATCATTTTATTTTGCAAAATGGCTGTTCTAAGCTGCTAGGAATATCATCCCTAATTGTTCATGGTGGCCCATTTGATTGAATTTTGGGATAACGAAGCGCTCACGTGCTAATGATTTCTTGAGAAACATGCGTAGGAGCTGTCCTGTGCATTGAATAGAGCACCACTAAAACCCACGACGCGACAAAAATGTCGTTGCATGTGACACGATAATCCCAAGGAACATGACAGGATAATTGTTTGTCTCGTGAACGAATAACACCAAGTCACTTGTACTATTGAAAAATTAATTTTTGATAGAAAGGAAAGGTTCTTTTCCTAATGGAAAATTACAAATCACCTGGAAAAATTATTAGTTGTTGGTATTTACATATTTATTTTTCCAAAATGAAAATGACCGGTCACAAGTGAAAACATCTGGCACGAAAATTATTTGTCAACTTTTTTTCATGACAATTGACTAAATCATACGAGGAATTCACTTATTATAGTGATAATATGGAAGTTATTTTCCCTTGCGAAGAGTTATTAATTGCATGAAAAATCACTAGTTGTTCAATATGAAAGTTCATTAATTCGATGAAAGTCACTTATTGTAATCACTTGATGTATTAACACTTATTACTCTTTATAAATAATATCAAATACATGGAGAGATTACTAATTATTGTCAAATTCAAATTGGAAGATGCTTCTTTATGAATTATTATGAATAGTATCGAACATTTATTAGTATTATAGATACATGATTCTTTTTTCAATATAAAAGTTAATAACATCAATGAAAAAGATTACTTCATAAGATATGCATATTCATGATAATGAAATTACTATACTTGATAAGTCAAATTAACTTTCTAATAACAAAAAAGCGATAAAATGGGGGCGAAATGTAACATATTATTTCTATACCATTTTTTAAAATTCTTAATGACACAAATAAGCTACTTGTTCTAGTAAATAGTGGGATTAATATGTATGCTTCTACAAGAAGAATAACATTACAGCTTTGTTTGAGAGCATCACTTGAAAATTAGAGACCCTTTTACTGAAACTTGTTGATAACGTAGAATAATTTACTAGTATATCATCAATACATAATTCTAATATATTATAGATATATAATTCTTTTGTATTATAAAATTTAACGACAATAAATGTTACTTAGAATATGCTTATTATGTTACAATGGAATTACTAAAATTAAAGAGTTATATTGCTTTCGCACAACTGAAAAGTACTCGACACACTTATTTATTCATAATTATATTTCCAACTTACAAGTTTCTCTCTTAATGACACAGATAAGCTGCCTATTCAAGCAAATCATGTGGCTAATGTCTTTCGAGCAGATTTAAATATACCAAAATTGCGAGATCTGCAAAGAGGAAAAGAAAAAGTCATTACGGCCGTGGCGGAAATATGAAAAAGAAAAAGTAAAAAAAAGGGAAAGAAAAAATCAGCAGAGGGGGGGAAAACAAAAGTAGAAATACGAAAAAGCAAGAAAATAAAGGAGGGAGGAGGGAGGAAGAGGTCAAAGGAGGGGGAGGGAGAAACAAAATGATGACCGAAATCCAAGGCGAGACCCGCTGGTTGGTTCGTGCGCGGATGTGCGCGTGTCGTTCCCGGTTGGAACTCTGCCTCCCACCCTTCCATTCTTGGCCTGACTGAGTGACCCTCACGATCTCTCTGTCTCTCTCTGTATCTCTCTCTGTCTCTCTGTCTCTCTCTCTCTGTCTTTCTGTGTCTTTCTCTCTCTCATTCTCTCTGTGTGTACGAGCTCATTCATTCACAAATTCGCATCACCGCAGGACCGTTTCCTCCTTGGAACTTCCCAAAACAGCAACCCCCATTCTCTCTCGCTTCCCTCTCGTCCCTCCGTTCTTCTCTTTCTCTGCCTTCTCTCTCTCTCCTCTGCGTTTGCGTTCTTGGGTTCTCTTTAATTGGTCTGCATTTGCCTTTCTTGGATTCTTTGACCCAAGTCCCTCTTTTCCTCTTTTCTTCTTTTTTTGGTCTCTCTCTCTCTCTCTCTCTCTCTCTCTCTCTCTCTCCTTTTGATTTTTACCGGGGGCGTTCTTCTTCGTCTTTCTCTTCTTTTCGTTCGCAAAAGCAAGGATCTTGCTGGGTTCTCGCCGTGTTTCCCTTCAATTACCTCGAACCCTTTCTTTGTCTTTTCCGATTTGGTAAGTGAGTGGGGGTCGTTTTATCCTGCGTGCGTCGCTTGGACTTTTTTTTGTTTGGGGTTCTTGTGTTTTGGATGTGCTGTTGATGTCTTTGGCCGTTGGAGTGGCTTCAAGTTCCAAGAACATGGGATTTGATGAGAAGAGCAGCAGCAGGTCCAAGGAAAATACAGAGTTGAAGACACCTCCGAATGAAGAGGAGAATGAATTGCATGTAGAGAAGATTCACAGGACCACGAGCGAGAGCGAGAGCTCCATAGGCGCCACCGAGGATGATGAAGAGGAGGACGTGAAAAAGATTGACTTGGGTCCTCAGGTCACTCTCAAGGAACAGTTTGAAAAGGATAAGGTTTGTAGGAAAAAAAGGATTACCTTTAGGCCTGTGTTGAAAGTTGCTGGGGTGTGAGTTTTGTGGGTTTTTGATATTGATGTTTTTGAGAATGGGATGCAGGACGATGAAAGCTTGAGGAGGTGGAAGGAACAGCTTCTTGGAAGCGTGGATTTTAATTCTGTTGGAGGTAAATTTTTGATCGCTCAAAGAAAAAAAAAAGTGTACAAATTATTTCCTGATTTGACCGGCACAAGAGATGTGAAAATGAATTAGAATAGGGTCATCTACAATCAACAAAAGTTTGGCAGAACTGAACAGTTAGCTTTTGAAGTTTGTAATTTTCTTAAAGATAAAAGGGAAGAAAAAGTTCTGAAGGATTGATTGTCCAAGATTGCTGATCAATGGAGCGCTTAAATGGATGTAATTTGGTGAATGTGGTTGAAAATAATCTGATCTCGTAAGCTAGTTTCATTTGCCACAGTATATAATAAGGTTTTATTTCAAACTTGTTTACGATTGGAATTTCGGGTTGCAACTTACAAATGTTTGTATTCTGATCGTACAGGAGACTTTATATGGAAAAAATGTGCAACAACCTAAAATGATTCATACAGCTAACTGAGCTTAGTGGGATGAGGCTTAGTTGTTTTCCTTTCTTAAGGTTAAATTGGTTATTTCAGATAATTTTTTCAGGAGTGTCCTTTTTAGGATTCCCCTAGGTATGTGTGAATGCTTCAAAAGGTGCAAATATACTAGCTAAAATACCTCTGAAATTAAGCTTGCCAGGTTCATAAGATGGCTGAGAATTACTGTCTCGAGAGAGGGTGAGATCGGAAATTTGGTTCCTGTATGAGGTAAGGTGTTCAGTCTATAAGGAAGTTGATCTTATGAATCTTTTAGTTTCAATGTGAAAGATCTGTCTTTGCTAGAGAAAGTGGTCTAAGTATGTGCAAGAGAGCTGACAAAAAACAACGAAAAAGAATAATCTATTTTAAAGTAGCTTTCAGACCGAGCCTGGTTGGTGGAGTACAGAGCCTTGTGTTTTGGCTTTCTGCTTTTTGTAATTTTAAGTGAACACAAAAATTTCCCTTGAGTTCCAATTTGCCATTGATGCCATTACCGAGATTGTTATTTTTTTTTTATTTGAGTGTTGTTTCAGAAGATGAAATCAAATTTGAGATGAATGCTCTGTTAACATTTTCTTGATGTCCTTAGCAAATTGAATGCTGGCTTTGGAACTGCATATTTCTGGTTGATCCAGAGCTTGAATGATGACTTGATTCGGTTATTGATTGTAAACCTCTTTTACTTCTTCTTTTTTCTCTCTAATGGTGAACCTAATTCCATTGTCACTGATCATTTTTTTTTCATCATTCCTTTGCAATATAGAAACACTGGAACCAGATGTCAAGATTGTGAGCCTTGCAATAATTTCTCCTGGTAGACCTGATATACTACTGCCGATTCCTGAGAATGGAAAGCCCAAAGGCTTGTGGTTTACTTTGAAAGAAGGCAGCCGTTATAGCCTCAAGTTCACCTTCCAGGTCCACAACAACATCGTGTCAGGTCTCAGATACAGCAACACAGTATGGAAAACTGGGGTTAAAGGTAGTGCCATGCCCCTTGTTTCTCAACCCTGCAATGTCATGGTTTGTAAATTAAGCTCTGTTTTCTTCTTACCTTGCATTGTCTAAAATTTTGCAGTGGATGGCACAAAAGAGATGATTGGAACTTTCAGTCCACAGCAGGAGCCCTACACGCATGAAATGCCTGAAGAGACAACACCGTCCGGCATGTTTGCTAGAGGATCATATTCAGCCAGAAGTAAGGTTAGTTCAGCTACTTCTACTTTTCCCTTGATCTAATGCACTGGCAATGGTAAATGAGTTATGTGAAAAAGATGATGGACAGTCTTAGATTATTGGTGCTAAATTCTTAAGCAATGGAGCATCTTGGTATACACTCTCAAGACTTCTTCAAAATCTGAAATTTCTGAGACTATAACTCACTTGTGTGGGTGGCAGCTTGTCAGTTTACTATGTGCAGTTTCAAATTGCAATAGTCAACTTGTGCAGCTCCTTCCTGTATCTTGATTGCTAACTTGCCTTGCATGCATTTTCATAGATCATGACCTATAGATAATTGTAAGACATTTCTTCTAATTCAAACATCATGTCTGGGAAAAGGAATTTAAATGTATGTTGCTAAGGGAGCTCAAAGAATTGTGCAACTAGTAGATCAACTTGGTTCGTTCAGATATCTAGTCATCAAAAAGAGGAATGACATTGGCCTTCGACATTTAAAACCTGCTTTTTCTGAATCACTGGTTGACAGCAGCCTTGCATCCATATTTGTCACCAAGATCAATCTGTAGGAAAGAAAAATTAGTTGGTTATTAGCTCCAACATGATGATTAGTGTGAGTTTATATTTTACGAAAGCTTGATTGCTAGATGGAAAAAATCACTTCAATTTTCCTCTCACCAATGATTCCTGTGTATTATTGTTTTTACCAATTTCCTTTCTGCTTTTATTTTTGATCTCTAGTTTGTTGATGATGACAACAAGTGTTACCTCGAGATCAACTACACTTTTGACATCCGAAAAGACTGGAGTTCAACTTCATGAAGTGCTCTCCAACTCTATCAAACATGGCCCTGGTCTTGCTTGTTTCGCAGGTTGATATATCTGATGCATTACCATAGCTGTGTAACTTATCTTCAGTTCCGCCCTGGATGGTCATCTAGACAATTCAAGACAAGATATTTGTTCGAAATTTTATTGGCATGATGAAAATAGGTTTGAAGAAAGAAGCTGCTGTTCCTTATGAGTAATTTGGAAGCAGTTCATTGGAGCGTTTTCTCAGTCTCTGTCTCTTGGTCTTAATGAGCACTGTGATCATAAGAACTAGTTGTCAAGAGCAATGTATGTTTTTGTCATCCATATCTTTTGGTATCTTTTAGCTGATTCTGTGTGCGAGGAAGTGGTGAAGTAAAGGCATACTCGCTACTTGTATTTGCTTCCTTCTCATTAATGGAGTTGCTCAAATTTGTTGGCGATGCTGCTTTGGTGTCTGTCTCCCTCTCTTGCCCCCTTTATCTTAATCCTTTACTTTAGTTGCCGTTTAATAATCTGTGTTGATGTTTGTTAGTTTGGATCCTGTTTACTGCATTCTGGGATTCCCAAATAGCTTTTTAACTCTTGGAAAGGAGATAGTTTGTGATGAGAAGAGAAGACCAGTATGACTCAAAAGATGAAACAATCTAGGATGGACGGGAATGAGTATCTTAATAACTGTGTGTGTTTGTGACACAGAAAGAATATGAGAATCCAAGAAATGAATGTTAAACGTCAAATGTGTTCCTGAGGAGAAGCATTGGAGAGGAAAGGAATGAAGGTACACTCTGAAAATAATAATCTTTCTAGAAGAAACAAAAAGACAGAATGGCCAATGGCCATGCCAGCCTTTACAGTAACGACACTCCATTCTTTTGTTCTGCTAATACATTGGCCCTGGCAAGACGCAGCTTAAATCTTGTCATCATATTTACACAACTGCAATGTGCAAGGGCTGTGTCGGTTGATTCTGTCCTTGAATCTTGTCTGTCTATAAAAACAGCCCAAGTTCTGCAACCGCTCAGTTCAGAATCAGAGTGGATTATTCTTTTGTCGCACAGAAAACCTAAGAACCTTCACACGCCCTCAGTCTTTCATGCCTGATCACGAATTGCACAGAAAACCTTAGAAACTTTACACACACTTAGTCTTTCAAGTCTGACCTAGGATTTCAGTATTAGCAACACCATCTTTTTCCTGAAGACTATCAAGCGAAAAAGGTTATTAGTTTGATTATTTTCCTGTGTCGTTGGCTATATTACAAAAGCGGCTGCACTTAACATGCTTGAGGTCTCGTTGACTAGACATAAAAAAATGCTGGTTCATCTCACGCGTCAATAAAATGAATGAAGTACCGATCATTTTTTTTATTACTGTACAAGAAAAAGAGAGGTCCATTCAAGCATTGCTAAGATGAGAAACGATAAATAAAAGAAGCAGGCAAGCAGCTTCCTGGGTCTTTGCTTATTGGAAGATCCAACTGACCTTTTCTTGTCATATTCTGACCATCAAACTCGTGCAAAACTCTTTTCACGTTCGGCTGTCCAGCGAAAAGATCCAAAGAGTAGCTGAAAATCAAGGAACAGGCAAGAGAGAGAGAGGGAGGAAGAGAGAGAGAGAATGGAAGGAGAGACTTACAATTTCTTCAAGGTATGTATCACAGCTTTGATGTCTCTGTGCTATTGCTACTTAGTGGGCAGGATTATTCCAAAAGGTACTGGAAGACTCTTACCGATTCTTCCCGTCGTGGCTCTCTTTCTTTATCTTCCTCTCAATCTCTCCGCGGTGAATCTTATCGGCCAAACTAGTTTCATCATTTCATGGCTTGGCAACTCCAAGCTCCTCCTTTTTGCCTTCGGCAAAGGGCCTTTATCTTCAGATCCTCCAATCTCTCTTCCACGCTTCTTGGCCATTGCTTGCTTACCCATCAAGATGCAACAGACGCCCTTTAAAAATCACCAGAGAGGAGACAGAACGCCAGAGATCAAACACGCTTACCTCAAAATGGCCATCATAAAGAAAACCCACTTCCTTAAAGAAAACGTTAGACCCAAAACTATCTTGCTGCTGAACTATCCCGCAAAAGCTTTGCTTTTTATGATGCTGTTACGGGCATACGACTATGGCGATCGTTTCCATCCAAACCTAATCTTGTTGATCTACTGCTGCCACCTATACCTTGCCCTTGATCTGATCTTATCCTCCATACAAGCCACAGCTCGAGCAGCCTTTGGGATGGAGCTGGAGCCGCAGTTCCGTGAGCCGTACCTCTCGTCTTCACTTCAAGACTTCTGGGGCAAGCGGTGGAACCTCATGGTCACCAACATCCTGCGATTGACCATATATGAACCAGTCCACAAAGCTGCGTCGGCGGCTATTGGGCGCGAGCGGGCGGCGCTGCCAGCAGTGATGGCCTCCTTCCTGGTATCTGGGCTCATGCACGAGCTGATGTTTTTCTACATGGGGCGTGTGAAGCCTACTTGGAAGGTCATGTGGTTTTTCGTGCTCCATGGCGCATGTTTGGTGATTGAGGTGGTGGTGAAAAGGAAGTGCGGTGTGAAGTGGCGGTTGCCGAGGGTTTTGACGGGCCTGATGACAGTCACGTTCGCGATGGTGACCGCATCTTGGCTGTTTTTTCCACAGCTCCTGAGGGACGGTGTTGTCAAGAAGGCGTTGGAAGAGTATGCGGCAGCAGGGGCGTTTCTTGAGAATGTCGGTCGAGCTGTGATGTCTCGGATTTTATAGAATGTCTTGATGCAATATTTCATGATTCTGACTAATCAGGGAGTTCGGGTATGTTACCGAGTAGACATCCTTTGCCTAAGTTTGATGGAAGAAAAGGGGAGATAATATTTAGAACAAGGACTCTCTCGTTTCTTAATGCAAATTTCAGCATTAATTTTCTTTTCCGCTCTGTTATTCCCATCTCTGTTTCAGGCAAAACAAATTTATCATTCTCTTCTTCTTTTCTTCGTTCTCCACCAGCGGCTGAGGACCCTGTCGTCGTAAAATGCAGAAACAAAGCTACTATGCAAATTCTAACGGTTCTTTGGACACAACAGCACCTACAGTCGAACTCCAGTAGCTTCAAAACGTCTAATGGAGGTTCCTATAAGATCTTGAGATTATCCTATTGCAAGCGGCCCTTCTTTGCCATGAAATCAGCACAGTGATTTGCCTCTCTAGGTATTTGCTCCATCCGGTATTGGTTAAAAGCTCCTGAGTATAGTCCTGCATTCCAAAAAGAGCGGTTCCAGATTCTCATTTTACAAGTTGTTTTATTAAGAAACCCATCATGAAGGATTTTTGCATCAAGTTCATTGTGAATATATGACATTGCAGAGCAAGTCTCAGACCCCCTCTAAGAGCCCACAATTCTGCAATCGGGTTCGCCATGGTTCCCTAAAACTTGTAGAAGCCTGAAACCCAACAGCCGAGGTGACCACGCAAGATGCCCCCCACCTCACACTAGACTGGGACTCTGAACATCTGATCCGTCTGTGTTCTTGTCGATAACCTTCTGTATCATTTCATTTAGAATCCATAAGATACTGAATCTCTCTTTCTAGTTCACTATATTTGAATAAGTTGTTAGATATAGAGAGACTATATGTGTATATAAGGCACATATAAACTATGTAGACAGGCAATATCGAATTATATTCACACATCAAATGTTTATTATGTAAAAGTGATATATAGATGGCAGTAAGAAAACATGGGTTAGAATTAGGCGATTGTTGCTATCCATGAAGAAAAAAGTTTGAGAAGAAAAAACAAAGAAAGAAAGGAGTTGGTTTAAACTCCCTATATAATGTTCGTGAGACTGGATGGAGCCATCGAATTGTTTCTTAGCCTCAGCTAATTTCCCGCAGCCGAAGATATCTACGTTGCTGTCCTCTAGCAATTCTGTTCGTGATACGTCATCTACTTGAGCTTCTTTAAGTCTGATAAACCACGAACACTCTCCACTGAACAATAATTTGAGACGTTAGACCTTCCCCAATTCCAATGTACCTAGTACTTGAATTTGGAGTATCTTCGGGCATCCCCTAAGCTTGAAAGTTTTTAAGCTTATTTAATACTCGCGACAGAAAAGTTAGTCTCCCTTCACATGATCAGCTCATTAGCAGACTCTACTTCACCCGTGTAAGCTTCCCAAGGACTCACCAGATGATAGAAAATGCCTCCAGTGATTCACACAGCCCGGCAAGTTGGATCCCAGCTAGCTTTGGGCAATGTTCTAATGGAAGGTTTTGAGCTTCCTCATTTTTTATGGCAGAATATCTCAAGGGGTTCACAGCCTAAAATTTAAAAGTTGAAGCCTGTTGAATTTGATTTAGTTGCACTTGAGACTGTGAGAGCTCTAGACCTGACAAAATTTTCAAATTTGGATGAGAGTGATACAGTTGATATAAAGTTATCAAGGTTTAAGCTTAATAGAGATGGTGGAAGTTGCGCGAGTGTCTGCGCGTCTAACCTAGACAAATGAAGTTCCTTTAACTGAGAAAAGGAAGCCTACTCAGTAGGAGTAGGGACATTGAGAAAATTAAAGCTCAGCTTATTCAGTCCGGATAACCTCCCAATCCACTTTAACTCACTGGTGAATTTGCTTCCTTGCCTCCAACTAGAACCATCAGATAGGTCCAACTGAGCCAAATTAGTTAAATTTGAGAGATCTAGGACTACCTGCAACGTTTTAGATGAAACTTGTAAATTGTTCAAACATGTCGGAAGCATCGGCAGTTCTTGAATCTCATCGTGTTCTTTTATCTCAAGTGTTTGCAAGCAAGGAAGCATACTACATTGTCTTTGGAGCTTCACTGATGCAAGGGTACGACAAGCATAGGATTCTTAGAAAGGGCAAACTTCTTATTATAGATGGAAGTTGACCTTCCAAATTTTGAGTCATGACTTCAAGCATTTCCATTGCACTTAGCAACTGCCATACGATATTTGGAGATAAATTCGATTCGAAGTACTCAGTCAAAAACTGCAACTCGCATAATTATTTCAACTTCCATGTGGACTCTGGTAGTTTTTTCACTTGACAGCACCATCCTAAAGTCAAGCACTGAAGATTCATTCCCGGCCAACGGTGACATCTTCTGGGTTTGCCTTGCTCGACGCCATTGGCATTGATCACTCAAATGGGCAATTATATCATCCTTCATTGCTTTATCGAGTGTTTCTGTACTCTCTGGCTCTGCTTTCGGCCAACTTCGTTCGGTCTATGACGAGCGTCCTCTGACTTCTTTGAGAGAGGGCCCTCTCCGGTTCTGCCATCAAATAGGAGGCCAGCTTGCCATCTTTACCCGCAAACACCATCACACTGTTGAAGCTCAAGCATTCGAACGACTCTCTCCCCAGTCTTCTTCTCCTCTGTCTTAATTCCAGTTTGAAGTGGCTTTTAATCTAACCGGGAAAAACAGGGGCGGATGCAGTGCAGAAAACTGTCGAAGCAGTGACATTTCTGCTCTTCTTCCTGTTTTAAGTGGCTTTCCAGTTCCTGTTCCTGTTCCTGTTGGAACGACCCCCTCTTTAGCCTTATCCCCGGCTTTAATTCCTGTTCCTGTTCCTGTTCGGAGTTGCTTCCCTGTTCCTCTTCCTGTTCGGAGTCTCCTTCCTGTTCCTGTTTTAAGCGGCCTTTAATCAAACTGAAAATCTTATTCAAGTATTTGAGGTGCATTTGGAACACATCTCCTACTCGGCCACCCCGACCACATGCAAATTCAAGAAACACTCGATTCCATCAGGGACATAAGTCACTTGATTAGCGGATAGGTGGATCATATAAACTGTGTTCTTGAAACACCTCAGTTAGCAAAATTGTTTTAGGTTGAGCAATGAGTATCCAATTCTTTTAATGTTCTATTCTCACGGTAGAAATCACAAAATCACCAAACTCACCTCCATAATGAATAGTGTTAAGTAAGAAACTGGACAATTCTCACGGTAGAAATCGCAAAATCACCAAACTCACCTCCATAATGAATAGTGTTAAGTAAGAAACTGGACAATAGAGGGGAGTATATTACGTAAAAAAATACGCTGAACTAAATAATCCACTCCATATATAACAAAAAAAGCATTTTAATAAGAAACTCTGAGCTATTCTATATATTTCTTTTAGACATTGAAGTTTCTCTTATCATTTGTGATAAAAACTGACCTTGTCCCTTAGACAAATATCTCTTATAAACTGTGTTCTTGAAACACCTCTTTAGCAAAATTGTTTGAGCTGTGCAATGAGTATATGATTTCAATCTTCACTGTAAGAATTGCAAATCACCAAACTCATCTCCATAATGAATAGTATTAAAATGAAATGGACAACAAAGTGGAGTATATTACGTAAAAATTATGCTAAACTAAAGAATTTGCTCCATATAAAACGAAAAAAAACATTTCAAGAAGAGACTCTGAGCTAGTCTATATATTCTTATGGATATTGAAGTTTTTTTCAATCACTAGTAATACAAATTGACCTTGTCTCGTTGACTTGCTGCAAATATGGCACTTTCTTATTATATACTTAAAAGGAAAAAAAACCAATATAAAAGAAAAGAAAATGAGAAAACACGAGTGGAAAAATAAAACAATCTGTGTCGTCTGGATTATAAAATTAGTTAGACCAAATTTAATTCATGTTTGTTAGATTGTTGTTTGATTTCCCACAATTTATTATGAATCGCCGAAAAGTTGAATTTATGACAGTGGATGGTTGCGCCCAGAAAACCCAAAGGAAAAAGAGTGAGGATGGTTCAGAAAGCCTCCTCACATCAACTACAAATCGTCCAAAGGAAAATTTTCCTAGCGAAACCCAGTAGACAAAGCCTCCCCTCCTATTTCCCGCTCTCTTTGTTGTTTATCGACCTGCAGTTTGTCCTCTGTCTGAACTTATGCATGCATACCTCCGTTTTATCTGGGCAAGGTTCTTTAGATCACAACCTTAAAACCTGCTCTATTGGTACTCGTAGATTCAATTAGCAAGTATTCATACACATCGTACATGATTCAGTACAGTATTGTAGGAGTTTGAGTCGAAGAAAATAACTCTACTCCATCTGAGTTAAATTGGTGGATTCCGTGAGTTATGCCCTAAGACGGCGTCCTTTATATATAATTAGCATATTGTCTACAAGTGAAATGAGTATATGATTCTTTTAGCTTCCTATCTTAACTATAAAAATTGCAGAGAACCTACCTTATCACCATAATAGGTAGTATAAGTCAGAAAAACAATATTATTTTAAGTAAAAAGAAAACTTATCTAAACAATTCACTCCTTAACTGAAGCATGTATGTAACATAAAAAGCACTTTCTAAGATAATAACAAGCTAAACGATGACAATTCTTCTGGATTAATGAGATTCTTCGACTTACTTTGATACCAGTTGACTTTATCCATTTCTAAGATTGTGATACTTTCTCAAGGACAGAAAGGAAAGCAAAAGGGGGAAAAGAAGAAACCTAGAAGGAAAATGAGAATACAATTGGAAAAATAAAATTTGCAAGTGTGCCAAAATTTAAATCGATGTCATGGGATCAATTTGAACGCATCTTTATCTGTCCAAGATATCTTTATTGGTCCAATGACAATAAGTAAACTGAAATACCATATCTCTTAACTCAGAGAGAGAGAGAGAGAGAGAGAGAGAGAGAGAGAGAGAGAGAGAGAGAGAGAGAGAGAGAGAACTCACCTTATGGTGCTTGTAAGACTCGAGGAGCCCTTAAAGTTTTCCCTGCAGCCGGAGATATTTATGCGACAATCATTTTGCAATTTGGTGCTTGATACATCGATCAATCTTTCCAGTGATCCACATTCATCAACTTGTAAGTCTTGCAGAAACTCCAACTCGTCAATGCCCTCGACAACCTTTAGTTCATTGCATGAAATGATGGACAGAGACCTAAGGTTCCTTGAGTTTGGTAAACCACGAAGACTTGCCAGTGAATGACAGCCACGAACCGTAAAATGTTCCAACGATTCCAATGAGCCAACAACTCGAATCATGACCATTTGCCCGCAATACGACACCGTGAAACTTTGCAACTTGTTAAAAATTCTCGATGGAAGGATCATTGTCTTTCCATAATTAATAAACTCATTAGGAAATTCATTATTGTCGTTCCATGCTTCCCCAACATAGACTAGCCAGCTCAAGGACTTGCAATCTACAATCGACAATGCCTCCAGTGAGTCGAACACCCTAGGAAACTCGATCCGTTGTAACAAAGAACAATTATCCACCCGGACATCTTTCAGCTTCCTCACACTTGCTAGACTGAATCTATTGAGGAGTTCACAGTTTTGCACAAGCAACTCCCTTAGATTTGGAAGTTGAAGCCCGTCGAACTGAAATGCATGCATTTGAGCTCCAAAGAGCTCCAAACATGACAGATTTCTCATGTTCGGACAGAGTGACTGAATTAAACGGACATCATTGATGCCAAGCTTTTGCAGAGTTAAGGGAAGTAGAGGAAAGGTTTGCTGATGAATGGCAGCTCGAACATTGTCAAGTCTCAAGCTCAATTTAGTGAGCTTGGATAATCTCCCAATCCATGAAAACCCGCCGGTACAATGTTTACCTTTTCCTCCTCCATCATCTAGATACAACTCAACCAAATTAGTCAAGTTCGAGAGATGCGGGACTACTTGCAACGACTCGATTTCAGTTGTAGGTGGGTCAAACTTGTTGGGAGTACTGGCAACTCTTGAATATGATGACATGCCATCATTTCCAATCTTTGCAGGCAAGTAAGCATGCTTATGGTCTTTGGAACTTCACTAACCCTAGTATATGATAGATTTAGAACTTTTAGAAAGGGCAAACTTGCGATTTCAGAAGGTAGTCGGCCTTTTAAATTGGGACTATTGACTTGAAGCGTTTCCAGATTTTGAAGCTTTTTAATATCACTAGGTAACTCCCATACATTTTCTAAATCAAGAGTAGGATGAGTTGAAAAGTATACCTCGCGTAATGACATCAACTTCCATATGGAATCTGGGAGTGTCTTCACTCTATGACACTTGTACAATTAAGTGCTCCAGATTCACTAGGTCCCCGATTTTTTCAGGCAAATTTTGAAGACAATGGCAAACAAAAATCTTCAAGTCAATCAGACACTTCAATTTTCCGATAGAGACATCAATTTTCTCCAAATTGGAACAATCTTCAAAAGTAAGCCTCTTTAAATTCAGGCATCCAGAGAAGTCTAGTGTTCCGATTATTCTTTTACAACTTTTAAGAGAAAGAACTTCCAATTTTGCTGCCATCTGTCACAATCAATGCAATATTCAATGGATGAACAACCAAATATTATTATCAAAGAAAATTAAATAGGAAAAAGTATGTTACACACCTTGATGAAGCTCTGTAGTTTCAAATCATCTATGAAGTCATTGTCTGAAAATTGAAGGACAACCACATTCTTTAAGTGCATATTGGTTGGATTAGACGTTGGAGAAGGATGACTCCAAAAAATCCATCTTAACTGGGTAAGATGATTTCCTAAGTTACCGACGAAGGATCCCCCATTTAATTTGAGGTACACTAGACGTTTAAATTTTCCCATCTCTTCACTTCTAATAATGACCTCAGGATGACTTTTGCGTAGATCAAGATCCAATGCTTCGACATTCTTCTTCATCTGCAAATGAAAGCACGAATTGAGTGGTATTTAGTATTATATTTTTAGAGGAAAAGCATTAAAATGGGTAAAAAAAGAAAGAAAAAAGAGCATCCTAGTGCAGCTTAGAGTATCTTCTACTAGAGAAACTATTTGTTCTCTTGAGAATTGCTTTACCTCTTCTGTTTCTATTGCCTCAAGGATCTCCTTGCAAATCCACATCCTACTCCGCTCTCCGGGATTTGTTCGATTTTCTTGAATAACAATTTCCCTTCCAAGATCTCTGAGTTGATCATGCATCCAAAACTTATTATTCTCCACAATCTTCACCAAAGACCTGTTGATGAGGACGCTAAGTGCAGTATGTGGAAAAAATTCACGATCTTTCCACATGTAAATTGCACTCATCTTATCCTCACCAACAAAAAAAAAACATGCAATATCGAGGAAAATTTGTTGTTGAGCATTATCTAAGGCATCATAGCTAATCTTCAACATTCGAAAAACATCTTCGTGAGGTGCTTTTTTTAATTTCTTCCATGTCTCTTCCCATACTTCTTTAGTGTTGTGGCGGGAGAGGAATGAACCAATTATTTCGAGAGCCAAAGGAAGTCTTCTAGCAGCAGATACAATTACTCTTGAAAGATCCTTATAGACATATGAAGGAGAGTCTTCGTTAAATGCATGCCAACTAAAAAGCTCAAGCGCATGATCATCCCTCATCACCTCCATTTCATAATCTAAAACTTGATAGTCTGTCTGCAGACAACCTTTGTTTCGAGTTGTAATCAATATTCTAGATCCAGAATACAAATTTCCTCTTCCAACTAAATACTTCACTTGTTCATTGTCATCAATATTATCAAGTACAATGAGGACTTTCTTATTTGAGAGTTCTCTGCCAATCCTCTTCATTCCATCATCAATTTCGTCAATGCTCATTTTTCCTCCATGAACACCAATTCCGGATAACAACTTTTTTTGCAACTCAAGTAAACCATCATTTCTTGATGACCTCACTCGAACATCCTCTAGAAAACAACACCATTTTCCAAAATGAGAAGAGAGTTGGTTGAAGACGACCTTGGCGAGAGTCGTTTTACCAATCCCTCCCATGCCATAAATTCGAATGAACCGCACATCACTAGAGTTGATGTCTAGCAATTTCATTACTTCTACAACTCGATCATCAATTCCAACTAAATGATCAGGCTCCGGTCTGTTCTTTGTCTTCAGTTTTTTCACAACCTCCTCAGTTATCGATTTGATCAGTTTGCCGTGGCTACCACAATGGAAAAGCATTTTAGTGAGAAAATGCGAAATCACGATTACCTGCTAGAAGTGATGTTATTCAAGCACCGGATGAACCACACGATAATCTAATAGATAATGGGAGGTTAACGATCTAAAGGTGATCTTCTCGAAGTCCGTATCGAACATTAACATCACTTCAAGTCCAAAGCAAACTTTTTATGCACTTGGCAACACGTGCGCCATGTCATGACCAAAACTTGACATGATTCCAGCACAAGATTCGTTTGTGCAAAATTGATGTATGAAGATCATGGGTGATGTATGAGCGACGACTATAGAAGATCATAGAAGATCATGGGTGAATTTAAAAATGGCATTTTATGATTTATGTTCGAGCGACGACTATAGAAGATCATGATGTATTGAAAGATTAAATCATTGGATAGGAATATGGCATTTCATTATCCCATTGTTTTCCTCCATTGCCCACAATCAAACATTAGTACAGCTACCTAGCTACTAATATGGCCCTTATATAAGATGACTTTGTTAAGCAGTGCCACAATTTGTTGACAAACGTAGCACAGGTTCATCATTTCGTATTACCGTAATAAAAGTTCCACCACAATTATACTGGAATTTTTTTTACCCAAAAAAATTATACTGGAATTGTTACAATTATAAGTAAGTGAAAATGAAGTTGGGAAAACAAGCATCTTGAAAGCAGCTAGCTTACCCTTTGCACTTCTTCACTTCCCACCCCTTGATTGCATCAACCTCCATGAGAGCCTCTCTCCATGCAATTACTTGCTCATCACTCAAGTTCTTCTCACGTTGTAAATTGAGTATGGCATCTCGATACAGTGGAGTTTTCAGCTTAACATCGTTAGGTTCCACGTCGAAGAAAATAGGTAGGATCTCTTTATTACCTTGCGATTTTGAGGTGTTTTCAATGATCCGTGCAAGCTCTCGAAGGCACCATTGGCTCGAAGCATAGGTCAAAGAGAAGATGGGTATGTAGATCTTAGAGTTGTCAATTGCTTGCTGAAGTGATCCATCAAACCTTTCACCGACGCGGAGCTCTTCTTCATCTCGAAAGACGCAGATTCCTTCATCGGTCAAGTAACTATAGAGGATGTCGGTGAATCCGATGCGAGTGTCTGGCCCTCTAAAGTTCAAGAACACTTGATACCCACTTTCGGACGATGTGCTTCCATTTGAGCTCGCCATAGCAGTTGTTTGTCAGCTTGGTGGGTCTAGATCTCTCTCTCTCTCTATTTCTCTCTTTCTCTCGCGCTCACTCTCTCAGCTTAGCAGATCTACGACGGATGAGATAATTGAGATTCGTATAGAAGATGAAAATGACGAGTCATTATTTTAAGGCGAGTCTTACTATTACATTAGTGGATGCGATCATAACAATGTTCGTTGAGGGAATAGACTTTTGGGAAACGCGTATTCCATGCAAAAAACCAGGTCAATTTCTTGCCAGACTGTCCTTCCTCACTGATTATTATTTTCATTTACAAACACATAAGAGTACCTGCAAGTTGCTACAAACAATGGAAACTTCAGTGGCATTCAGAAATCGGACTGTGGAGGTGGAGTCAACCTTTCCAAAGAATAGCAAATTTGTAGAATTCAGATCCATCATACTCCTCGTCCTAAGTATCTAATTAAAAAAGTGAAAAGATCTCCAACCAATGCGAGTTGATGAGCTGTTCTGCGTGGAGACCGTGTCTAAACTAAGATTGCCCGTGATGGTTTCCACTAAAATCAACAGGCCAGTATTTGATTTATTTTCAATGAGTCGGGAACAGTTCAATCGAAACATAGGTCGATATCAATCTTCCTCACTCTCCTTATCACTCTGATTTTCATGTGCTGATGATCTCTAAACACGGTGCGAGCGGAAATGCCCTATAGTTGTTGTCAAAACATCCCTTCTTCACTTTTCTTTTTTGTGTGACGAAATGAAATGCATTCTGCTATAAACTCGAATCGGATGGTTTAAAGAGGCGAGAGAAGTAGCAATGTTTGACCTGGAGTATGTAAATTATGATCGTTCAGATCAACATAGAATTAGTAACATTAGAAAAGGGGGAGTGGAATCGGGTTTGTCGTGGATGGGAAGAGGACGTGCACGCAGTTGGAGGCCCCATATTCAGAAGCCAAGGAATCAAACGCCATTCTCTCTCAACCCCTGCACCATTCTCATCTGTCCATCTTAATATTATTGGTACTAATATCGACTGTCGTGCATCCAGTCGTATCTTGCAGGCCTCATGTGCAACGGTTCGAAAGAACGGTGACTATCGCCTGACATGGTTGCAGGCCCAAGTAATCCAACCTCCATAATTCATACAAGTTTTTTAGATAACATTTCTATGTATGAATGCAAATGGTTGAAGCAGAAAGTCGTAGAATGTGACCGCGTCAACTTCCCATCAGGAAATAACGGAGTTGTTCTTCTGTCATATCATATGGTTGAACCAGAAAGTTGTAATATTTTACGACGAAGACCATAAAATCGAATGCTATTGGTCGATGAGAAAAAGAAAACTAAAAATTGGATAAATAGCGGCCGACAGAACGCGACCTAGGACAATAAAAAAATTGGGGGAAAAGTACAGCGGGAGTGCCAAAAGTTGGCACAGAGGGACACTTAAGTGCAAAAACTTACAAACGGTACACTTAGGGTGCGAATGATAACATTTCTGTTCCAGAAATCATTTCTGGAACAGAAATAGATTTTTCTATTTCTATTTCTAGATGAGTTTCTGAGCCAAAAAACGCGTTTGATAACAACAAAAAATTTCTATTCTTGAAAGAGAAATTCGTTTGATAATCAAATTTTTTTTACAGCATCTAAGTAGTGATGATAATGGGAGGAGCGGGGATTGGTGGCGGCAATTGGTGACCGGCGGCGGCAACCGGCGACCGGCGACACCCGGCACATGGTGACCGCCGACCGACGCCGGTGCACGGTGACCGCCGGCAGGCGACGTCCGACGGCGGTCGGCTCCGCCGCCCGCCGCCGTCCTCTCGCTTGCCGCCGGTCGCCGTGCTGCACCGGCGCCGGTCGGCGGTCGCCATGTGTCGGGTGTCGCCGGTCGCCGGCCACGAGGGCGACCGGAAGGCGGCGGATGATGGGCAGTGGACGACGGCGAATGGCGGCAGAAGTCGTCGGTCGGCCGCGTGCCAGGTGCCGCTGGTCGCCGGTCGCCGGCTGCTGACGGTGACCGGAAGGCGGCGGAGGATGGGCAGTGGACGACGGCGAATGGCGGCAGCGATCGGCGGCGGCGGCGGCGGGCGACCGGCGGCGGGCGATGGGGAGGGGTGGTGGTGGTGGTAAGTGACGGACGGAAAAAAATTTCTTCGAGTGAGGAGTAAGAAAGAAAGAAACAATTTTTGATTTGTTCCCGTCAAATAGAAAAGTAAAAAAATTTTGTTTCGATTTATGTTCCAAACCTATTTCGGAATAGAAATTTGTGCTAGAAATAGAAATGAAATTTTTTTTTTACCAAACGGATTTCTATTCCGAAACAGAAATAGAATGGTTACCATGTGCAGCCTTAAGTGCCACTTTTAAAAAAAAATGGATCACTTAAGTGCCAAGTCGCCGGAACCGCCGGAAATCCTACGTGGCATTTTTTTATTAATTTTTTTGCCTACGTGGCTCATCGAAAATTGAAACAACAAAAAATCAGCAAAAAACAATGTCGTTTTTGCGGCGACGTGGATTTTTAAAATTATTAATTAAATAATATTAAATAATTTAAAAAATAAAATATTTTAAAATTGATTAATTTATTTTAAAAAAAAAAGGGAGAGGAAATCGGCGAGGGTTGCACAGCCCTCGCCGATTTCCCTCACCCTTTTCTTTTTTCTTTTTTTAATAAAATCAATTTTAATTTTTTAAAATCTGATGTGGACTTTAAAATCGACGTGGACAATTTTTTTTATTAAAATTGCCACGTGGAATTTTTTATTTTGAAAAAAATGCTCCGTCAGCAAATAAAGTCACCGGAAAATGGACACGTGACAATTTGGCCGGATTTGGCACTTAAGTGATTCCTTTTGCTCCGATTTTGGCACTTAAGTGTACCGTTTGTAACTTTTGGCACTTAAGTGTCCCTTCGTATTAACTTTTGGCACTCTTGGGGTCCGTGTGTCAAAAATTGGCCATAACGGCAGGGCGAAGATTCTCTTTTGGAGTTTGATTAATTTATAATTGCAAGAAGAGACATTTCTCCAATAATGTACACTTGTATTTTGCGCACTCCATGTGTGTACAAAGTTAAATAAACATGACCAACAAATTGTTAGCTTTGATGGGAAACAAGTTTGCTCCTCTCCTCATAGTCTTGCT
This sequence comes from Corymbia maculata, assembly GCA_014182735.1. Taxonomy (NCBI): domain Eukaryota; kingdom Viridiplantae; phylum Streptophyta; class Magnoliopsida; order Myrtales; family Myrtaceae; genus Corymbia; species Corymbia maculata. The sequence continues at coordinate 16,857,198 of CM024685.1, forward strand.
TGAAACCTTGATTATAGCACTAGATGAGTAAAATCTTGAATGCACCAGACTAATGTCAAAGAGTCTGTCCCTAAGATTGCTTGGAGCAGTAGACTAGTCAAGATGCACTAAATTTAATCACTAAGGCTCCGTTCGTTTTATGGAAAATAACTTTTAAGATAATATTTTTCAGATTTTGCGATGTTCGTTTCATGGAAAACATTTTCCACACCTTCTTTCACCTCATTTTCTTTTACTAAACATTTTTTTTTCATTTTTGATTTTTCTAAAAAATCGACATTTTAATTATTTTTTCCTTTTCTTTTTTCATCTCCTTCTTCATTTGGTCGGTCGTTGGCCACGGCAGCTAGTGATTAGCCGCAAGCGAGCCGGAGCTCTAGCTCACTAGATCTCGGTGAGGTCAAGCCTTGCTAGGCCGGTGAGGCCGAGCTTGCCCAAGGTTGCTAGAGGTCAACAAACCTCCGGCGACCTTGGGCAAGGCTCAAGGCTTGCCTGGTTCGCCGAATTTGGCAAGGCTCGAGGTTGCTGGATTAGTCTCGAGCAAGCTCGGACCTCGCTACATCCGGTGACTTAGGCGGGGCTTGAGCCTCGCCCAAGGTTGTCGAAGGTTCATTGACCTCCGGTGACCTCAGGCAAAGCTCGGGCCCTGCCTAGGTCACTGGATCTAGCAAGGCCCAAGGTCGCCAGCGTCGGGTGAGCTTGGCCTCGCCATAGGCCGGCCTATGGTGAGGCTCCAGCTCGCTTGCGGTGACCAGAACGAGCCAAATGAAGAAGGAGATAAAAAGAAGAAGAAGATTTTTTAAGAATAAATATAATCAAAAATTGATTTAAAATAAAATATTTAAAAATATTTAAAAAGAATGTACGAAGGAAAATATTTTCTGAACAATATCACTTTATTTTCAGGTTTTAGCTGAACACTGAAAAATAATTATATTTTCTTAGAAAATAACTTTTTAGAAAATATTTTCTAGAAACACTACATTTTTTGCGAAACAAATGGAGCCTAAATCAAAAAAAGTTGCATAACCATGTTTAAAGATTAAAAAAAAAAAAGAAAAAAAGGAATTAAGTTTAGAGTTAGCTCAAGAAAAAAAAGCGAGTAGTTATTTGTGATCGGAGAAAATAAATGACGTATGGAGACTGACTGTTGGTTAGCATCACTAAAGTTGATAAACTATTTGTTACATTTATCTCAATTTTAGAAAAAAAAGTGAGATAAAATGACGTTTTGACTGAATAATGCATAAGATATAAGAGACATAGACATGCTCTAGCAGCATGATATTGTAAAAATCTTAATTCTATATTTTACTTGTGCAATGCTATTCTTTTTAATTTGACAACCTATGAATAAATTTTTGACGCTGGCCAACCAATTTTGATTTTTCTAAAGGAGGAAAATCCGGATTGGCCTAGTTAGTTAGGACCCATTTTTTGGTCGGGGCTATTAAGGGTGCGTTTGGTAATATTTCTACTCCTGGGAATAATTTCTTTTGAGAAATAGTTCTTTTCTATTTCTACTCTCTAGAACAATTTCTGAGTAAAATAAGGCGTTTGGTAACTATACAAATTTCTTATTCTCGGAATAGAAAAAGAATAGAAATGCGTTTGGTAATGACAAAAAAAATTTATTTCTTTTTTTGTCAATGGTGGCGGACGGTGACCAACGACCAACAATTGGTGACCGATGATGGCCGGCGACCAACGACCAGTGACCGCCAATCGACGTTCGACGACTTGGTGCTGCTCGTTGCCGGGCGGTCGTCGATCGCGAGTCATTGGTCAGCGATCGGCTTGTCGACACCGTCCGCTGGTCGCCGCCGGTCACCGCCGGTCGCCGGTCGCCACCTCCGGACGTTGGTTGCCGGTTGCAAGTCACTAGTCATCGGGGGCTAGGCCGCCAGTCGCCGGTTGCCGGTTGCTGATCGTTGATCGTCGGGCCGTCGGTCATCTCTAGTAGTTGGAGGTCGATGGCGACCAACGGCAATTGGAGGTCGACGGCGACCGACAGCGGTCGGAGGTTGTCGGCCGCCGACAATCGGAGGTCACCAGTGACCGGCGGTGGTCGGCGGCCGACAGTCGACGGTCGGCGGTCGACGGCTAGTGGGCGGAGCTCGATGGGTGGTGGTCGGTGGACGACGGTTGGTCATGAATAATAACCCAATAAATAGTTTCTAGAAATTGTTTCCACAAATAAGAAGCTATTTTTTTCTACTTATCATTTCTACTCCTGGGAACAACTTTTTATTTCGGGGAATAGAAAAATCAGTTGGCGTTATTAAATGGATTTCTATTATTTTTCTATTCCGGGAAACAAAAGAACAGAAAAACAAAGAAATAGGCAAGATTCCAAATAGACCTAGACTTCAAAAGTTTCATTCTTAATAGTCTTACAGCGGCGAGGATATAAAAAATAATAATAAATTTCTAAGACTTGAAAAGGGAAACCAGATAAATTCGTTACGACGTTGGTAATCTATTGTTCTTGTAAACTTTCGGAGAAGTTAGTAATCTATTAACTTCCTTAAGCAATCTTAAGGGAGCACTTCCTCACTCAGCTTGGTGCAATCAAGATTACTTATGAAGTGCTCCCAAATTCCCAATAAAACTTAAACCCAAGACCAAAATGAGGGGAGCCAACTCGCTTGTCATCTAAATCAACACTTTATTAATCATGTCTTTTCAACTCTCTATAGCTCGCAGAGCACGTGTACACTATGAGAAAAATGACTTTTCTCAAATTTCAAAAAAGAATTTTCTTACGCCGTCTTATTTTCACATAATATTATTTTTTATTATCATCATACATTTTTATTTTTAGATGTATAATTTTCTTGTAAATGTATATTGTAAATATAATTATTTTATAGAATATACTTATTGCAATATGACAGTTTCCTAAAGTACATAATGGATAAATAACTATTCACATATGGGAAAAAAAGTTCATCAACAATCATCTATGAAGTAAGGAAAAGGCCAAAGTTGCCTAGCTCTCGAGACAAGTTTGGGGGCCCTTTCAAGAAAAATCTGAGAAATTTCCCACTGTCGATAAATTTCTCACACTGGTAAATTCCTATTACTATTTGGTGAGTTATAACTTATCAATTCCTTTTAGAATGTTCCAGTTTTTTCAGTATTCGACCAAGGAAAAAGTATTTTTAGTAAAGTACCAGACTAGAAAGAATTTACAAACATCTCAATAAATTAGTAAATTACCAACTTCTTTGAAATTTATGTATATATTTACCTACTAGAAATTTATCAAAATTCCATTAAATTTGTAAGTTAGTAATTTCTTTGGCATTTTACAAGTTTGGTTAGTAAATTACCAATACTGGATAATTTATCAACATTTTTTGTAATCAATTACTAAGTTAACAACGTGAAAAATAATTAATATGTTGAAAACTCCAAAAGAGGACTTAGTAATTTAAGAAAAATATTATCATGATTTTACTAATGTTTACTTGGTTATTGAGAAACTATTTTTTACTATGTAAATTGTTACTCGCTAAAGCCTGCATTCAATGAACTTGTTACAAGTGTCTTGAATGTACCAAATGAGGTAACCCATTTCTTTGAAACTGTAACAGTGTGGTTCATAAGTTACAAACATTTTATTGAATTGACTAATGCTTAGATGGTTGTTGTTGAACTATTTTCAGTATATAATCAGTCTTTTTATCAATTATGTTCTTTACAAAAATTAATAGAAGTAAATATGCAGTATAAATTATAATTTTATACGCATGAAACCTCTAATGTCGTTTCAAAATAACATGCCATAATTACAGCAAAAAATGAACACTACTTGAAGATATGATGGTTGGAAAAATTTTCTTTTGTACGTGCCATGTTGATGTACAAGAATGCAGCCTTAAAATCGCTAAGGGAGGTAAATTACTTGAGATGTACGAAAACTGGACGAAAGAGTGAAATCGCTAAATTTGAAAGAAAAATTAAATACATGCGAATAAAAGAATTAAATCAAGAGTTACTTCAGGAATAAGGCTTGTTCGTTGAATTAGACAGATGCAATTGCTTCCTACAATGAATGAGATTATTGACATTTGTACAAAAGATGAAATTCACGTATCATTATTTGAAAAGTGTGTCTGTGTTGAATGAGAAGATCCGATCCTAAAAGTGTTTCTTGCCAAACTAGCCTTCCTCACTCGCACGCAGGTGAAAGGCCTCATGTGTGGAAGCCAAGGAATCAAACTTTCTTAATTCATACATTGCCTCTTTCGAGATATTATTACTTCTCTATTTTTCATTGCTGTTTTTTTTGTCTGGTCTTATCCTATGTCTATTGTAAGTCCCTGTGTGTGCTAGGTGTCAACACAACAAAAATCAACCATGCAAGTCTTTGATTTCATTTTAACGAGTTGGGAAATGTTCAAATGAACCATGGGTTGATACCAATATACTCATTCTCCTAGTCACTTCGATTTTTAATTTCTTGATAATCTCTATATATGGTACGAACTGAGGCGTGCATTAGTTGTCTTCGAAACAACCCCCTCTTTAACTTTTCTTTTCCGAGTGATGAAATGAAACACGTTGTGTTATCAACTCAAATTGGAGAGAAAAATAGTAATGTTTGATGAGGGCTAGGCAATTATTAATTAGGAATTTTCATATGAACAGAAAAGTCGTAGAAGGCCGCCGCGTCAACACGTTGTTAAGGAAATAATGGAGCAGTTGTAGGAGAACCAGACAAAAATGCTACGGGTCGGCAAGGAAATAGTTGAAACAGAACGTCGTTTTTGGAGGGCCATTTAGTACAAACTACGAGTAGAACTTTGCTTGTCATCGAGTGCTTGGAAACTAGAAAAATTGAAGCATAATGAGCGTTGAAACAAGAAGTCGTTTTTGAAGGGCTATAAGGCAACCAATGAAAGCGGGACTCCTGAAGAATAATATCAATGGAAGTTTCATAGAAGAAATGATATGATTTAAAATTATGCGGTCAAAGCATCTAGTAATACATACCAACTAATGTCTACCGTGTTTGGTTTATGTCAATGTATGCTATATACAAGAAAATAGATAGGGGGAGAAGACATAAACAATATTATAATTATTGTACGGAATTCGTTTTGATGCCATGACTTTTCAATTGATCAATTAAGTACCATAATTATTAAAAAACTTCCACTTGATTGATGTGATGATTTTTCTTGCTTGAAATTTCAACTTGTCATTAATTTGATATGAAACGTCCGAGATGGCGCGCCCAAAAAATGATATCCTCAAAAGTGTGTAGAATGGTCTCATTTAACCCTTTTCTTGCCCCAAATAGATGGGGCTAAATTAGGTCCAATCGAAAACCCTAACCCTAACCCCACAACTCTACATATCAAAAAATTGCAGAGACTTCATCTCACTCATCCTTTTAAACAAAAACATGATGTCATTAGAATTTCTCAAGTCACGACTTATTGGCATTGCACCCTGCTTTCACATGATTCAAAAATGAGAAAATTATCAAAATAGTCCAAAATAGTCGGCACTGACATGACGTCGGCTGGAGCCCACCGTTTGGTGGACGATGACATGATAATTTTTTAATAATATTTTTTTGAATTTTTTTCTCTTTCTTTTTATTTTTCTTTTCTTCATTTTTTGGTTTCTTTTCCCCACAATAGCTAATGAGACTCTAGTGAGATTCGTTGGCCACTGGGCGAAGGCTTCGTGGCCCTCGCCCCACCTTGTCATGGCCTTGCTCTGGGCAGAGGCGGCCTCGCCCACCTTCACCAGGGTGGCCCTTTCCCCACCTCACCATGGCCTTGTTGTGGGTGAAGGCAGTCTCACCTGCCTTCGTGAGGGTAAGGCCGCCTTCACCCACAGTTGGCAAGGCCATGGTGAGGGTAGCCTCACCTAGATCTAGGGAAGGTCAAGTGAGGGCCACGGTGGCTGGTGAGGGCTTCGCGGCCCTTGCCTAATGGCCGACAAGATGGGGAAAAGAAGCCAAAGGAGGAAGAAGAGAAAAAAGAAATGGAAAAGGAAAAATAAAAAAGCTAGTAAAAAAAAAACTAAATAAAATAAGATGTTATTAAATTACCCATGTCATGCCAAAATTGACACAATTGTAAAAGGTGTATAACTAGATTGACCAAATAAATTTAGGATTGAATTGACATAATTATTGTTGCGATCTCGCCTCGAGTGCACCACCTAAGGTTTGGCTAATGGATTACTAAGCCTAAAATTAGTTCGAGCTTTCCTAAGCCCAGACCAATTCGCGACTTAGGATTTAAGTTTTTAGTATACAAATGATTTTTACTTAGGAGTCGCCACTAATCTATTTTTTTGATGGGTCGATTAGAAACTCAAGTAAAGTAATGGGAGAATTACTTCACTTCTATGAACTAGTAACTATAGGATCGGGAACTTGATTTTGTTAGATTTCTCTAACGCCATTTCGGTATATTTTCTCTTTTATTTGAAAAAAAATGATTTGCAGGCAGTTTGTATTGATTTTAATTTACTCCCTAACATGCAATGTGATTATGTGAGTGCGCAACCATTATCTAACACTCAATAAAGCAAAAGCAATAAATAAATTGCAAGCACGGGGAAGAGCAACGAAAGCATCTGCGATGTTAGCCTAAAAATCACATCAATAATCCTAGATATGATTTCTAATTAACACGCAATTAATCAAATATTTTTTTAAGGTTTTCACTTATTTAATGAGGTCTAAAATTACGTGCAATGCATGCAATAACGTACAAAAGTGTCTAAGTATAGTAGCATGCAACGTGCAACCTAATATGCAAACTATATGTCAAGTAACATTAATTATTTGACTTAATCTAATGCCATGAAATATTTAATGCAGCTATCGTAATATGTCAGGCATTCAAATGACCCTAAACATGCAGTGACTAGATGACACACGGAAGATACCCATGACAAATTTTTTATGTTTTCTTTTTTTTTTTTAATAAAAATTCGAAATTAAAAATAACCTATATTTAAACTTGCAATCTTAATTAAGGAAATTGAATTAAATTTAACCTAAAGAATTTTTTTTGGATTTTTATTTTAAAAAATTACCCTAAATACGCAATATTATCTAAAAAAATCTATTATAATTTATTGTTTAATCTTTTTTTTGATTTTTATTTTTAAAAATAAAATAATTCAAATTAGGCAAATAAATCACATCTATCCACATCGAGCATGACACCAAATCATGTAAGATACCATCCATGTCTCTTTAATAAATTAACGAATTGTATCTCGAGCATGAGATCGGATTGGCTAATTTTTCAGAAAATAGTGAATCGTATCTCGGGCATGAGATCGAATTGACGATTTTTCTGTATCTCGAGCATGAGATCAGATTGGCCAATTTTTTAGAAAATAGCGAATGATTTTTCTGTATCTCGGGCATGAGATTGGATTGGCTAATTTTTCAGAAAATAGCAAATTGTATTTCGGGCATGAAATCGAATTGACGATTTGTTTGTGCGGTTGTGAGTCATATTTCGCATATGAAATCGGACTGACAATCATACGCACATTGTGAAATTAGGATATTTTGGATATGACAATATTGATCAAATATTCAAATAAGATTGCAATTCCACGAACTAGGCAATAAAATATGAGAAAATTGTATTAATCAAGATTCTCACCTAGCTCTTGATATTGCGTGAATAATGTTTCCAAATCGGGGCAGCAATGCAAAACCGTGGACTTGATGGTAATTGGGGACTTGACGGTTAGTCGTCAACAGTGGTGATGATGCTCGTCGTGGTGTGGGGCACGGCTCAATGGGGAGTATTGCAGCTAGTGAGGACTCGAGAAGACGAGCTTATAGATGGTCCAGGTTAGAATTTCGCCACCTGGGCTCTTCTTGCTCGTGGATGATCCAAGTGCACTCCTTCAGGACTTCCTCTCCACGACATCACACCTGCTCACTAACGAGAATTCTTTCTTCCTTTTTTTATTTTACTAACAATTCTCTAGCAGGGTCATTGGCCAACCTCTTGAAGAAAATAGACACAAGTTGTCGGAACCAGTAAACTTTTCTTATGATTCATGGAATTATGCGAACCTGAAGACAAATGGCACCCAGCAATCAGTGAAGGAATCTTAGAAATCACGAGGCGGCTGCTTATTGAACTGTTGCCTGCCTTAACTTTGAGTCCCTTACCAAAAAAAAAACAATTCTCTAGCAGGCACAAATCCCAAAGATCATTGGCACAGCTTCAAGTAATCAATATTGTTCAATGAAGTTCGGCTTGGCTGCTCTCTATTCACCGAATCAGCAGCTTCGTCACCTGGACTGAGGCAACAGCACCTTAGTGGCATGTCATGGGTAGGGCGTGCCACGGCAACGGGGAAAGCAACGGCTCGCAGCAAAGATCCCCTCGGTTCAATCTGACGCGCCTGACTCGACTGAGGCAGCAGCTGAGAGGGTTGGAACAGCTCGTCGTTAATGGTGCAGTTATAGGCGGGGAGCAGCATGTGACGGCGGCAGCAGCTTCGATCGTCGTTAGCAGCAGCGAGTAGCGATGGGATGGCAGTGGATTATCGCCAGAAAGCAGCAGGGCTCCTGTTGTCGAGTCTCGGCAACAACGATGCGGTAGAGGGTGGCGGGGCAAGGAGATCTCTTGGCCGAGGGCTCCCCTTTTCTCCTTTCTCTGTCTCACGTGTCCCCCTATATTGTGGCCGTCTCTCTACTCTCTTTTTTGTATTTTTTTTGGTGTCTTCCTACAGAATTGTGTTGCCCTTTTATAGAAAGATAGAACTATGTTATTTAAGGAAATAGGATAAATTTGCATATTGCCTATTTAGCTCTTATATCCCACGTGCAATATTTTTTTAATATTTCATTTAATACCTTCCATGAATATTGAAAGAATAATGCGAATATTCTCGGAAATATTCTCATCTTCCAACTTATCACTCCTTAACGGGCCTAGCCAAATTCTCTTTCCCTATAGGCTTAGTTCAACCCGTTAAATTAAAGCTTGGAACCATTAATTGGAGCCCATCTACCATCGGTCCATTGCAAATGCAATAATAATAAATGCTTCTAAAATTATATGCTATGCAATTTAATCCTAATATTTTTGTTTAGGGGTTAAAATTAATCCTTAAATTTTTGTGCATTAAATTACTAATGATCAATCAAAATTTAGGTGTCAACAATTATAATAGATTTATGACTTTTTCGATAATTTCCTCTTCAAGAATTGTTCTGGATTCTGTAAGTTAGATTTTGGAATAGAACATGTAGGGCTACGTAGACGGATAGAAAGAGGAGAGGGAAAGAGAGTGCCCGTACGTTCCATGAGCAGAAATTTTCTAACATGTAATGATGCAGAAATTGTTCAATCCTAATGTGTCATCGTTTTTAGAGAGATATCAATAATTCTCCTGGATCAATTCTTCTTCAATGCGTCGTCATTTTCGGGTTAGGAAGCCACATCATTTGGGCTTCCACTTTGGATTTAACTTTCTTTAAAAAAGAAAAGGTCGAGTTGCAGATTATAACATCGGCATTGTCATCATCAAAACATATGGCAAAGTCTATATTTGGAAGTGATTCATGAAGAGCCTTGAAGAAGCGTTGATCGATTTCCTTACAGTAAAATTTTACGTCTGGCACGATTCTTGTGTTTTTGAATTCTCTCCTCATACCTGGTATTTCATTCTTTTCATATTTTATTTGCTTAGTCTTCACAAGCAGGAATGAAAAAAATTAGGGCAATAAGGATCATAAGAGTGCTCCACAGGGCGTGCTTGGTGACTCAGGTGGTGGTGAAAAGGAAGTGTGGCGTGAGGTGGCGGTTGCTGAGGATTCTGGCGGGTCTGATGACGGTGTCATTCGTGACGGCGACCGCATCTTGGCTTTTTTTTTTCACGATTCCTGAGGGATGGTGCCGTCAAAAAGGCCTTGGAAGAGTATGCAGCTGCAGGCACATTTTTAAAAATGCCGGTCGAGTTATGATGTCGAGGATTTTTGAAAGAATGTCTTGATGCAATATTTCCTCATTTTGACTAATCAGAGAGTTGGGTAATACCAAGTGGAAGTTCTTTGCCTAAATTTGATTGAAGAAAATGGAAGGTAATACTTGGAATAGGTCTCTCTTGTTTCTTAATGCGAATTTTGGCATCGATTTTCTTTTTGGCTTTGTTATTCCCATCTCTGTTTCAGGCAAAACAAGATAACCTTTATCAGCTCTCTCTGCCCTGAGCTCCAGCTTCGCAACTCCGGCCGAGGTAGCTGGTCGGCGGCTTACGCCTCGACTCGGCTCGCCCTCTCCGCGCTATCCGACGGGCTCTCTCTGCGGTCCTCCGGAAAGCTCAATCTCGGTAAGATCCTCTTCCTCAGTAGCTCTGCTCTGGAATGGAGGTTTTGCTTGGATTAGTTAAGAGGAGTTCGATTCCCTGCTGATAGTATGGATAGGAGGTCCGCGGGTTGGAATTTCGCCCGAATAGGGGCGGACGTCAACGTAGCCGGAGTAGGGCTCCGGGTGTGCGCCAAACGCCGGGTATTTTGATGCCTAAAGGAAAACATTTAGGCCAAATTTCTGCTGTAGGGGTTCTTCGTGGACAATAGGACGGGCGGGTCCTGGCCGATTTGCATGCTAGTGGAGCGGGGATGAGCGAACCGTTCGCAGCGGCTCAAAACCCCGAAGTTCTGCATCAAGTTGAAGGTTCTTTGGCCCCTGCCATTTGGTCTTGGGTCAATATAGCCAAAGCAGCTAGCAAAGGGTATTCGTTATCATTTGTAGAGCCTCCTGCTGACCGGGAAAATGAAGTGTTTTGCTCGAGGAGGATCTTGAAGCGGGTGATCCAATTTGGCGAGAATGCCTAGTTGGATATTTTGTTGGGAAGAGACTCCCGTTTAAGCTTGTGGAGACGGCGCTAAAACATCTTTGGGGTCATCGGTTACTAGAGGTCAAGGCCAATGACCAAGGATTCTTTTTTTTCCATATCTCGGACCCTGAATTTAGAAGGAAGGTGATCGAAGGGGTCCAATGATAGTGGCTAGAGTACCCTTAATACTCCAGCAATGGGACCCTATGCTAGAGTTGAAAAAAAGGAGAGCACTCTTCAATACCGGTTTGGATTCGACTAAAAAGCCTTCCATATGGGCTGTGGTCTGCTACGGGTATTAGCAAAGTTGCTAGTGCGGTAGGGAGACCACTTTATGTAGATCAAAGGACAGAACATTTGAAAATGATTTCTTATGCTCGAGTATGTGTAGAACTTACAGCCACCAAAACATGTTGTGAGGCTATCACGGTCCATATTAATGGGCAAACTCGTATAGTAGAAGTGGAATATGAATGGAGGCCAGTCACATGTCATAGTTGCGGTACCTTTGGACATAAATGCCCTAATCAAGAGGCTGATCTGGAGTGCACAGGTAATGTGCAAACTGCTGAGATCTCTGCTGGAAGGAACAAGCAAGGATCTAATATCCATGGAGCTCCTGCTATAGCTTCATCCTCGAGACCTCCTCCAGCTGGGGAATGGATTCAGGTTAGTAGGAAACTCCTACGTTCGAAAAATAAGCGCAGCCGGCCTACTGACTTCCTTTGATTCGGCGAGATGACACAGGCTCAATGGATGGTGACGAAGCTTACGTGGCTGCTGTTTCTGAAGCTGTAAACATGGCAAAAGAGGATGCTGGTGGGGCGGGACAGAAGACTGGCCCAGCTGTTATTTTGTCCGGGCATCTTTGTGACGGTTCCGAGGCTTTCGGGGGACCGCTGCCGCTCCCACTGGTCACGATCTTTGAGATTCCGCGCAACCGGAGTTGCCGCCGCATCCGGAGCCGCTGGCGATGGAGGAGCTCGCGGACGGAAGAAGACCAGCTTGTCTATCAGCGACTCACCGCATGACGGGCGGCTCGATCCCCTTTCTTGTGTTGATGATGTTCCGCATTTGCGGGACATTGCTGGTAACTCAGGTAAGGCATTTGCTGGTCGATTGATGGAGGTACTTTTTGAAGTCCGGCAACGAAGGCGGCAAATGCCGATGTTTGCCCACCTAGTGCGGATAAGATGATGGATAATAGAGAAGCCTTTCCCCTCACTTCTAGCAATTTAAATTATGTTCCCACAGCATGCTCAGTTCAGAAGACGAGTCAACCGCCCAGTCAATTGGGGTCCATTACACCAGAACCTGAACCTGAACTTCAACTCACTGAAGTGAAGATTGAGCTGGCTAGCAGGGTAAGAGTACCACCTGCTACTTCTCATGCCAAAGGAAAAACTCCCACACACGGGACAACATATCGGGGTCATCACCGGGTCAACACAGTAAGGCAAAACATAAGTCTACCAAGAGATGATCAAAAAGGAAATAGACCTCCTGTTTTTTCTTTTTTCCCTAATAGTAGTATATGTCTATTGGATTTTGGAATATTAGGGGAATGATGAATCCCATTAAACAAGCTGAAGTCAGACAGCTGGTTCGTCATAATAATATTTCTTTGCATGGGTCTTTTGGAAACTAAAGTATCAGCTACTAATTTTCCTAATATCTCTCTTGGCTTAGTCCCTGGCTGGATATGGATTTCTAATTATGAACACTCTCCTCGAGGGCGTATTTGGGTTGGATGGAACCCTCTTTTAGTTTGCTTTAATGTGCGAAACGGTTCGATCGGTTTATACATGGAGAAGTTAATTTTTGAACACGGGGGCTACTTTTTTTCTCTCTCGTGGTGTATGGGGAACATTCTTTTGTCGGCCGGCGTCCCTTATGGAATGAACTTATTAACCTGGGCTCTCTCCTCAAAGATCGACCTTGGATGGTTGCCGGTGACTTTAATGCCATCAAGGATTCATCTGACCGCATGGGAAGCCCTGAAGTTTGGCTTCTTGCTTTTGATGATTTCAAGGAATGCCTCGATCAAGCGGAACTATTTGACCTTCGATATGTGGGCTTCCGGTTTACTTGGTCCACTTCTCTCGGCACTCGAAGGAAGCAACGAAAAATTGATCGGGTCTTGATCAACAACCGCCGGTGCTCTACTTTCTCCTTCTCGGAAGCATCTTTTCTAGCCCCGGGACTATCAGACCATACTCCTATGGTGGTGAGGATTCTGGCTTCAGGGGCTCGACGCACCCCCTTCAAGTTTTTTAATATGTGGATTAGTCACCCTGACTTCACTGCATTAGTTACCCAGTCTTGGGAGGCCCGAGTCTCAGGCTCCCCTATGTATAAGCTTTATGCTAGACTCAAGTTGCTAAAGGGGCGGCTTAAGTGTCTAAACAAATATGCCTACTCAGACATATCTATGAGGGTGGCTACAGCAAAAAGGGTCCTCCAAGCGACCCAAGTGGCACTCCATCTAGACCCAGGGAGTAGCTCATTGGCGGTAGAGGAACAGATACAGCTCAAGCAATACTATGAGCTCCGAACTCTTGAGGAGGCCTTCTTCAAACAAAAATCTAGAATCCGTTGGCTAAAGGAAGGGGATCTCAACACCAAGTTTTTTCATCACTCGGTCAAGCACCGACACCTATGTAATCGTATCATTTCTATCATGGATAGTTCTGGACATATCATATCTGACTTGAATGAGGTACCGAAAGTCTTTGTCGCATACTTCCAGGAACTTCTTACCCCGGTTGACAGGGTTATAAGGCCAGCTATTCAAGAACTCAGGGATCTTATTCAATCCCCTCTCAATGAGGAGCAGATCAATTTTCTCGCCCAACTTTTTTTACCGGAGGAGATTCGGGAAGCTATGTTCTCTTTAGCCGGAAATAAAGCTCCCGGTCCTGATGGCTACAATGCTGATTTTTTTAAGAAGAATTGGGACAAGGTGGGCCCTACAGTCACGATGCGATTATGGATTTTCTTGAATCGGGTGCCTACTCAAGGAAGTCAACAATACTATCATTGCCCTAGTGCCTAAGACCCCCAATGCGACATCGGTGTCGATTTTCGTCCTATTGCATCTTTGTAATACTATCTACAAGTGTATAACTAAAATCTTCTCATCTAGAATTGCTGCGGTTCTCCCATATGTGATTAGTTCGGCCCAAACGGCTTTTATCAAAGGAAGGAGAATCAGTGACAATATTCTACTTGCTCAGGAGCTTTTCTGCGGGTTTCACAATGAGACCATATAGTCCAAAGTGTGCCATCAAGGTGGACTTCGGGAAAGCGTATGACACCCTTAACTTGGGACTTTTTAGAGTCAACTCTGCAAGCGTTTGGTTTTCCCAGTCATTTCACAAGGCTTATTATGGTGTGCATACGAACCCCAAAATTTTCTCTATCCATAAACGGTGAACTTCATGGTTTCTTTGCAAGTGGTAGGGGTATAAGACAAGGTGACCCTATGTCTCCTTACCTATTCACCTTGATTATGGAGGTTTTTTCTGGGGTCCTCAATTCTCACACTCGACACCCGGATTTCAAATATCATTGGCGTTGCAAGGCGACGAGACTAACTCACTTATTTTTTGCGGATGATGTTCTTCTCTTTAGTCAAGCAAGCCTTGCATCAATCTCCTGCATCCAACGAGGCCTCTCCTTATTCTCTTCTTGGAGTGGGCTTTTCCCTAATGCTAGGAAAAGTGAAGTCTTTATTTCGGGGGGCTCTGAGACTACTAAACACCAAATAATACAAGCTCTTGGCTTCAATCTCGGGTCCCTTCCAGTACGGTATCTAGGTGTGCCTATCATCACTGCGCGATTAAGCAAAGCGGACTGCAATGCTCTAGTCAGTCGCCTCACGTCTAGAGTCCAAGCCTGGACACATCGGTTTCTTTCCTTTGCAGGCCGTCTCCAGCTTATCAAATCAGTGCTTCATGCTATCCAAGCTTATTGGGCCCATATTTTTTGGCTCCCCTCCTCGGTAGTGGACAAGATTGAACAAATTTGTAGGCAATTCCTTTGGAAAGGCCCTTCCATGGGCTCGGGTGGTGCTAAGGTGGCGTGGGATGATGTTTGTCTCCCCTTCTCAGAAGGTGGACTTGGTATAAGAAGAATCAAGGATAGTAATAAGGCAGCCATGGCTAAGCATATCTGGTTGCTTTTCACTGATAAAGAGTCGCTATGGTGCAAGTGGATTCATGCTACATACCTTAAAAGGTCGAATTTCTGGATTTCTTCAACCCCTACCCTCTGTTCTTGGACATGGCGGAAGATGCTTGCTCTAAGGGATAATTTCAAGCCCTATTTTAGATGGAAGCTAGGAGACGGGGAAACAATATCGCTTTGGTTTGATCCATGGCTTGATATTGGCTCGCTAGATTCAATTTTCTCAAATAGCTACATCCACGATTCGGATCTTCATAGACATGCAAAGGCAAAGAACCTATACTCAACTGATGGGGAACAATTACGCCAAGAGTTGTTACTATGGCAAATACATACTCCCCCCCTTTCAGCGGGTCAAGACACGTTTACTTGGAACCAGGATTCTGCCGGGAATTTCTCAAGTACGTCGGCCTGGGACTCAATTAGGCAAAAAGCCCCCCGGGTTCACTGGTCTTCTTTTGTTTGGGACAAGTCCCTGGCTCCTAGA
This sequence comes from Corymbia maculata, assembly GCA_014182735.1. NCBI lineage: Eukaryota > Viridiplantae > Streptophyta > Magnoliopsida > Myrtales > Myrtaceae > Corymbia > Corymbia maculata. The sequence continues at coordinate 16,872,724 of CM024685.1, forward strand.
CATCAATTTCTTCTCTGGCTTATAACCAAGAATCGACTCCCCACACAGACATTCCTCATGACAATTGGCGGGATTCCTAATTACGTATGTGCCTTGTGCAAGTCTACACCGACTCGAGTCAACCATCTTTTCTTTGAATGCCATGTTTCTAATATTCTGGCTAATTATTGGGCTGCTAAATGTAACCTTCCATGGAACAACTCATCTTGGGCAAATAACCTTCTTTGGGTTATCAATTCCATATCTGGGAAGGGTTTTTATCGAGAGATAGCCCGGTTCTCCTTTGGAGCGTTATGTTATACCATTTGGAAGACTAGGAATGATATTCTCTTCCGTGGACACAGTTTATATGTGCCTTCCATGAAATTGTACCTAGTCAAGGTGGTGAAAGACAAAGGCCTCGCCTACAAGCCGATCATGGACACCCCTAGAAATAGAAGGGCGCAGCGCAGTTGGGGGATAGACCCCCGGGTTTTTGGAGTAGAACTGCCTTTTAGGGCGTAACTTAGGATGTGGGTCTCTATAACCCGATCTTTGTGTATTTAAATCTTTTGTTTCTTGGCGAATGCGGTACCCTCCTACCCGGTGACATGTAGTCCGAGTTGAGTATGTGTCGGTACCGTGTTCCCCGCCCCTTTTGTATAGTTCTCTGGTCGATTTAATACTACTTACCTTACCAAAAAAAAAAAAAAAAAGATAACCTTTATCATTCTCCTCTTCTAATCTTCATTCTCCACCAGCGGCTGGAGACCACAAAAGCTTTTATTATTAATGCATTTCGCTACCCAACACTCTGATTTCTAGCTATTCGTTTTGTATCCACGGGAATTAGGGATTGTTTATCTTTGTTCGGCAGCAGACGTTCGCTACAAGTGCAGCATGGTCTTGTTGTATTTCGAGTGCATAAAAGAGGACCCATTGGTCTTGAAACGCAGAAACTAAGCTACCATGCAAATTCTAACGGCTTGTTGGACACAACCGCACCTACAGGCAAACTCCAGTAGCTTCAACCTGTTTAATGGAGGCTCCTCTGAGATCTTGAGAGTATCCTATTGCAAGCGGCACTTCTTTGCCAGGAAATCAGCGCAGCGATTTGCCTCTCTAGGTATGTGCTCCATCTGGTATCGGTCAAAAGCTCCTGAGGATAGTCCTTTATTCCAAAAAGAGCTGTTCCCGATTCTCATTATACAAGTTGTTTTATTAAGAAACCTGTCATGAAGGATTTCTTGCATCGAGTTCATTGTGAATATATGAAATTGCAGAGCAAGTCTCAGACCCTCTCTAAGAGCCCACAATTCCGCAATCGGTGGTTCCCTAAAAACCTGTAAAAGCCGGAAACCCAGCAGCCGAGGAGATCACGCAAGATGCCCCCACCTCACACCAGACCAGGGTTCTGGACAACTGCTCCGTCTGTTTTCAAAAGTTGAGTTCAATTTTGTTGATGGCCTTCTGAATCATTTTATTTAGAATCCATAGGATACCGAATCTCTCTTTTCAGTTCACTATATTGAAATGAGTTATTAGATGGAGATAGACTATATGTGTATATAAGGCACATATAAACTACTTAGAAAGGCAAACCGGGTTATATTAACACATCAAATGTTTACTACGTGTAAGTGATATAGAGATGGGAGTAAGCAAACAGGGATAGAATTAGGCGATCATTGCTATCCATCAAGAAAACAAAACACGAGAAGAAAAAACAAAGAAAAAAGAAGTTTTGAACTCACTTTGAAATGCTTGTGAGACTGCATGGAGCCATTGAATTGTTTCTTAGCCTCAGCTAATTTCCTGCAGTCGAAGATGTCTACGTTGCAATCCTCTAGCAATTCTATTAGTGATGTATCATCTACCTTTCTACTGATCCGCTACAATGAATGGTTAATTGATTCAAAACTCTAACTCATCAAGATCCTCAACAACTTGTAGCCCATTGCCATCATGGATGTATACTCAAGCTTCTTTAAGTTCGATAAACCACAAACACTTTCCATGGAACAATAATTCGAGACAGACCATTTATGGATTCTGATGTAACTAGTACTTGAATTTGGAGTATCTTCGGGCAACCCCTAATATTGAAACATTTTAAGCTCATTTAAAAATCGTGCCCTTCCCAAATAATCAACTCATCAGCAAACTACTTCACCCGTAAAAGCTGACCTTTCCAGGGACTCACACCAGATGATAGAAAATGTCTCCACTAATTCACACAACTCGGCAAGTTGGTCTCAAATAGCTTTGGGCAACAATATCTCCAAATTTGGAGAGAACTGGGACTCCTGGCAATGATATAGATAAACCTCTTAGATTGTTTAAACTTGCGGGAAGCATCGGCAGTTCTTGAATCTTTTTGTATTCTTTTAACTCAACTGTTTATAGGTAAGGAAGCATGCCGTCTATCGCTGGAACTTCACTGATACAAGGGCACGACAACCATAGGATTCTTTAAAAAGGGCAAACTTTTGATTCTGGAAGATGATGGTAACCATTGATATTCAAATTGATTTCTTTAAAAAGGGCAAACAACGCCACCCTAGAGTGAAGCATTGGCCTCCGATTTCTTTGGGTGAATCTTCAAAATGATGGCAACCATTAATATACAAGTTGATCAGATACCTTAATTCCCAATGGAGTTGTCAATTTTCCTCAAATTGAGCATCCAAAGAAGTCGCAGGTTGTGATTATGTGAGAACAATGTAAAAGAAAAAGAACTATCACTTTCACTGACATTTGTGAAAAATGAATGTCGCTATTCATCATATGAATGATCATATATTGGTTAAATAGAATAGAGAAAAGCATAACATACCTTGATTAAGCTCTGTAGTTTCGAATCATCTATGAAGCTATTGTCTGAAAATTGAAGAAAGACCACATTCTATAAAGTGCATATAGCCAAAGCCCGAGCTTAAAAAAGAAAGACGAATTAAAAGAAACGAATGCCTTTTAGGCAAAAAAAGAAAGGCCACAAATACAGTACGGACAATGAAGCCTTAATTCACGGCCAAAGGTGACAACTTTCGGGTTTGCTTTGCTGGACGCCATTGGCCTTATTCACTCAAATGGGCAAGTACACCCTCCATTGCATTTCCGAGTGTTTCTGTGCACCCTACGTCTGCTTTCAGCCAACTTCGTTCCGATTTGATGGCGAGCATCCTCTGACTTCTTTGGGAGAGGGGCCTCTCCAGTTCCGCTGTCAAATGATCAATCGGCCAGCTTCCCATCTTCACCTGCATTCAACATCACAATCTGCTGAAGCTCTGGCATTGGAACGACACTCTCCCCAGCCTTCTCCTCTGCTTTAATTCCTCTTCGAAGTGGCTTTTAATCAGACGGAAAAAAACAGGGGAGGACGCAGTGCAGCACTCTGTTGAAGCTCAGGCATGGGGACCACACTCTCCCCAGCCTTTTCCTCGGTTTTAATTCCTGTTGTAATTCCTGTTCGAAGTGGCTTTCCTGTTCCTGCTCGGAGTGGATTGCCTGTTCTTGATCCTGCTCCTGTTCAAAGTGCCTTTCCACTTCCTGTTCCTGTCTGAAATGGCTTTCCTCTTCCCGTTCCCGTTCACGCCTTTCCTGTTCCTATTTGAAGTGGCTTTTAATCAAACTGTAAAATCTTAAAATAAGTATTTTGAGGTGCTTTTCGAATACACCTCCTACTTGGCCAACCCCAACCACATGCGAATTCAAGAAACACTCATTTCAATCGGGGACATAAGTAACTAATTAGTGGATAGGGGGACATATAAACTATGTTCTTGAAGCACCTCTGTTGGCTAAATTGTTTCGAGTTGTGCTATGAGTATCCCATCCTTTTAAATGTCCTCTCTTTCCCATGGCAAAATAGTATTGAGTAAGAAATGGACAATAAAATGGAGTACATTATGTAAAAACTATGCTAAACTAAAGAATCTGCTCTATCTATAATGAAAACAGCATTATGATAAGAAGCTCTAAGCTATTCTATATATTTCTTCAAGACATTGAAGTTTTTCTAATCATTTTGTGATAAAAACTGGCCTTGTCCGTGAATTGTGCAAATATAGAAATTTCTCAAATATAAAATATGAAAGAAAATAGAAAAAATAAAAAAGAAGAAGAGGAAACACCAGTGCAGAATAATACAAAGTTAGGTTGACTTAGTTATAAGATAAATGCGACCAGATTTAGGTACCTTTCCCTTCGTGGAAAACGGGGTATTTCTAAAAAATATTTTCTAAAAAGTCAACTTTCAAGAAAATATAATTATTTTTCAATATTTAACTAAAATTTAAAAGTAAAGCGGAAAATATTTTTTCGATATTTAGTAAGGAAAATCTTTTCCTTTACGTACACTTTTCAATAGTTTTTATTATTATTTTATTTTGAACATTTTTTAATTTTTAATTTTTTTAAAAATAATTTTTAAAAATAATTTTATTTTTATTTTCTTTCTTTTTATCTTCTTCTTCGAGCGGCCGATCCGGAACTACTTCTGCCCAGTGCAGTGCAACTTCCGTCGACACAGAAACCCTAGAAATCCAAATCCTCCATGCGTCCTCGCTGAAATCCTCGGCTACACTTCTATCCGCAGCGAAATCGAATCGGTCCCTCCAGACATGCAAAACGATCCATTTGCTTCGATCGTCGAGCACTGTATCATCTCGCCCGCGCAAGAACGGCTCCTGCGGAGCTGCCGTTTCGCCGGAGCCGGCGGAGGCGATGGGGAGGTGGGGACCCAGGAGGCCGGCGAACCGACGGTCGATCCCGCGGGGGTTTTCATTGTCTCGCTGACGGAGAGCGCGTGAAATGATGGCAGCACAGCTCAGGAGGACAGCTACCACACGCTGCCCGAGCATTCCGCGAACGAAGGCTCGCCTCTGGCTGGTCGCTGGCCCTCGCCGTGCGGCCGTCGACCGGCCAAGACAGAAGTAACAAAATAAAAAAATAAATAAAAATTCGATTTTTTTAAAATGGAAGAAAAGAAGAAGAAAAGAAATATAGAAAGATTAACATGGACGTGAGGAAAGAGAAAGAGCACTTGAGTGAGGAGAAAATGTTTTCCTCGTCATAAATTCAAAATTTTTTTCCTCGTCATAAATTCAAAATTTTTTTTCCCGATATACCACGATTACAAAAAATCTGCTCAAAGGTTGAATTCATGTTTGTCAAGACCAAAGAGAAGAGAGAGAATGGTCGGGACTCACCTTGTACTGCTTGAAAGACAGGACGGATCCATCGAAATCTTTCTCAAACCCACGTGATTTCCCGCAACCGCGGATTTCCATATCGCAATGATCTGGCAGATTGGTGGTTGATACGTCAATCAACCTTTCCAAAGATCCGCAATCGACGACCTTCAACATGATCAAAACCTCCAGCTCGTCGAGGCCCTCGGCAACCTGTAGCCCTCCGCAGGAGGTGATGGCTAAAAACTCCAGGTTCTCTAAGTTCGCTAAACCGCGAAGACTTCGCAGCGAAGGACAATAGGAAACTTGGAAGACTTCCCACGATCGTGACGTATCGACAACGTGAATCTCGCGTATCTTATCGCAAGCATCGAGCTCGAAATGTAGCAAATTTTTCAAGGCTTTCGATGGGAGGATTAGTCTCCCTTCACGAGTAATCATCTCCTCGACAGACTCATTACCATCATGCCCTGCTTCCTCCACATAGACTAGCCTTTCCAAAGATTTGCACTGTTTAATACACAAATCCTCCAGTAATTCCAATGGGCAAACATATTGGATCTCCATTAGCACTGGACATACCTTCACCGCGAATCGTGTCAGCTTCCTCATTTTTAATAACATGAATCTCTCGAGGAGTTCACAGCAGTTCACAGTAAAATCCGTTAAATGGGGAAGCTGAAGCCCATCGAGTTGAAATCTTCGCACCGGACACTCAACGAGCTCTAAGAGTAACAAATCTGTCAGGTTCGGAAAGATTGACGCACCTAAATTTAAGTTATCAAGGCGTAGCTTTTGCAGAGACAAGGGAAGTTGCGGAAAGGTTTGATGGTCTAATTTTAACAAATCAAGTTCCTTTAGTAGATGAAAGGAAGCCAACTCAGTAGAAACAAGGACACCGTGAAGTCGTAAGCTCAATTTCGTTAGTTTGGTCAATCTCCCTAACCCCCTTAACTCACCGGTACGAAGTCCTCCTCCTTCTTCTTTTTCATTTAGCTTCAACTCAACCAAATTAGTCAAGTTTGAGAGATCTGCGATTACCTGCAACGAAGTAGATGACACTAATAGATGGGTCAAACTTGGTGGGAGTGCTGGCAACTCTTGAATCTCATTACATGGATTCAACTCCAATCTTTGGAGGCAACTAAGCTTGCTAACGGTCTCTGGAAGTTGACCTTCCGATAAGGGAGTACGAAGTATAAGCACTTCCATCTGTTTTAGCATTCCAATATCACTAGGTAACTTGAAGGAACATTTTGGACTTTCAAACAACAACTTACGTAGTGATTCCAATTTCCATATGGAATCTGGGAAGTTTTCCACCAAAATCCCATCACAAAAAAACTGCTCCAAATTCTTTAGGTCCCCGATTTCTTCAGGCAAATTTTCAAGACTATGACAATGAGCAAACTTTAATTTAATAAGATCCTTCAACATCCCAATAGAATTGTCAATTTCCACCAAATTGGTACATATTGTGAAAGTAAGCCTCTCTAAGTTCCGACAATCAGGGAATTGTGGTGTTCTTGTTATGCAGGGACAATTTTCCAGAGAAAGAACTTTCAATTTTATCGCCATCTATCAAAAAGAATGCAATGATCAATAAATGAACAATCAGATATTACTTTAAAAGAAAATAGGATAAAAATAAGCATTTTACACACCTCAATTAAGCTTTGTAGCATGGAATCATCCATGTAGTCATGGGAATCAATTCGAAGAACGACCACATTCTTGAAGTGTATATTGGTTGACTTAGACGTTGGAGGAGGATGACTCCAAAAAATCCATCTTAATTTGGTAAGGCAATTCGCTAAGTTACCAGTGAAGGTTCCCCCATCTAATTTGAGGCACCTTAGATCTTTAAACCTTCCAATCTCTTCGCTTTTGATATCCTTCCAATCATTGTTCCATAGATCAATGTTTAGTGTTTGAACGTTCTTCATCTGCAAATGAGAGTACGAAGTAAGTAGCATTCAGTATTGAATTTCAGAGGAAAGTAATAAAATGAGAAAAAAGGAGAAACAAAAAAGAGCATATCCTAGTGCAGCGTAGAGGATTTTTTAGTAAAGAAACTATTAGTTTCCTCCTAAGGCACTTACCTCTTCCGTGATTATTGCATCAAGGATGTCCTCGTGAATCCATAACCTACTACGCTTTTCAGGATTCATTGGATTTTCTTTACGAACAATTTCTCTTCCAAGATCTCTGAGGTGATCGTGCATCCAAAACTTGTTCTTTTCAATTTTTATCAAACACTTGCTATCGAGGATGTCAACCTCATCATCTAGGAGAAGTCCACAATCTTTCCACATATAAATTGCATCCGTCTTTTTCTCACCAATGAAAAAGCATGCAATATCTAGGAAAATTTGTTGTTGCTCGACATTTAAGGCATCATAGCTAATCATCAACTTTTCAAGAACACCTTCATGCGGTGCTCGTCTTAGCTTCTTCAATGTCTTTTCCCATTGTTCTTGCTTTTTCTCGCGATAGAGGAGTGAACCAATTACTTCAAGAGCCAATGGAAGTCTCCCGGTAGCATGTACGATTTTCCAAGAGAGATCACTATACTCAATTGAAGGAAAGTCTCTATCAAATGCATGCTTACTGAAAAGCTGAAGAGCATGTTCACTACTCATCAACTCCATTTCATACATCAACATTTGATCCTCCTTTGGTCTACGGATTTGCAAAGTATCTTTATTTCTAGTTGTAATCAATATTCTAGATCCTGAACCTAAAGTACTCTTTCCAACTAATTGCTCCACTTGTTTGCTGTCATCCACATCATCAAGTACAAGGAGGACTTTCTTAGTGTGAAGTACATTTTCGATCCTCTCCGTCGCACAATGAATTTCATCAACACTTTTTGTTTCCGCAGGATGGCTGATTTCGGATAATAACTTTTTTTGCAACTCAATTACGTCAACATCTCTTGATGACTTCGATCGAACATCTCCCAGAAAACAACAACACTTTCCAAAATCAGAATATAGTTTGTTAAAAACAACCTTGGCAAGAGTCGTTTTACCAATACCCCCCATCCCATAAATTTGAATGAATCGTACTCCACCAGAGTTGACATCTAATAAATTGGTTACTTCCGTCACTCGATGATCAATTCCAACTAATTGTTCCGTCACTGATCTATATTTTGTCTTTAGCTTTTTTATGACTTCCTCAACCACCAGATCGATCAATTCGCCATGGCTGCCATAATGCAAAACAAATTTAGTGGAGGAACAATGCCATGTCACAATATCCTAGTTGGAAGTGATGTTATTCAAGCACCTAAAATACTAGATAATAATCAGATAGATAATGGAACCTTAACAATCTAGAAGGATCTTCCAAGAGTCCATATTGGACATTAACATCATTCCATAACATACTCTTTATGCCCCTTGATAGGGCATGCGCCATGTCATGAGATTAGCGGTCTCGCGATGATGTCAATAACACTCGTGCAAAATAGATTTAGAAATATTTTTGCATTTGAAATTGTCATTTTATTATTTATGTTCGAGAGACAAAAGTTAAACATTGTGTATGATTAAAGGAGAAATTTTCATTGAAAGATTAAACGATTAGATAGGAATGTGCTGGGCATTTCATTATCCCATTCATTTCCTCCCTGTGCCCACAATCAAATATTTATTTAGTGTTATTATAATAAAATTCCACCTCAATCATACTGGAATCTTTACATCTTTAATTAAGTGCTGAGGAAAATTATGCAAAAATGCTTACCCTTTGTGTTTCTTGACTTCCCATCCCTTGATCTCATCAACCTTCCTAAGAGTATCTCTCCATGCATCTACTTGCTTAGTACTCAACTTCTTCTCACGCTCCAGATTGAGTATGGCATCGCGATACAGTGAAGTTTTCAGCTTAACATCGTCAGGATCCACATCAAAGAAGATAGGTAAGATCTTTTTATTACCTTTCGATTCAGAGATGTTTGTCATGATGTGTGCGAGCTCACGGAGGCACCATTGGCTGGAAGCATAGTTTCGAGAGAAAATGGGTATGTAGATCGTAGAGTTGTCGATCCCTTCCAAAAGCGATCCATCAATCCTTTCACCGACACGAACCTCTTCGTCGTCTCGAAAAACATGAATTCCAGCATTGGTCAAATTATGGTAGAGGACGTCGGTGAATCCAGTGCGAGTGTCAGGTCCTCTAAAACTCAAGAACACTTGGTAATTGCTTCCAGATGCCATATCTGCATATGAGCTTGCCATAACAGTAGTTTGCTACCTTGAAAGATCTCTCTCTCTCGCGGAGAAATGTAGATCTGAAGGACGTTTACAATATATTTTATATATGACAGTAGCTGGCTTGCTCAAACGTGCATGCAGTTGCAGGCCCCGCCTGAATTGTCTCTCTCTCCTTCTACCCTCTTCACCATTCCCAATTGCAGGCCCATTGTACAGAGGGCCGAACGAACGGTGGTTATGGCATGACAATGACATGCGCGGAAGTCGAGGAATCACGCTTTCTTAATTCAAATCATTTCTCTATTTTCATTGCTCTTTTGCACAGATGATTAACTTTTATATTTTCTTTTTCTTTTTAAATTCGGAGGTGCGGACATGGAGCCTATTTAATTTTAGAATTTGAACTGAGAATTTAGCAAACCCCCTTCCTCCGCGATCTCCAAAGCTAAATGACACGAAATATGACAACATGCACATGCGGCCCATTTAAGTTTTTACTTAACCCCGGTCTAATTTGTGGTTCGATCTTCAAATATTATGTTGATCCCACAGATTCTGGACTGCTCCATTTTAGTAAGAAATAAATGTTGAAATATTGTTCCAAATCGTTCAACAATAAGTCAAATGTGCTCTTTATATTCACACAATCTTTCTTCATCTAAAAACTCAAACTTTTAGGTTGGACTTTTTGTCAATAAACAGTAATTAATCATCAATAGAATCGATTGACCGAACACTTAGCGAAATACAAGATTTTCAATAGTCATTCTTACATTAAAAGAACTAAATTGAACATATATCAATAGTTGATGAATCACATTAAGCATATTAATAATTCATAAACGACATTACGTATTAGATCAAAGTTCATATAGATTTAATGAATCATGAATTATCTCCATTCAACCTCATCATTTCTCGGATCCTTCTTCATATCAAGCTTTCATGGATTATTTCTCGGTCTATGGCAGTAGCGGAGGTCTTGGGCAGAAGGCCTCGATAAACATGAATATTTTTGTCCCTTTCTTCCTTTTTCTGATTTTATCTTCTCAAGATGTATTCAATTGTTTCATTGTAGTCTTGTAGATGCTTGGGTACTTTCGATTTCTTTCTACAATAAATGTTTTCATATTACTTTATGAAAATATATGTTGTGCGATTTTTTTTTGGAAAAATTTAAAAATTTCCAAAGTGCCAACACTTTCTCAAATAAGGACTTGAAGTGAACATTGTTTTAAATAAAGGTCTCGAAATGGATCTTGTATCAAATAATGATTTGAAGTGGCTATATCTGTTTTAAATAAAGGCTCGACTTTTCAACGATCAACGATATTTTCGTTATTTATCATTTTCCTTTATTTTTTTTCTTTTTTATGGTTTTTCTTTCTCTTTGCTGGTGGCCGGCCGGCCAGCCACTGACGACACCCATAGAAGGCTGAGCAAGGATTGCCCTTGCTTGATCCAATGAGGGCCACCCTCGCCTATGGCCGGTTGGCCACTAGAGACACCCACAAAAGGCTGAGAGAGGGTCGCCCTTGCCTGCAATTGATGAAGGCTTGCAGACCCTCACCGGCCTCATAATTTGCCGCCAGGGGCGGCCTCCCCAAGCGAAGCCGCCCCTCGCCTATGGTTGGCGAGGGTGACCCTTGCCCAACCATCTGTGGGTGTCGTCGGTGGTTGGCCAGTCACTGGCGAAGAGGAAGAAGAACTAGAAAAAAGAAAAGAACAAGAAAAGAAGAAGAAGAAGATTCGAACGAAAATACCCTTGATTGGTCGGAAAATTTAGCTAATCGGCAACTAGCGACCGGCAAGGCCTTTATTTGAAACAACCATGACTACTTTAGGCCCTCATTTGAAACAATCAAGGCTATTTCTAGCCATTATTTGAACCAATGTCCACTTTATGCCTTCGTTTGAGAAAATGAGAAGACTTGCGGTCCTTTTTTGGAATTTTCCCAATTTTTTTAACAAATTTGTTGAATAATGTGAATACAAATTTAAATCCTCGATTAATGATTAGCTAAGTGATCAATTGTATGGTTATTATATTGGTTTGGATGTGACAAAGTACGTATTAAAATTACAAAATTCTTATCATGCCGCAATCGATCAGTAAAGCCACGTTTTTCATCATGTGATGGAGACTACCTTGATACATGTGGATGATGCAATTACACACATCGGTATGGATTGATTTTAGTACAAGTGAAAGTTGGATTGTCTTACATTGTCTAGAAAAATTTATGAATTTAGCTCCTGATGCTGAGATGAAACTAAGAACTCATTAAATTTCCAGATGTGACAACTATAGGAGATCCTATCATCAACCTAGTGCTTGGACCTCTCTTTGCCTTTCATTAATGGAGTGGTGATAAGAAACCAATCAAAGCTGAGATTCGTAACATATCACGAGGAAGACCCTAAAGTCAAATGCTATTGGTGCATGAGAACAGTGTCCTGTAAAGCTCAGGTACACCTGCCACTCTATCTTCCTGGCAACTTCCTGCGTCCGAGCTAGCCACAGTGACTTTGCTGGGTCGATCGATCGCTCGCTCGCTCGCTTCCCATACCATGTGCGAAAAGAAGAAGAGTAGCTCCCTTTCTTTTATAAAAGTGGAAATTATTGTACTCCTTGTTGGAAGACCGAAAAGCAAAAGTGCTGGTGGTCGATGAGAACGACCCGACGATAAAAATAAAGTCAGTTGACAAAAAGCCCCAAATTGCGCTGATCCCCCTGCTCGGGCAATGGCTTTTTGCAAAACACTACTCGATTACCTAATCTTTGTAGTTTTATATTTGCTAAACTATTATGTTTGGGTCGAGTTTGATTTCTCTTCGTGTTTGAATCATGACATCTACTTTTCCTTTACCCTTTGAGAAGCAAAAAATCAAAATTGAAAAACAATTTATATTGAGGCAATTTGAGCTAACCTTTCTGTCTACTTCTCAACTTATGAACATCAAGTTACAAATTGCATATGCTCACGTTGGCATCTTACATTACAAGTATGAAAGTCCAAGTCGCTTTTTCACGAGTAATAATAAAATTGGAAAGAGGGATAAGCCGGTATAAGGACTCTGATTCGCCGCTGCTCGGTTGTAGCTTTGTCTCAAACTCATTGGTGTTGAAGTTGCTCGAACTCTAGGCCTCACAATGATCTCCTGTTTGATTTTAATGGATCCCCAATCATCTCAATCTTGTGACTGCTGAGTGGTTCCAAAACAAGGATTTAAACCAAAACAATCAAGTCACCTAACAAAAATGAAAACTAACCTATTATTTAAATTGCCCTTGAGATATGTGCTACCCATGTTTGAACGTATGATCCTTTCCTTAAACTTCTTTTGGTCATTGGGGACTGGGAATTTGCAATTTTTGACATGAATTAACATGTTCATACACAATTACAAGGTAAATCCAAAGGTGACATTAACTGCCGTGAATTTAATAATGCTTTGTAAAGAAGCAAAACAATAGTCTATAAGTGAGTTAAGAGTTAAAGTAGGACAGACAAAAAAACAAAAAATACTTTCATTTAAAAAAACTATTTAGAAAGCATTAATATTCTTTAATTCAAGAGGGGTGTTGAGATGTCATTTTCTATATTTACAATGAAAATAGTGCGTAAAAATCAACTTTTCGTTCGTTAAGTAGTTTGGTTAGTTTGAACTTGGAACAAATTAAAGGAAATAAAAAGATTGAAATTAGCATGAATGAAAATTAATGAATTGGAAGGGAAATTAATATTTATGTCAAGATTATATTTTTTTGCAAAACAGGCACTACTTGCACAGTCACTCATTCATCCAGCGAATCGAAGTGAGGATATAAATCTGGCGCAATAATATTGGAGGATTCCCTTCCCACTCACCAAAAAATAAATATGTTTGTCCCTTTTTCTTCCTATTTTCTGATTTTATCTTCATTCAATTATATCATATTAGATGATCACTTACTTCCGTTTTCTTTATACAATAAATGTTTTCATATTACCTAGTGACGACAAATGTTGGTCGACTTTTTTCAAGAAATTTGTAGAGCAACATAGATAAAAATTTTAATCCTCAAGTAACGGTTACTTAAGTGATCAACTATTTGGTTTTTTATTTTTATTTTTATGGTTTGGATATGTTAAAATTATAATATTCTTGTGCCGAGACCAATCTACAATACCACGTTCTTCATTGTTTGATGGAGACCACATTGATGTGTGTGAACAACACTTTTACACACATATGTTGGATTAATTATTCTAAGCGAAAATTGGACCGTCTTGCATTGTCCTAAAGAATTGTATGAATTTAGCTCCTGATGCTAAGATGGTGATAAGAACTCAATGAATTTGCTAATGTAACAATTGCAGGAGATCCTATCAGTAACATTGTGGTTGCACCTCTCTCCGTCATTCATTAACGGAGCAGTAATAGGTAACCAATCAAATGCCATCATGGGTCTATGAGAAAATAATTAAAGCAGAAAGTTGTAATGAATCATGACGAAGACCATTCAAATTCATTGCTATTGGCGGATGAAAAACAGGGTCCTCTAAAGCTTTGGAACACCTGCCACTCTTATTTTCCTGGCAACTTCCTGCATCTGAGCTAGCCATAGTGGCTTTGCTAGGTCGATCGGTCCCTCTCTCGCTTCCAACACCATATTTTAAAAGAAGAAGAAGGGCTCTCTTTCTTTACTAAAAGTGGAAATTATAGTAATATTCCTTGGAAGACCAAAAAGCAAAAGTGCTGCAAGTCGATGAGAATGACCCCATTGCTATATAGCCGATAAAGAAAAGTAAAGTCGGTTGACAAAAAGCCCCAAATTATGCTCGTTGCCTTACCTTACACTGCAACTGCTTTTTGACATCAACACGCAACACATGATACAATATGAATCGACACATTATATGTAAAAAAAAAGAAAATTTTGACAGATTAAGACACGTTTTATATTTAATATATATTTTTATAATTAATTTGATTCAAATTCATGAATAAGTAAATAATAAAATAAGAGTCTAGAATGAATTTACATTAAAAAAATTAATCCGCTATTTTTTAATATTATTCATTGTTTCAATTTGACAAATTCAACTCCATTCTAATAATCTATAAAAGTTGGAGAAAAAAAAAAAAAAAACAATCCATATTCTGAACTTGTGTGTCAAAGCGTATTGGAAGATAAGAGAAAAAAAACTTTGGGGATAAATTGTATGTCACGGAAAATAAGTCAAAAGAAAAAAAGAAGATTGGATTTTTTTTTTTTTCCTCTTTTTATTTTTTTTTTTTATTTTTTATTGTTGCATATTTACATTTTAATCCCTCATTTATTGAAAATTTTAAAATTGATCCCATACATGTTGGAATCATGTGTTCCAAACTCGAATATTGAAATTTCGAACTTGAGTGAAAGAATAGCTTAGCAAATGTTGGATTTTTTAACACATGTTAACTGGGTTTTGAAGAATGTCAAAGAGTGTTGGAGAGTGTTTGACACGTGTCGAAATGTCTAACACGACACGAAAGCTCTCGAAGAGTACCATTGCTTCCTAAGAGTTTTCCTCAACACTACTTATTTAATTGATCCATTTAGTTTTATATTTGTCTTTTTTTTTTTAGGAAACTTTTATGTTTGGGTCTAGTTTGATTTTCTTTTGGTTCGAATCGTGACATCTACTATTCCTAGCAAAAATCAAATTGAAAAACAATTTATATTGAGACGATTTGAGCTAATATTTCTGTCTGCTTCTTGACTTATGAACATCAGGTGACAGATTTCATATGTTCACGTTGGTATCTTACATTACGAGTATGAAAGTCCGGGTCACTTTTTCACTGAATACCGAAAGAACTAGAAAACAGGGTAAGCAAGTATAAGGACTTGGCTTCTCCATTGCTCGGATTTGGCATTGTCTCAAACTCATTGGTGGTGAAGTTACTGGCACTCTAGGCTTCATAATGATCTCCTGTTTGATCTTAATGGGCCGCCAATGATCTTAACTTTGTCCCTGCTGAGTGGTTCCAGAACAAGGATTAAAACCAAAACAAATTAGTTACCCAACAAAAAGTAAAACTAACCTTTTATTTAAATTACCCTTGAGATATTTGCCACCAATATTTGAACATTTAGCCATGCCCTTTTAACTTGTTTAGGTCATTGGCTATAGAGGACTAGCAATTTTTTATATGAATTACTACGCTCATACACAATTACATGGCAAACTCGAAGGTCACATTAATTGATGCGCATTACCTTCTTTGCAATTCATCTTCATCTTTTTTCGGGTCATAAACAAGCTTTTCATTCATTGAGAACGGGTCAATTATATGAAAAAGGCCATCAAAGCAGATGAGCTCCCAAAGTGCAAGTCGGGGGTTGGAAATCCTGTTTGGTGGGAGATAATTACATCTATGGACCGCCAATCCGCAAGCCTATCTATTCCTCTAGGACAATGGACTATCCTCATGTTTGGAAAGATGGGCCGAGAGAGACTTGCTTTATGTGACAGGTGCCGAGACTTCCCCCGGGCAGATCACTTCTTTCACGAGGGAGGTTATCCAACTTAAGTTGTCTGACTCAATCTCGTATATCAGATCGGTTAGCTTGGAGAAGTACTCGAGGGTTTGAAGACAGACTAGGGTTTCAGCTTGGAGTGCTGAAGACACCTCTCCTTTATGCACAAACCCATCCATTATTTTCCCCTCAGATGCACGCTATGGAACATTATCAACTGTGGACGACTTTTCTCAAACATTGTCAAGGAGGCAACAATACATCCCAAATTGGGTTGAAAGTTGATGAAGATGAACTTGGGCAAGAGTCATGTTATCTTTAACCTCGTGCCCTGAATTTGAATGAGATGCTCATCACCGAAATCGATGTCTAATGATTCTCTTACTACTACAACTCAATCACTAATCCCAATTAATTGATCAGTCAACAAACTTAGGTTTATATTCAATTTATCCACAACTACCACAATGACCCAACTTGATTAATTTACCTTCGCTATCATGATAGAAACTCATTTTAACAGGGGTAAATTGTAAAATAACAATCTAGTAACTACTTTCATTCAAGATACAATTCCATCATACACAATCTCATCATTTTTGTTTGTTTTCTAGGAATGATGTTATTCAATTGCACTTGGTTAACTACACAATCATCGGATAAATGATGGGACATCACTATTCATGAAGTGTCTTCTCTTGACGTTAGTCGTCTGATTTGTTGTGCTAGCCTACCTTTCCTGATCTTGTAAAGCTCCAAAAAAACACCAAGCATGTACAAAAGAAAACTAGAAGAGAACAATGGAACAGACACCGAAGGATTTCTGATTTTATTTTTCTAGCTAATTTTTTTGTAACCATCAAATATATGAATCTAACAGAACATATTAAAAAGCAAATCATTCTCAAACATAATTTTCATGCACAAGAGAAGAATTACCAAAAAAATCTTAAATTTATTATAATCATGACAATTCAGTCTTAGATCTTTTGTAATTGTGTTAATTTAGTTTATTCAATACCTTGCAATCAGCCGACGTTAACATATTTTAAAATATTTTTTTTGAAATCTTTTATTAATTTTTACTTTCTTTCTTTTTTCCCCCATTCTTCTTCATTCTTTCTTTGGCCAGTCATTGGCAAATGGCAAGGCTCACCTCATCATTGCTGGGCAAGGGTGAGCTCGACTAGACACTAGTGAGGCGAGCCTCGCCGAATCTAGTGAGTGTGAGCCTCACTAGGGGTGGGAGACGTCAAGCTCGCCAAGCCTCGCCCAACCACTAGCGAGGCGAGCCCTCACCCTTGCCCAAATTGATGAGGGAAAGCTTGCCTAACCATTGACAAGGCAAGCCCTCATTAGATTTGACAAGGACTCATCTTGCTAGACCCAACAAGGTTTGCCTCGCCCTACAATAGTGAGATGAGCCTTGCCACTGCCTAAAGGAAGGAAAAAAAAGAAAGAAGAAAAGAAAAAAGGAAATAATTAAAATTTTTGAAAAAGTATGAAAATATTATTAAAAATTGTTCACGTTAAAGTCAATCATACCATGTCAACACCGGTCATACAACATCATTTCCAAGTAACTGAAATTTGGCCGAATGTGTTGGAAGATATGTTGTTGAAGATTGGAGATAAGATTTTATCAGGATATTTAGCAAGATAAAATCGGGAGACCATATTGCAAATATTTTCTGTTATTTTCTGATCCTTTTTGTACTATAAATACAGTCTCGAACTTGTACATTCATCATGACAGAAAATACAATTTTTCCACATATCCTATTCTATCTTCACTTGTGTTCCTCAAATTCTTTCATGGTATCAGAGCCCATGCAAGGAACTTTAAACTCGGAGATCAAACAAAAAACACTACCCCAAAGACTTTGAATGTAAGTCCCATAATTAAAAGTAATAAGAACTCAACGCTTCTTGGAGACACCAATAGTTTTTCCTCTACATCCAATAGTCTTTGTGTGCCGAACACCAACGTCGATGGGAAGCAGAAGATCATGTTCTTTCTATCCTGTAGTTTTTCATGGTATCAAAGCGCCTTCGCTCCTGATTTCAGCTTCCGCTTCTTTCTTCTTTTTTCTTTTTGTCTACTGTTGGCCTGCTGACCGGAGGATTCTAACCTGCAAAACAGAATTCTATTCCAGCAGAGGATAACAATTCTTGGAAACAAGTGAAGGATCCCTTACCATGGCTTAAGACTTACCGGAATTTGTACAATAGCACCCAGAAGAAATTGTTTCAGAAACGTTCGACCCGCCTATTCCAACACATGGGCATTCAGGCGTTCAAGATCAACAATTGGGCCAGACTCAGTCAAATTTGGGGCAGCCCATTACGGGCCAGCCCGACTTGGGCCAACCCACTACAGGCCAGCCCAATTCGAGCTAGCCAACAGCAGGCCATCCATACCAATGGGTTCCTCTTTAGTGGCCCATTACGGGCCATTAAAACCCATCATTTTTTGGGCTGGGCCCAAATACATCATCGCCTGTTTTTAATTAGGGTTCGGTCGAGCCCAATGGCGGCCCACCAGCCTTGAGTGGGGCAAGCACAACCAATGGACCCAGCATTTCAAATGCAAGTCATTCAGATGGGCCAAGAATTCCATACCCAGGAAGCGGGTCAATCGGATCAGGTATGGGCATGAATCCCTATCCGATTCTCCCGCCAGGATACCTGCCATACCTAGTGGCGGCCGTCGCCGGTCGGCCAGAATCAGGCGACACCCTGTATGTTTCCACCGCCGATGGACCAGAATTGCGACTAATCAGCCACCAACTAACTGTTGAGAAAACTCATAGTTTTGATGCTAACAAAACATCTTATAAATGATATTTATATCAATCTCTTGAAGGAAAATGACACAGAATGACATTGGCTTTAAAGTCTGCTTGCTGCAGAAGATAAAGTATGAGAGGTTTAAGAGTCGACCTTACCGGACGGAAAGACTTATCCAGGCGAGTTTTAAGTCGACCGTACCTGACCGAGTTTTAAGTCGACGGTACCAGGCGAGATTTTAAGTACGAACGAACCGGCATCGAGATTTTAAGTTTGAACGAACCGGATCGAAAATCTAGGCAAATTTAGAACTTAAGACCATCAGACTTAAGATGAACCTACACAATAAGATCACCAACGGTAGAGTATTTCATTTACCTTATTTATATTGATTCTGTTATACTAATCTGATTGACATGATCAATTAACAAGCAACTTCCAATAAAGAATAGAGTACTTATGGAAGCCCGGATTTTGGTTGTATGGGCGAACATAATCTAAGGGGATTTGATCTACCTTCAACGGTTAAAAAGACTTGCCTTATAAAGTCTGTCCAAGAAAGGGAAGACTAAACTATCAAGAAAAGAGCCAACGGTCGAGTGTGGCTTGGAGAGTATTTAAGAATAGGTTGAGACTTAGGGGAAGAACAGATGAACATTATTCCAAAACTGATTCAATTCTTTAATAGTTGTTCATAGAGCGCATTTGAGTGATCTCAGTGTTTCACAAACAAAGAGTGACTTAGTGAGACAGATCATCACCGAGTACAAACACTCGAGAGTATGTAATCACAGTTGATCATATAGTGAAATACAGCCGATTGGCTGGTCTCCCGGAGAGTGGATGTAGGCTTTTCAAAAGCCGAACCACTATAACTGTGTTTGCAATCTTCTCTACTCTCTCTATTTAATTTCTATTTGTTGATTGCAATAGATCAATATTACTTGCGCGTAAACTTCCTCTACACCTATTCACCCCCCTTCTAGCTGTTAATACTAGATATATCACTAACTGGATTTGAGGGATATTCACACTGGGCACGAGAATTTCGAAGAGCCCTAGTGACAAAAGACAAGGACGGTTTCGTCGACGGAACCGTGCCGATACCCAAAGATGAGAAAATGGCAAAGCAGTGGAGAAAATGCAGTCAACTTGTAAGGACATGGATCAGAAACTACATCAAGCCAGAAATTGAAGCCGGACTACCACCGACAGATGACACAAAAACGATGTGGGATAATATTAAAGAGATGTATGGGAAACTAGATTAAGCAAAGCTCTTCTTTCTTACCTAGCAAATCTCGAAACTGAAACAAGGAAACATGACCGTCACGGCATGTTTCAACAAACTCTCAGCCCTCTGGAACGAGCTGGAAGCGGCGGAAGAGAAGCTCGAAGGACCCGAAACAACTCTACAGCAGTATAATGCGATAAAGGACAGAGAAAATGCCACTTGATTCCTACTCATCCTCAACGATTCGTACCTAAGTTTCAAATCTCAAATCTTGCCTATGGAGCCCTCGCCACCTTTCGGCTAGATATTCTAGCTCGCTGTTCAGGAGGAAAGCTAGCGACTCATGGCGTAGGAAAGCACGAGGGCAATGGAGGGCGTCGTGCTCTCGGCACGCGGCGAGCGCCGCGGATCGGGTCACCAAACCCTAAGACAGGGGAGAGAAGGGCGAGAGAGGGCTGAGCTAAGGTTTTTGCCCGTCAATCCGCCCGCTTATAAATCCCCAGGAATTGACGGCCCAAATCATTTGGGGCGATTGGACGGTTCCAAATCAATCGAGGGGCATAGAGAATCCAACGGTGGGTATGGGGCCGGAATTAAAGGATCCAACGGTCAGAATTTTGCCACGTCAGAAAAGAATTTTGGGCAAAATAATAAAGGGAAAGGTAAATTATATTGTGATTACTCCAAGCGGCCGCATCATACTATTAATACTTGCTGGAAATTGCATGGTAAACCTGGGGAAAAAGGAAAAAAAATCATCAGTTGCGGCTTATCATGTTGCTAGCCCAACAAGTCCAAATATTGATCAGCCCATGACACATGGACAATTTCAGTAGCTTATGCAGGCATTGCAAAAATTGGATATTTCCAACAAAGGAAGCGTTTTTTCAGGTATCTCTCATTGCTTGATAAGTTCCATTTCAAGAAATACTTGGATTATTGATTCAGGAGCTAGCGATCATATTGTTTGCAATAAAGAATTTTTTTCTCTAAGATACACAAAAAACTAAATATTCCTACTACTATGCATTTACCGAATGGAAATGTTACTCATGTTACTTTCATAGGCATAGTAAAAATCAACCCCCAAATTATCTTGCAAAATATCCTTTATGTCTCATAGTTTCAATTCAATCTCATTTAAGTGTCTAGAGCCTGTAAGGAAAACTCTTGTCGAGTCTTGTTCAATGCTGATACTTGCTTATTTCAGGCCCTTTCGACTGGCAAACTGATGGGCTTGAGTAGTCTCTTTGAAGGACTTTTCTTGTGGAATGATTCTCAAAAGACTCTTGATTTGTCTAGCTTTCCTTTGAATAAAAATTCAGTATGTAATGCCACTATTAGTGATTCCATTATGCATTTAAGAATAGGCCATAGTGCCACTTATCCTTTCCCTCAATGTCATGTTTGCCCCCTTGCAAAACAATCACATACAGCTTTTCCTTTAAGCAACACTCGTGCAAATGCCATTTTCTCATTAATCCATGCTAACGTCTGGGGACCCTATCATACTCCGAATCATGATGGGTCACGTTTCTTTCTCACTATTATGGATGATTATTCTAAAGCCACATGGATATTTCTTATGCAATCCAAAAGTCAAGTATTTTCATATTTGAAGGCATTTATTTCCTTATCAAAGAATTAGTTTGGGAAGTCTATTCAACGGATTCGGACGGATAATGGGAAAGAATTCTTCAATCATGAATGCACTTCTTTATTTTCAACTCACGAGATTCTGTATGAAAGCTTGTGTGTCTACACCCCCACAACAAAATGGGGTAGTGGAAAGGAAGTATCGCCACCTTTTGGAAGTTGCACGTGCCTTAAAATTTCAGGCTTTTGTTCCAGACGATTTTTGGGGCGATTGTATCATGACGGCAGCCTACTTGATCAATCGCATGCCCACAAAGGTGCTAAATGGATGAACACCTTTCGAGTTATTATTTGGGAAGAAGCCGGACTTGGATTATCTCAAATTTTTTTATGCTTATGTTACGCCACCACAGTGGGCCTTGAGACAAGTTAGGTCCCCGTGCCCAGAGGTGTATATTCATGGGATACCCAAATCTTCAGAAGGGATACCGGGTTTTTGAGCCAACCACGAAATAATTTTTCGTAAGCAAAGATTGTTTGTTTCACGAGGATGTTTTTCCTTTTACTGAGGAAAAATCATCAAGAGAAACAACAAGCACCAGTAGTGACTTGCGGGGATATGCAAATGAAGAAGAGGCGCCTAGAAATCTAGAATATGTCTTGATTCCTCAAAATTTCTAAGGCACTACCCGATCAAGTCCAGTTGAGAATCCTCCATCCACGAGGATATCAAAAGACACATCAGATGATGCACCCATTGAGGATGCTATTCATAGCAATGAGGAACAGTCGATAGAAGAACAACTTCCTTTACCGAAAAATCCCCCATGACGTTCAGGCTAAAGCACGCGTCCGCCAATATGGACAAAGGATTACGTTTGCACTACGATGAACTCACTAGGTATTCGCTACCCTACTTCATCCTATGTTTCTTTCGATCAGCTGTCTTTGGAACATAGATGTTGTGTCAATCATATATCAGAAGAGCATGAGCCATCCAATTATGATGAGGCATTTATTGACCCGAAATGGCAAGAAGCAATGGCAGTAGAACTGCGAGCCCTCATTGAGAATGACACATGGGAACTTGCAACATTGCCCTCAAACAGGAAAGCCATTGGATGTAAATGGGTATACAAGATTAAATATTGAGCAGATGGGTCTATTGAGCGTTATAAAACTTGGCCGGTAGCGAAAGGTTTCACCAATGGGAAGGTTTTGACTATCACGAAACTTTCTCTCCAGTAGCCAAAGATGTTACGATCCGTTCTTTCTTATCAATTATAGCTGTTAATGATTGATCATTACATCAGATGGATGTAAATAATGCATTTTTTCATGGAGATTTAGATGAAGAAATTTATATAAAAGTTCCTCAAGGATTACAAAGATAGGGGGAGAATAAAGTGTGTTGCCTCCACAAATCCCTCTATGGGTTAAAGCAAGCTTCCATACAATGGTACGCCAAATTTACCAATGCTCTCACGGCTGCGGGTTTCAAGCAATCTAGATATGATTTTGCCTTGTTCACATGGAGAAAGGGTATGTCATCTATCTATTTAATGATATATGTTGATGACATACTAATCATGGGCAATGATCTAAATGCCGTAGACAACCTCAAGGAATATCTACACTCCACTTTTTGCATCAAAGATCTTGGAGCGCCTAAATATTTCATTGGGATTGAAATTGCTCAATCTGACCAAGGGATTGCACTAAGTCAGCGAAAGTTCATACCAGAAATCATATCAGAAGTAGGTCTATTAGGGTGCAGACCAGCAGTTATTCCAATCGAACAGAATATTAGATTAACTACAGCGAAATATGATGTAGGAACATCACATAATGATGATATTGTACTTGAAAATCCGTCCAGTTATCAAACTTGTTGGGAAACTCATATATCTGACCATGACTAGACTAGATATATGCTATGTTGTGCAGACCCTTAGCCAATTTATGCACAGGCCCAAACAATCTCACGTGAATGCAGTACTGAAGGTTGTGAGATATTTGAAGAAATGTCTAGGACTTGGGATACTTCTCTCTAGGAAAAGCAACATGGAAATGACGGCTTATTGTGATGCTGATTATGCCGCTTGTCCCATGAGCAGAAGATCTGTCACTGGTTTTTGCATCAAGTTGGGAGAATCACTACTTTTATGGAAGACGAAAAAGCTACCAACTGTATCACTATCCTCAGCAAAAGTAGAGTATCGAGCCATGGCAAAGACCACTTACAAGATAGTATGTTGCGAGGTCTACTTCAAGATCTTGGGGTACCAATGAAGAAACCGATCATGTTATTCTGTGATAATAATGCCGCTCTCAGACTAGCAGTTAATCCTATTGTGCATGAAAGAACAAAGTATATTGAAGTGGATTGTTACTTTACTTAGGACAAGATACAAGAAGGGATAATCAAGACAAGAGGGATTGAAACCATGGAGCAACTGGCGAATATTTTCACTAAACCTCTTTGTCAAAGACAACATACATATCTTCTAAGCAAGCTAGGTGTTTTAGATATCTATAAGTCATCAGCTTGAGGGGGAGTGTTGGAAGATATGCTATTGAAGATTTGAGATCAAATTTTATCAGGATATTATGTTGTTCAAGATTGGAGATCAGATATTATTAGGATATTTAGCAAGATAAAATCGGGAGACAATATTACAAAATATTTTCTGTTATTTTCCTAATCCATTTTGTACTATAAATATAGTCTTGAACTTGTACATTCATCGTGATAGAAAATACAATTTTTCCGCACATCCTATTCTATCTTCACTTGTGTTCCTCAAATTCTTTCAGAATGGATTGGATTTGCATAATGACAAAAGATACAAGATTGAATTGGCAAAAAAAAAAAGTTTAGGACTAAATTGGCCTAACTCAAATTAAGCTTCCATGGCTAATTTTGTCTTAATTGAAGCTCAATTAGGTCCCCCCCCAATGTGAATTTCCGCATCCCAATAGTACATGGGCATGGTCAAAGTTGGCCCACTTACAGGCTCCGCTAAAAATAAAACTCTCATTAATTTGGGCCCTAATCACATGGGCTCAATCCAGTTAAATTGAAACTTAGAACTCTGTTATTTTCTCCTTGTGCTTTTCGGCCAGTGCCTCCAAGCCTTCGCCGAATTCTACCTCCTTCATGGGCTTAGTCCAAATAATTCAATTAAACTCAAAACCTTAAATTACCGGCAGTCCAATTTTAATGCTATTTTTTGAACTCATGATATATGCTATGAAAAATGCACCAAATCTATATTGCAATTTAGTTAATTTAGTTTTGCTAGGGGCCAAGACCAATCCCTAATTTTATGCGCAATTAATGTTTAATTGATTAGCCAATATTTAGGTGTTAATAATTGTTTAAAGATGAATTTGATTAGAAGTACTCAATTGAAAAGTGCAACTTACATAACGATTTCAACGTCCATTCTCCAATCGATGACACCACCCTAAAGTCAAGCTACGAAGATTCATGAGGACTCCAATTTCTTTGAGCGACTTCAAGATGTTGGCTACCATTGGTATTCGATTAGAAACTTTAAATTCCTAATAGAGCTGCCAATTTTCCTCAAACTAGAATGATTTTGAAAAGGAAGCCTCTTTAAGGATGCGTTTGTTTCGCAGAAATCATACCATTTTTGGAAAATGTTTTTTAGGAAATCATTTTCATAGAAAATGATTAGTTTTCTTGTGTTTGATGATATGTGATTGAAAATGTTTTTAGGCGTTTGGATCGCATTTTGGAAAATGATTGAATAACATATAAATTAACAATTTACATTAGTATAAAAAAGAGAGAGAGAGATATTGGAGAGTAAAAGAAAAGGACATAGATGATTTAATAAAAAAGGAATGACCTAAAGACCTGATAAAGAGGAAATGTGTTTTTCTCTTTCCATGCACAGGAATTCATTTTCCTAAAATAATACATAATATTTATGTTGATTGGAAAGTATTTTTCATTGACCAAATTGTTTTTGGAAAAATAAATAGCGGAAAGTTCGGAAAACACTTTCCAGAAAATTACTTTCATTGAAACAAACGCACTCTAAGTTTGAGCATTCGGAAAAGTCTGACATTGTGATTATGTGAGGCCAACATAGAAGAAAAGGATTTTTCAATTTCACTCATATCTGTTAAATTGAACGCCATTGCTTATTGGATAAATGATGACACATAAATCAAATAGAATAGACGAAAGCATGATGTGCCTTGATTAAGCTTCGTAGCTTCAAATCATCTATCAAGTCATTCTCTGTGAATAGAAGAACGACCACATTCTATAATTGCAAATTGGTTGGGAGTCAATCATGAGCTCAAAAGCAAAGACTAATCAAAGAAACAAAAGCCTTCTACGCAAAACAATAGGCCACAAAAACGGTACAAATTACGAGCGATAAATAAATAAATAAAAATTATACACAAAAGGTGGCCTTTACTCCTAGCCAATAGTGATTCGAGAAAATATTGGATACATCTTATGAATCTGTGTGACAAATAAAAAGGGACCCAAATTGTGACACGTGTCACTATATGGACCCAAGTTATCGGACTAAATTTTGAACTTAAGCGGCGCTTCTTGAGAGAAAGCGATCTCTCTCCTCTGCAAGCTCAAGTTCAACGTGCAAGTCTCTCCCTCTCTCCCTCTCTCCCCATGCCCAATTCTCTCTCCCTCCGAGCCCTCGTTCGATCAATGACCACCGCGCCCGAGCTCACCCAATATTTTCTCCGTTCGAGTGTTTTGTACGCTCTAGCTCTGCTTGTAGCCAACTTCGATGTGACTTGATGGCAAGCGTCCTCTCACTTCTTGCAACGAGGGAACTCTCCAGCTGCGCTGTCAAAAATATCGGCCAGCTTGCCAACTTTACCCGCAGTCACTCCAAGGTCACTAGCCCAAAATATCGTCCACTCAAAAATGTTTTCCATCGATTCAGTGCTCTAATTTTTTTTTTTACCAGATTTTTTCAACATGATTTTTATTTTATGTACTCACAAACTCAAGAGTGTTGACTCATGATACGAAACCAGCATTACAAAACTTAAAATGACATGGCTTGATACTTATTAACTTTTTTCTATTAAAAAAGATTAACATAGAAATATTTTGATAGCAATAAGAAAAGATACAAGTAATAAATACAAGTAGAATGACACAAAATAAAGAAACAAGACTAAAGAAAGAGATGCCAAATATATGTAAAATCATGAGTATATTGGAACCGAATTTACATATGTGTGAATATTTAACTATGATGATTTTCATTCCACAAAAGATGATATGTATCGGTTCACATCAAGATATCCAAGGATGTTTGCACTATAGAATATCTTAGCTGAATGATCTGAAATACAATTACATTATGAAAAAAGAAAACAAACTAATTTGTAACAAGCGACACTTGCATCTTTTAAGCCAAGAGCTACTTCCCTTCTACTCTATGTATAATGATGAATTTTCCGGTTCCATACCCTTCTCCTTTAGAAGCATGGCATTGTTTCCAATTCCGACAATTTAGCCTAGAATCTTCATTTTCTTCGAGTGGAGGAGGAACATTATTAGAAGTCAAGGTTGAAAATGTAATTGTTCCTCTCACGTGGCCATTGCAAATTGCCAAATCGCTTTTAGGATCACTCCTATATCAATACCCAAAGTATCACCAACTAAAAAATGTTTCCAATTGATCCGGTGTTGATTTTGGTTTATGTACTTATGAACTCAAGAGTGTTGATTCTTGATACAACTCCAGCAGTAAAAATTCAAAACCAATATGACTTCACATTTTTTTATCTTTTTTGATTAAAAATGATTTACTTTGAAGCAATTTGATAGCGATAGCAAACATGCTAGTAATAAGTACAAATAGAATGACAAAAAAATGAAGAGACAACATTATGAAGAAAGATATGCAAATCAAAATCGAAATGATGAATATATTAGAAGAGAACGCACAAATTTTTGTGCATATTTGTTTAAATAAAGATGATTTTTATTCCATCTAACTTGTGATGTATGAGTTCACTGCATCATCTTCCTACACATACGTTAAAATAAGAGGTTTGCCCCTAATCATCACTTCATCACTTCGACAACTAAGCTTGTACTTATCATTTCTTTATTCCTAACTAGTTGTGCGGGAGATGTTTGGGGCAAGACACATGTTGATGCCATGCATTCACTTATCGTTTTTATTAATCATGAAATGGTAGGCAATGGCAGAAATATTGAGATCTTATACTAGCTTGATGTATCAAGACTTTAAGGGCATGAATGATAAAATTTCTAGCAAGAAATTGATTTTTGAAATAGAAATATATCTTTCTATTTCTATTCTTAGATGAGTTTCTGAGTTAAAAAACGTGTTTGATAACGACACAAAATTTCTATTTATGAAATAGAAACTCATTTGATAACGAAGTAAGATTTTTCCCTTTTGAGTAGCGGTGACAAGGGGAGGGGGCAATGGTGGTCGGCGATCGGCAACGGTGAGTGGAAGGGGGCAGCGGTAGCGGTGGTGAGCAGCCAACGAGGGAGGCCACGGTGACGGCTGACGATTGGGGGTGGGGGAAGGGGGTGGCGGTGGCGGTGGCGGTGGCGGTGGGCGACGAGGGGAGAGAGTGGTGGCGGTGCCCGGCGATTGGTGACTCGGCAACGGTGGTGGGCGACCGGTGATTGGCAATGGGGGAAGAGGGCGGTGGCGTGGCGGCGAGTTGCCGGCCACCGGCGGTGATGGGGGAGAGGGCGGCGCGGTGGCGGCCAGCGAGGGAAGGGGCAATGGGGAGAGGGGGCAAGGGCAAGGGCAGCGGTGGTGGTGGGTGGCGGCGACCGAAAGAAGGTGGATGGCTAGAGTTTAGGGAGAGACTCCTTCAAGTGAGAAGTAGAAAAGAGAGAAACAATTTCTGATTTATATTCCATAAATAGAAAAGTAAAAAAAAAATTACTTTTAATTCTTATTTCGAATCTATTTCTAGGATAAAAATATGTTCTAGAAGTAGGAAAATGAAATTATTTTACCAAACGGATTCCTAGAAAGGGAAAACTTCCTATTCTGAAAGGATGTTCACCTTTCAAATTTCTTGTCATGACTTCAAGCACTTCCACATTCTCAATTCCTATGCACTTTCCGGCGAAAAAGTTGATTTGAAGTACCCAGTTGAGAAGTGCAATTTACATCACGATTACAATTTCCATATGGAATTTGGTAACTTTTTCACTCGACAACACTGCCCTAAACTCATGTAGTGAAGATTCGCGAGGCCTCCGATTTCTTTGGACAGATTTTCAAGATGATGGCAATCATTCATATTCAAGTCAGGCAAATAGTTTAATTCTCAATAGAGCTGTGAATTTTTCAAATTGGCACGTTGTTGGAAAGGGAGGCTCTCTATGGTCGACTATCCAGAGATGTCTGATCTTGTGATTATGTGAGGCCAACAGAGCAGAAAAAAAAAATCCACTTTTACCACTTTGTGTAGAAAATGAATGTCACTATTTATCGGATAAACGATCACATATCAATTAAATAGATCAAAAAAAAAAAATTAGACACCTTGATTAAGACCTGTTGTTTCAAATCATCTGAAGTCATTGTCTGAAAAATTGAAGAAATACCACATTCTTTTAAGTGCATTCAGTTGAGAGCCAAAGCCCGAGCTTAAAAGCAAAAACGAATTAAAAAGACGAATGCCTTGTAGGCATAAGAAAAGGCCCCAAATACAGTCCAGAAAAGGGGGGCCTTTTATTCCTGGCCAACGGCGACATCCTCCTAGCCCTGCTTTCAGCTAGCTTACTTCTGACTTGATGGCAAGCGTCCTCTGAGTTCTTTCTTTAGGAGGGCCTCATCACTTCTGCTGTCAAATAACCAGCCAGCTCGCCATCTTTGCCCGCAATCAACATCACATTTTTGTTGAAGCTCAGGCATTGGAACGACCCTCTCCCCAGTCCTCTCCTCTGCTTTAATTCCTGTTCCTGTTTAAAAAGGCTTTTAATCAACCTGTAAAATAAGTCTACAAATATCTTGCTTCATGAAAATGGGGTTGCAAAGGACAGAAATGAAGAATCAACAACAAAGCTAACAAAAATTTGAGACTTGGTTCACAAATGTGACTGTACAAATTAGTTAATTGCATCGTGATATCTAGCCAAGCAGCAACAAATAGCTCCAAGTTGCAGTGTTCTTTTAACAATTCTACATCTATCCAATTTCATGCGGACTTAAATCGAAAACCTTGCCATCTTCCTTCACTTGACTGTTTCTCCTCAACAACCAACCAATACAGCAATCACCAAGTTCCTCAATCCAGGAAAAAACAAAGAATACAAAAGCAGGGAAATCTTCAAAAAGTAGGAAAAAAAGAAGAAGAAAAATGCTGAAATGAGAAATTACCGCTCAGAAGCTCCAGTTTTCTTTTTGTTCATGGGGAGGGCTTTCGAAAGGAAAAGGGCCGAGAGACCAGTTGCAACTCCAATTTTTAACAGGAACCACACTCTCCCCAGCATTCTCCTCTGCTTTAATTCCCGTTCCTGTTTGGAGCGGCATTTTATCAAACTGTAATATCTTAAATAAGTATTTGAGGTGCTTTTGGAACACATCCTTCATGGCCAGAACCAACCTTATGCAAATTCAAGTAACACTCAATTCCATCAAGGATATAAGTCGCTTGATTATTGGGCAGGTGGACCACGTAGGTTGTGTTCTTGAAACACCTTGGTTGGCAAAATTTTGCGTGTATTCTTTCAACATTCTATCTTCACCGTAGAAATCGCAATCACCTAACTCATTTCCTAAATGAATGATAAAGGGGAGTATATTGGATAAAGAATATGCTGAACTAAACAATTCGCTCCATATAAAACAAAAATTACATTTTAGTAGGGGACTATAAGCTATTCTATATGTCTCTTCTAGACATTGAAGTTTTTCCAGTCAGTTGAGGCAAAAGCCGACCTTGTCATGTACACTTGCTACGAATATGGAACTTTCTCATTTATAAAAATAGGAAAGGAAAAGAGAAAATAGCAAAGAAGAAAGATGAACAGTATCATATTATCAGAAAATTACTGGGCCTGGACAATGCCAAACTAAATAACCACCCCACCAATCAAACATTAGGTTTTGTTTTCTTGAGTTTAGAAATAAAGCATTCAAAGGCTAGACCGTGCTTTGAAGGTGCAGTTTTTTCATGAATTACTCAGGAACACACATTTCAGGTTCTTTCTCCAATAACTTTATTGCCTGGTTTTCATTTCCATAAACTTTTTACAAAGCCTCATCATATTAACTGCAAATCATCAAACTGAAAATTCTCTTAGTGATGTCAAGTAGGCAAGCCTTCCCTCCTCCCCTTTCTCTCTTTATTGTTTATTGACCTGCAATTCCTGCTCTATTTCAAAATGTGCATGCATATATATTTTTTATATATACTTTTTATATTTACACCTTCTTTCTTCATCTATAAGCCACGTCAAATCAACTTATAGCTTGACCAGATATATAGCCTTCTGTTTTCTTAAAAGACCTTTAACTTAGACTCCACGGTCCCTCAAAATGCATTAGAATCAAGGAGGGCCGTGTACTATAAATCAAAACAATACATATGATATCCTCGAATGCATTGAAAATGCCATAAAGTGTTTGGAGATTGTTAAAGTAATTAAATAGGAGGATCACTTTGATTATAGTCCTCGATGAATTTACCAACTTTTTGGGAAGGATGGCATTGGATTTCAACATTAGATACGAGGAAAGGAATACACTCGGTTCATTGGCCCGAAATGAGAGCTGATGCTCTAAAGCAGAAGTTTCATAAAGTTTTGACATATTAGAAGTTTCCAATACTCCCCTTATGTTACGAAAGCGAGCGATCAAACGATAAAATATACTTAGTAAATGAAATAAATTAGATACTAGATTCACGTGAGTAGGTTGTGATGATTTACGTTTATGGATAGAGCAGTAACAAATTTCACTATAAATTAAACGATACAACAGAGATTATAACATACTTAAGTCACTTAAATATTTCAGTATGTAATGCTTAGGCTCATAATTTCTGACAAAACAATCTTTCAATCTTGCAGAGAAATAAACAAAATCTCAATTAAGGATTTTGCACTAAATCACTCTTCGACTTAGTCTCGGTGCAATCAACAAACAGAGCACCAGCTGCTCCTCAATTAAGGACATGCACGGCACGAAAGCCACGCTCTGCCCTAATCAACTTCCACCGCCCAAGGTGCCCACATTAGAATATAATATATGTGCCCGAGAGTTGACCGAATCATGGTCCAAACACGTTGGAACTTCCTGTTTCAAGCCGCAGACTCCAACACTAATTAGGAAAAGTTAATCCCGTGTATTTCCTTTCTCTGTTTTTCTTGGAATCCTTGTCGAATGCGGATTCTTTAACACCGAAAGAAAGAATCTGAATTTCCATGACATATTTGGGTGTCCACAAAATAATAATAATAATTTATTTTGAGTCAACTTT
Organism: Corymbia maculata; assembly: GCA_014182735.1. Lineage (NCBI taxonomy): Eukaryota > Viridiplantae > Streptophyta > Magnoliopsida > Myrtales > Myrtaceae > Corymbia > Corymbia maculata. The sequence goes on from CM024685.1 coordinate 16,904,758, forward strand.
TTTATTCACGAATTCAAACTCGAGAAATATTTTAATAATATTGAAAAGATCTTGCATACTTTGTAAATAATCTATAAGGACGTGGCGGATGCAGAGAGAATGGCCATTCAATGTTGCCACGTGTAGTGCAGTACCTCCATTGACATAGTCCGCTTTCTCAATCTGTGTTCAAGTGCCAAGCAACACAATACACAGTATCAGCTCTAGAAAGAATTAAGTTTGAACAACGTCCTATTAACCATACTGCCAAGCTTGCATCAAAGCTGTCTTGACTGTGGTAGTTCCTCGGATTAATAAACACCTTAGACTCGAGCAATGGAGAAACGATCTCGTGGTGGCGGATTGCATTCCAACAGATCCTTAGCCTTCTTTTGCAGCTGAAACTAGGCGTTCCCCATACACTGAGCATCGACAGGAATTGCTCACAAAGTGTAGGAGTCTCTTTGGCACTCATCAACTGGATGACGAGCTAAAGAATCACAGAAATCAAGGTGACTTAAAAAGATTTTATGGATTCTCAAAGTGCCTTAAATTTCCAGAGAGAAGCGCGGCATAAAACAAAGGACTATTTTGGATCTCTAAAACATCAGACAACGAGAATCCCATCATTACACGCATACGTTCGGTTTAGACCGAGAACAAAAAGGGAAAAACCCGCCCTTGTCCATGCTTGCATATGCTTCTTTTTTTTTTTCCTCAACCGGACTCTGAAACGTGAATTGACTCTCCCAAATATCTCCTTTTCATGAAAATGGGTTGTGAAGGACAGAATCATGCTAGCTGATAAACCAACTTGAGAACGAGAGAGAGAGAGAGAGAGGGAGAGAGAGAGAGAGGAACTCTTATTACTCTCAAGTTATTCATTATTAGGCAAAAGAAATGAAGAGTCAATCAACAACAAAGCTAAATGAAATTGAAACTCGGTCCACCGATGTGACTGTACAAATTAGTCGAGTGCATCCAGATATCTAGCAAAACAGCAACAAATAGGTCGGAGTTGCACTTTGTTTTTGACAATTCTATATCTACCCAAATGATTACATTCTCAACCCAATCTCAATTACAGACTTAAATCGAAAACCCTCATGTCTTCTTTGACTTCACTGTTTATCCTCAACAACTAAAATCACCAATCGGGCAATCCCCAGCTTGCTCGATCCAAAAAAAGAAAGAAAACAAAAGCAGGGTAATCTTCAAATAGTCAAAAAGAAAATGCTGCAGCCTTCTCCTCAGATCAAATTTCTGCTCCTATTCGAAGTCGCATTCGCATTTACATTCACAGTCACTCTTCTGTTCCTGTTCCTATTTGAAGTAGCATTTAATCAACTGTCGAATCTTAAACAAGTATTTAAGGTGCTTTTGGAACACACCTCCTACTTGCCCAACCCCAACCACATGCAAATTCAAGTAACAATCAATTCCATCAAGAACATTAGTCACTTGATCAGTGGATAGGTGGACAACACAAACTGTGCTCTTGAAACACCTACGTTACCAAAATTGTTTTTAGTTGTGCAGTGAGTATTTGATTCTTTAAATGTTCTATCTTCATGGTAGAAATCGCGATTCACTATACTCATCTCCATGATGAATGGTATTAAAAAATTGACAATAAAGTGGAGTATATTATGTTACGCTAAACTAAATAACACGTTCCATGTATAATGAAAAGAACATTTTAATAAGAAACTCTAAGCTATCCTAATTATTTTTTTTAGACATTGAAGTTTTTCCAATAATTTGCAATAAAAACTAACCTTGTCTCATAGACTTGTACGAATATAGAAATTTCTCATGTACAATAAAACGGACAACAGGAAAGAAGAAGAAGAAGAAGAAGAAGAAGAAGAAGAAGAAGAAGAAGAGAAAACATGAGTGCTCAATAAAACAAATGTGTATGGAGTGCATTTTTAAATTGCGAGACCAGATTTAGGCGCATTCGTTTTTTCGAAAAATGTAGCGTGTTCGGAAATTTTTTTCCAATAAGTTATTTTTCAGGAAAATGTAATTATTTTTTGGTGTTCAACTCAAACCTGAAAATGAAATACTTGTTGTTTGGTAAAAAAAATCTTTCCTTTGTATATTATTTTTTAATAAGTTTTCCATTATTTTATTTTTAATCGATTTTTAAATTATTTTTTTTTTTTTTCTTTTTCCTTTCATCTTCTTCTTCGTTGGTATGGCCCTCCCCGCCCCGCCTAGGTCTCCGCCCTCCGCTTCCACGCCGTCCCCCGCCGCCTCTCCGCCGCTGACCTCTGCCGCGTCAGCCACGCCGCCGTGGTCCCCACCCTCCTCCCCTCGCGGTCCCTCCGCGTGACCGCAAGCCAACATTCCGACGCGATCGCTGTGGACGGCGTCGAAGTGGCGGTTCTCGGGGTTTTCTACGGCCGCGATGTGGTGGTGCATGGGCTCCGTGGCACTCTGAGCTTCCGACCTCAATCAATCGACGGGGGTGCTCTTCCTCCGGTGCTTCGGCGAGGTCGAGCTTCGCCTGATCAGGTCTGATCAGGTGAGGCCGAGCTCGCCCGACGCCGGCGAGCTCGGGCTCGCCAGATCTGGCGACCTGGGCGGGGCTCGAGCCTCGCCCGAGACAAGATATTTGTTTGAAATTTTATTGACATGATGAAGATAGGTTTGAAGAAAGAAGCTACTGTTCCTTATGAGTAATCTGGAAGTGGTGCATATGAGCGTTTTCTCTGTCTGTCTCTCGGTCTTAATGAGCACTGTGATCATAAGAACTAGTTGTCAAGAGCAATGTATGTTTTTGTCATCCATATCGTTTGGTATCTTTTACCTGACTCTGTGGGCAAGGAAGTGGTGAAGTAAAGGTGTATTCGCTACTTGTATTTGCTTCCTTCTCATTAATGGAGTTGCTCAAATTTGTTGGCGGCGCTGCTTTTGTGTGTGTCTCCCTCTCTCGCCCCCTTTGTCTTTATCCGTTACTTTAGTTGCCGTTTAATAATCTGTGTTGGTCGGTGTTTGTTAGTTTGGATCCTGTTTGCTGCATTCTGGGATTCCAAAATAGCTTTTAACTCTTGGAAAGGAGATAGTTTGTGATGAGGAGAGAAGACCAGTATGACTCGTATGACGAAACAATCCAGGATGGACGGGAATGAATAACTTAATATCTGTGTTTGCTTGTCACAGAGAAAGAACATGAGAATCCAAGAAATGAATGTTAAACGTCAAATATGTTCCCGAGGGGCAGTATTGGAGAGCAAAGGAACGTAACGTACGCTCTGAATATAATAATCTTTCTAGAAGAAACAAAAAGAGGGAATGGCCAATGGCCATGCCTGCCTTTACAGTAATGACAATTCCGTTCTTTTTTTTTTCTGCTTATACATTGGCCTTGGCAAGGCACAACTCAGATCTTGTCATCATATTTACACAACTGCAATGTGCAAGGGCTGTGTCGGTTGATTCTGTCCTTGAAGCTTGTCTGGCTATAAAAGCAGCCCAAGATCTGCAACCGCTTAGTTTAGAATCAGAGTGGATTATTCTTTTGTCGTGCAGAAAACCTCACAATCTTTACACACCAGTATTCTTTCATGCCTGATCTCAAATTGCACAGAAAACCTTACAAACTTTAGACCCACTTAAGTCTTTCATGTCTGACCTAAGATTTCGGTATTAGCAACACCACTTTTTCTCCTATGTGTCCTCGGCTATATTACAAAAGCAGCCGCACATAACATGCTTGAGGTTTCGTTGACTCCGACATAAAAAAAATGTCGGTTCCTCATGCGGCAATAAAAATGAATGAAGTACCGATCATTTTCTATTCCTGTACAAATAGAAAAAAGAAAAAGAGAGGTCCATTTAAGCAATGCAAAGATGAGAAACAATAGATAAAGGAGGCAGGCAAGCAGCTTCCTAGGGTCTTTGCTTATTGAAGATCCAACTGGCCTTTTCTTGTCATATTCTGACTATCAAACTCGTGCAAAACTCTATCAAGTTCGGCTGTCCAGCGAAAAGATCCAAAGACAGAGTAGCTGAAAATTAAGGAACAGGGAAGAGAGAGAGAGAGAGAGAGAGAGAGAGAATGGAAGGAGAGATTTACAAGTTCTTCAAGGGATGTATCACAGCTTTGATGTCTCTGTGCTATTGCTACTTAGTGGGCAGGATCATTCCAAAAAGTACTGGAAGACTCTTACCGATTCTTCCCAACGTGGCTCTCTTTCTTTATCTTCCTCTCAATCTCTCCGCGGTGAATCTTATCGGCCAAACTAGTTTCATCATTTCATGGCTTGGCAACTCCAAGCTCCTCCTCTTTGCCTTCGGCAAAGGGCCTTTATCTTCAGATCCTCCAATCTCTCTTCCACGCTTCTTGGCCATTGCTTGCTTACCCATCAAGATCCAACACACGCCCTTAAAAAATCACCAGAGAGGACACAGAACGCCAAAGATCAAACACGCTCACCTCAAAATGGCCATCATAAAGAAAACCCACTTCCTTAAAGAAAACGGTAGACCCAAAACTATCTTGCTGCTGAACTATCCCGCAAAAGCTTTGCTTTTTGTGATGCTGTTACGGGCATACGACTATGGCGACCGTTTCCATTCAAACCTAATCTTGTTGATCTACTGCTGCCACCTATACCTTGCCCTTGATCTGATCTTATCCTCCATACAAGCCACAGCTCGAGCAGCCTTTGGGATGGAGCTGGAGCCGCAGTTCCGTGAGCCGTACCTCTCGTCTTCACTTCAAGACTTCTGGGGCAAGCGGTGGAACCTCATGGTCACCAACATCCTGCGATTGACCATATATGAACCGGTCCACAAAGCTGTGTCGGCGGCTATTGGGCGCGAGTGGGCGGCGCTGCCAGCAGTGATAGCTCCTTCCTGGTATCTGGGCTCATGCACGAGCTGATGTTTTTCTACATGGGGCGTGTGAAGCCTACTTAGAAGGTCATGTGATTTTTCGTGCTCCATGGGGCATGTTTGGTGATTGAGGTGGTGGTGAAAAGGAAGTGCGGTGTGAAGTGGCGGTTGCCGAGGGTTTTGACGGGCCTGATGACAGTCACGTTCGTGATGGTGACCGCATCTTGGCTGTTTTTTCCGCAGCTCCTGAGGGACGGTGTTGTCAAGAAGGCGTTGGAAGAGTATGCGGCAGCAGGGGCGTTTCTTGAGAATGTCGGTCGAGCTGTGATGCCTCAGATTTTATAGAATGTCTTGATGCAATATTTCATGATTCTGACTAATCAGGGAGTTTGGGTATGTTACCGAGTAGACATCCTTTGCCTAAGTTTGATGGAAGAAAAGGGGAGATAATATTTAGAACAAGGACTCTCGTTTCTTAATGCAAATTTCGGCATTAATTTTCTTTTCCGCTTTGTTATTCCCATCTCTGTTTCAGGCAAAACAAATTTATCATTCTCTTCTTCTTTTCTTCGTTCTCCACCAGCGGCTGAGGACCCTGTCGTAGTAAAATGCAGAAACAAAGCTACTATGCAGATTCTAACGGTTCTTTGGACACAACAGTACCTTCAGTCGAACTCTAGTAGCTTCAAAACGTCTAATGGAGGTTCCTATAAGATCTTGAGATTATCCTATTGCAAGCGGCCCTTATTTGCCATGAAATCAGTGCAGTGATTTGCCTCTCTAGGTATGTGCTCCATCCGGTATCAGTTAAAAGCTCCTGAGTATAGTCCTGCATTCCAAAAAGAGCGGTTCCAGATTCTCACTTTAAAAGTTGTTTTATTAAGAAACCCGTCATGAAGGATTTTTGCATCAAGTTCATTGTGAATATGACATTGCAGAGCAAGTCTTAGACCCCCTCTAAGAGCCCACAATTCTGTAATCGGGGTCGCCATGGTTCCCTAAAACCTGTAGAAGCCCGAAACCCAACAGCCGAGGTGACCATGCAAGATGCCCCTCACCTCACACTAGACTGGGACTCTGAACATCTGATCCGTCTGTGTTCTTGTCGATAACCTTCTGTATCATTTCATTTAGAATCCACAAGATACTGAATCTCTCTTTCTAGTTCACTATATTTAAATAAGTTGTAAGATATAGAGAGACTATATGTGTATATAAGGCGCATATAAACTATGTAGACAAGCAATATCGAATTATATTCACACATCAAATGTTTACTATGTAAAAGTGATATAGAGATGGCAGTAAGAAAACATGGGTTAGAATTAGGCAATTGTTGCTATCCATCAAGAAAAAAAGTTTGAGAAGAAAAAAGAAAGAAAGAAAGGAGTTGGTTCAAACTCCCTTTATAATGTTCGCGAGATTGGATGGAGCCATCGAATTGTTTCTTAGCCTCAGCTAATTTCCCGTAGTTGAAGATATCTACGTTGCTATCCTCTGGCAATTCTGTTCGTGATACATCATCTACCTTTCTCCTAATCTACAGCTATGAATGGTTAACTGATTCAAAAACCCTAGCTCGTCAAGGTCCTCAACAACCCGTAGCCCATCATAGTCACGGATGTATAAATACTCAAGCTTCTTTAAGTCTGATAAACCATGAACACTTTCCACTGAACAATAATTTGAGACGTCAGACCCTTCCCCGATTCCAATGTACCTAGTACTTGAATTTGGAATATCTTCGGGCATCCCCTAAGCTTGAAACTTTTTAAGCTTATATAATACTCGTGACAGAAAAGTTAGTCTCCCTTCACATGATCAACTCATTAGCAAACTCTACTTTACCCGTGTAAGCGAACCTTCCCAGGGACAAACACCAGATGATAGAAAATGCCTCCAGTGATTCACACAGCCCGGCAAGTTGGATCTCAGCTAGCTTTGGGCAACATTCTAATGGACGGTTTTGAGCTTCCTCATTTTTGATAGCAGAATATCTCAAGGGGTTCACAACTTTTCAGAACAAACTCTGTAAAATTTAAAAGTTGAAGCCTGTTGAATTTGATTTAGTTGCATTTGAGACTGTGAAAGCTCTAGACCTGACAAATTTTTCAAATTTGGACGAGACTGATACAGTTGATTTGAAGTTATCAAGGTTTAAGCTTAATAGAGATGGTGGAAGTTGCGCGAGTGTCTACACGTCTAACCTAGACAAATGAAGTTCCTTTAACTGAGAAAAGGGAGCCTACTCAGTAGGAGTAGGGACATTGAGAAAATTCAAGCTCAGCTTATACAGTCTAGATAACCTCCCAATCCACCCTAACTCACTGGTGAATTTGCTTCCTTGCCTCCAACTAGAACCAAGATAGGTCCAAAATCTAGGACTACTTGCAACGTTTTAGATGAAACCTGTAGATTGTTTAAACTTGTTGGAAGCATCGGCAGTTCTTGAATCTCATCGCATTCTTTTTATCTCAAGTGTTTGCAAATAAGGAAGCATACTAAATTGTCTTTGGAGCTTCACTGATGCAAGGGTACAACAAGCATAGGATTCTTAGAAAGGGCAAACTTCTTATTCTAGATGGAAGTTAACCTTCCAAATTTTGTGTCATGACTTCAAAGCATTTCCGTTGCACTTAGCGACTGCCATACCATGGTTGGAGATAAATTTGATTCAAATTACTCAGTCGAAAACTGCAACTCACATAACTATTTCCACTTCCATATGGAATCTGGTAGTTTTTTCACTCGACAGCACCATCCTAAAGTCAAGCACTGAAGATTCACGAGACCTCTGATTTCTTTGGGAAAATCTTCAAGATGATGGCAATAATTGATATTCAAGTCCATCGGATGCTTTTAACTTCCCAAAAGAGCCATCAAATTTTCCCAAATTGGGACAATGTTGGAAAATAAACCTATCAAAGTTGAGCATCCAAAGGAGTTGCTGGTTGTGATTGTGTGAGAACAGTGTAGAAGAAAAAGAACTTTCAATTTGACCACCATTTGTTAAAAAATGAATGCCACTATCCATAGGATGAGTATCACTTACTAGTTAAGTGGAATAGAAAAAATATGACACGTCTTGATTCAGCTCTGTAGTTCCGAATCATCTATGAAGCTAATGTCTGAAAATTGAAGAAAGACCACATTCTCTTAAGTGCATATTGGTCAAAGCCCGAGCTTAAAAGCAAAGACGAATTAAAGAAATGAATGCCTTCTAGGCCAACAGAAGAAGAAGAAGAAAGAAACAGGCCACAAATATAATACGGACAAGGGGCCTTCATTCCTGGCCAACGGTGACATCTTCTGGGTTTGCCTTGGCCGACGTCATTGGCATTGATCACTCAAATGGGCAAGTAAGCCCTCCGTTGTATTTTCGAGTGTTTCTGTATTCTCTAGCTCTACTTTCAGCCAACTTCGTTCTGACTTTGATGGCGAGCGTCCTCCGACTTCTTTCAGAGAGGGTGCTCTGCAGTTCTGCCATCTAATCATCTGCTAGCTTGCCATCTTTACCTGCAATCACCATCACATTCTGTTGACGCTCAAGCATTCGAACGACTCTCTCGCCAGCCTTCTCCTCCTCTGTCTTAATACCAGTTTGAAGTGGCTTCTAATCTAACGGAAAAAAACAGGGGAGGATGCAATGCAGAAAACTGTTGAAGCTCAGGCATTGGAACGACACTGCCCCCTGCCTTCTCGTCGTCTTTAATTCCTGTTCCTGTTTGAAGTAGCTTTCCCGCTCCTCTCCCTGTTTCAAGTGGCTTTCCAGTTCCTGTTCCGGCACTCCCACAAAGACGAAAAATTTGACGTTTATGATTTTCAAAAAGCCGTTCCAGAAAAATGACATAATGAGACAGTATTATAGTCAAGACTTTGGATAAATTTTCGTGAGTCGGGTATTCGAAATCGAGATCGCTTGGTGATTTCATACTCAAGTATAAAAATGCAACAATGAGGCTTGAATCGAGGGATCGATCCAAGTGCGAATAAAAATAGGTCTACTGAAATTGAAATCGCATAGATAAGAAATAAAATTGTGAAACGAAAGTACACGGAAATGGAAGTGCAAGAACCAAAGGCTTAATTAAAGAGAACGTAAAAGGAAATGAAATGCAAAAGATGGATAAAACTCACGGAGAGTATTCTTGGTCGTCTATGCTCACCTGGAATGGAAGTTGTTTGTGCCTTCTCTTCCAATTTTTACTCCAGCAGCATCAAATCCTCATCCCGCCCACGTTCATCGCATGTTTTAACCAAAATCTTCATCCATCATCGCGCCCTTTCCATGTTTGCATGCTTTGCCTCCATGTAAAAAAGCATGCTGCGATCTTCTTCTTCTTCTTCTTCTTCTTGTTTGCCCAAGCCTCATCACGCAACTCACCCAGCCAGTCCTCTGCATGCTTTTCTTGGTCAAACTCATCTTCTCGACATTAAGTCGACAAGGAGGTCGAGCCTCTCTCGCTCTCCTTGTCGAGCTCTTGCCCAGCGCTGATCATTTCCCTCATTGCAGCTGGCAAAATCAACACTAGTTGAAGTGGACACATAAAATGCCTCAGTTTTGATTTATGGGTGAACGCGGGTACTAGTGACTAGTTTTTTTGAGAAGAGAAAACGAGAACGAGAAGAAAGAAGGCATCTTAATCAAGATCAGCTCAGTTCACTCACCTACGAATTGCTTCCTTGGCAAGTTTCCCGATCATTCCAACTACAAATGCAGCCAACCTTGAGGGAGAATAAGCTCATGTTTTCTCTTTGATCCTCTTTGACTATGCTCCTCAATACTCATTTGACTATGCTCTTCCTGTTCCTGTTTCAAGTGGCCTTTAATCAAATTGAAAAATCTTATTTAAGTATTTGCAGGGCTTTTGGAACACACATTCCACTTTTTTATTTTTTTTATTTTATCGGTGAGCACACATTTTACTTGGCCGACCCCAGCCTCATGCAAATTGAAGCAACACTCAATTTCCGTCAGGAACACAAAGTTACTTGATTAGTGGTTAGGCGGACCATACAAACTGTGTTCTTGAAACACCTCAGCGAAATTGTTTTGAGTTGTGTAATAAGTATCTGATTTTTTTAGTGCTTTAACCTCACGGTAGAAATTCGCAAATCACCGAATTCTTCCCATAATGAATAGTATTAAGTAAGAAATGGACAATAAAGTGAAGTATATTACATAAAAAATACGCTAAACTAAATAATCCGCTCTATATATAACGAAAAAGGCATTTTAATAAGAAACTCTGAGCTATTTTATATATTACTTCTAGACATTGAAGTTTTTCCAATCATTTTGTGATAAAAACTGATCTTGTCCCGTAGATTTGTGCAAAAATGAAATTTCTCTCAGCAAAATGGGTAAGAAAACGGAAAATAGAAAAAAAGAAGAGAAAACACAGTCGCAGAATAAAACAAACCTGTCTCCACTGAGTTTTAAGATAAGTTTGACCAGATTTAGATTTAATTTTTTTTTTTACGATTTCCCACTGTTATTACAAATCTGCTCAAAGGTTGAATTCATGTTCGTGGGTGGCTGCGTCAAGACCAAAGAGAAAAGAGAGAGAATGGTCTGGACTCACCTTCGCATGCTTGTAAGCCTGGAAGGAGCCGTCGAAATCTTCCTCGAACCCACATAATTTCCCGCAATAGCGGATATCCATAATGCAATAATCAGGCAGATTGGTGGTTGATATGTCAATCAACCTTTCCAAAGATTCGCAATCGTCGACCGTCAACAACTTCAAAGCCCACAGCTCGTCGACGCCCTCGACAACCTGTAGCCCTTTGCAGCTTGTGATGGATAAATAGTCCAGGTTCTGTAAGTTTGCTAAACCGCGAATACTTCGCAGCGAAGGGCAAAAGAGAACGTGGAAGCGATCCCACGATTCCGATGTACCGACAACGTGAATCTCGCGGATCTTATCGCAAGCATTCAGCTCGAACTTTTGCAAATTTTTCAAGGCTTTCGATGGGAGGATTAGTCTCCGTTCACAAGTAATCATCTCCTTGACAGACTCATTATCATCATGCCCTGCTTCCTCCTGATAAAATAGCCTTTCCAAGGATTTGCACTGTTTAATACACAAATACTCCAGTAATTCGAACGGACAAGCATATCTGATCTCCATTAGCACTGGACATTCCTTCACCACGAATCGTGTCAGCTTCATCACGTTCAATAACTTGAATCTCTCAAGGAGTTTACAGCAGTTCACGGTAAAATTCTTTAAATGTGGAAGCTGAAGCCCATCGAGTTGAAATTCTTGCACTGGAGACTCAATGAACTCGAGTAACAAATCTCTCAGGTTTGGAAAGATTGACATAACTGAATTGAAGTTATTAAGGCGTTGATTTTGCAGAGACAAGGGAAGTTGCGGAAAGGTTTGATGGTCTAATTTTAAGAAATCAAGTTCCTTTCGTAGAGGAAGGGAATCCACCTCGGTAGAAACAGGAAAATTTTGAAGTTCTAAGCTCAATTTAGTTAGTTTGTTTAATCTCCCTAACCCCCTTAACTCACCGGTACCAAGTCCTCCTACTTTTTCACTTAGTTTCAACTCAACCAAATTAGTCAAGTTTGAGAGATCTGGGATTACTTGCAACGAAGTAGATGACACTAATAGATGGGTCAAACTTGTTGGGAGTGCCGGCAACTCTTGAATCTCATTACATGAATTCAACTCCAATCTTTGCAGGCAACTAAGCTTGCTAATGGTCTTTGGAACTTCACTAACCCTAGTTTTTGATAAATCTAGGATTCTTAGTGAGGACATTTTTTCAATTTCAGATGGGAGTTGACCTTCCAATAAGGGAGTACAGAGTTTAAGCGCTTCCATCTTTCCAAGCATTCCGATATCACTAGGTAACTTCAAGGAACTTTTTGATTTGGCTGGACTAACAAACAACAACTTACGTAGTGATTTCAACTTCCATATAGAATCTGGCAAGTCCTCCATCGAAAGCCCATTACAAAAAAAATGCTCCAAATTCTTTAGGTCCCCGATTTCTTCAGGCAAATTTTCAAGACTAAAACAACGATCAAATTTTAGTTTAATAAGATCCTTCAACATCCTAATGGAACTGTCAATTTCCTTCAAATTGGAACATTTTATGAAAGTAAGCCTCTTTAAGTTCCGACAATAAGGGAATTGTGGTGTTCTTGTTATGTGGGGACAATTTTCGATAGAAAGAACTTTCAATTTTATCGCCATCTGTCGAAAAGAATGCAATATTCAATAGATGAATAGTCAAATATTACTTTAAAAGAAAATAGGATAAAAATAAGCATTTTACACACCTCAATTAATCTTTGTAGCATGGAATCATCCATGTAGTCATGGGAATCAATTCGAAGAGCGACCACATTCTTGAAGTGTATATTGGTTGACTTAGACGTTGGAGGAGGATAACTCCAAAAAATCCATCTCAATTTGGTAAGACAATTCGCTAAGTTACCAGTGAAGGTTCCTCCATCTAATTTGAGGCACCTTAGATCTTTAAACCTTCCTATCTCTTTGCTTTCGATATTCTTCCAATCATAGTTCCATAGATTAATGTCTAGTGTTTGAGCGTTCTTCATCTGCAAATGAGAGGATGAAATGAGTAGCATTCAATATTGAATTTCAAAGGAAAATAATAAAATGAGAAAAAGGAGAAACAAAAAAGAGAATATCCTAGTACACCGTAGAGGATTTTTTAGTAGAGAAACTATTAGTTTCCTCCTAAGGCACTTACCTCCTTTGTGGTTATTGCATCAAGGATTTCCTCGTGAATCCATAACCTACTATGCTTTTCAGGATTCATTGGATTTTTTTTACGAACTAATTCTCTTCCAAGATCTCTAAGTTGATCGTGCATCCAAAACTTGTTCCTTTTAATTTTTATCAAACACCTGCTAATGAGGACATCAACCCCCTTTTTTGGAAGGCCACAATCTTCCCACAAATACATTGCATCCGCCTTTTTCTCACCAATGAAAAAGCAAGCAATATCAAGGAAAATTTCTTATTGCTCGGAAGTTAAGGCATCATAGCTGATCATCAACTTTTCAAGAACACCTTTAACCGGTGCATTTCTTAAATCCTCCAATGTCCGTTTCCATTGTTCTTGCTTTTTCTCATGGTAGAGGAGCGAACCAATTACTTCAAGAGCCAATGGAAGTCTCCCAATAGCATGTACGATTTTCTTAGAGAGATCACTATACTCAATTGAAGGAGAGTCTCTATCAAATGCATGCTTGCTGAAAAGCTGAAGAGCATGTTCACTACTCATCAACTCCATTTCATACATCCGCTTTTGATCCTCCTCTGGTCTACGGATTTGCAAAGTATCTTTATTTCTAGTTGTAATCAATATTCTAGATCCTGAACATAAAGTACTCTTTCCTAATAATATCTCCACTTGTTCATTGTTATCCACGTCATCAAGTACAAGGAGGACTTTGTTAGTGCGAAGTACTTTTTCGATCCTCTTCGTCGCACAATGAATTCCATCAATACTTTTTGTTCCTACAGGATGACCGATTTCAGATAATAACTTTTTTTGCAACTCAATTAAGTCAACTTCTCTTGATGACTTCGATCGAACATCTCCCAGGAAACAACAACACTTTCCAAAATCATAACAAAGTTTGTTATAAACGACCTTGGCAAGAGTCGTTTTACCAATACCTCCCATCCCATAAATTTGAATCAATCGTACCCCACCAGAGTTGACATCTAAAAATCGGTTACTTCCATCACTTGATGATCAATTCCAACTAAATATTCCGTCACCGGTCTATGTTTTGTCTTTAGCTCTTTTATGACTTCCTCAACCACGAGATCGATCAGTTCGCCATGGCTGCCATAATGCAAAACAAATTTAGTGGAGGAACAATGCCATGTCACAATTTCCTAGTTACAAGTGACGTTATTCAAGCACATGAACTACTAGACAATAATCAGATAGATAATGGAACCTTAACAATCTAGAAGGATCTTCTAAGAGTACCTATTGGACATTAACATCAATCCATACATACTAAATTTATGCCCCTTGGCAACACGCGCGCCATGTCATGAGATTAGCGTTCTCACAATGATGTCAATAACATTCATGCAAAATAGATTTAGAAATATTTCTACATTCGAAATCGACATTTTATTATTTATGTTCGAGAGACAAAAGTTAAAAATTGTGTATGATTAGAGAAGAAATTTTCAATGAAAGATTAAACGATTAGATAGGAATGTGCTTGGCATTTCATTATCCCATTCATTTCCTCCCAGTACCCACAGTCAAATATTTATTTAGTGTTATTATAATAAAAGCCCACCTCAATCGTACTGGAATCTTTACATCTTTGATTAAGTGCTAAGGAAAATTAGGGAAAAATGCTTACCCTTTGTATTTCTTGACTTCCCATCCCCTGATCTTACCAACCTTCATGAGAGCGTCCCTCCACACATCTACTTGTTCAGTACTCAACTTCTTCTCATGCTCCAGATTGAGTATGGCATCGCGATACAGCGAAGTTCTCAACTTAACGTCATCAGGATCCACATCGAAGAAGATAGGTAAGATCTTTCTATTACCTTTCAATTCAGAGATGTTTGTCATGATGTGCGTGAGCTCACGGAGGCACCATAGGCTTGAAGCATAGGTTCGAGAGAAAATGGGTATGTAGATCGTAGAGTTGTTGATCCCTTCCAAAAGCGATCCATCAATCCTTTCACCGACACGAATCTCCTCATCGTCTCGGAAGACATTGATTCCAGCATTGGTCAAATCACGGTAGAGGATGTCGGTGAATCCAGTGCGAGTGTCAGGTCCTCTAAAACTCAAAAACACTTGGTAATCGCTTCCGGATGACGTACCTGCATCTGAGCTTGCCATAATAATAGTTTGCTCACCTTGAAAGATCTCTCTCTCGCTCGCGGAGAAATGTAGATCTAAAGGATGTTCACAATATATTGTGCACAATGAATTGTCTGTCTCTCTCTCTCTACCCTATTTATATATTGTGAACGTCATTTAGATCTACATTTCTAAAAATTCTAAAAGTTAATATATATATTTTATATATGACATAGCTGGCTTGCTCAAACGTACATGCGGTTGTGGGGCCCGCGTGAATTGTCTGTCACTCTCCCTCTACCTCTACTACCCTCTTCATCGTTCCCACCTGCAGGCCCACTGTGCAGAAGACCGAGCGGATGTCGAGGAATCACGCTTTCATAATTCATACACTTGCCTCTTTCCATATATCATTTCTCTATTTTCATTGCTCTTTTGCACGGATGATTTATTTATCTCTCTTTTGCACAAATAATTAACTTTTAGAATTTTTTTTTCTTTTTAAATTCGGAGGTGCGGACGTCGAGACTACTTAATTTTAGAATTTGAACTGTGAATTTAGCAAATCCCCCTTCCTCGTGGGGAACCGCGTTGTCCACAGCCAAATGACATGAAATACGACAACATACACATGCGGCCCATTTAGATTTTTAGTTAACCCCGGTCTAATTTGTGGTTCCATATTGAAATATTATGTTGATCCACAAATTCCGGACTGCTCCATTTTAGTAAAAAATAAATGTTGAAATATTGTTCCAAATCGTTTAATAATGAGTCAAATACACTCTTTATATTCACACTATTTTTCTTCGTCTATAAACTTAAGCTTTTAGATTAGACGTTCTATCCATAAACAATAATTAATCATCAATAATTGATTAGTCCAAATGAAAGTTGGATTGTCTCACATTCTCTAGAAAAATTTATGAATGTAGCTCCTATGCTGAGACAAAACTAAGAACTCATTAAATTTTCCGATGTGACAACTGTAGGAGATGCTATCAGCAACGTAGTGCTTGGACCTCTTTGTGTCTTTCATTAATGGAGTAGTGACAAGAAACCAATTAAAGCTGAAACTCGTGACATATCACGACTAAGACCATAACGTCAAATGCTATTGGTGGATGAGAACAGCGTCCTCTATAGCTCAGAAACACCAGCTACTCTATCTTCCTGGCAGCTTCCTACGTCTGAGCTAGCCAAAGTGGCTTTGCTTTGGTCGATTGGTCGCTCTCTCGCTTCCAACCCCATGTGCGAAGGAGAAGAACGGCTTTCTTTCTAGAAAGTTGAAATGATTGTACTACTCCTTGGAAGACGGAAAAGCAAAGTGTTGGTAGTCGGTGAGAACGATCCCATTGCAAAGAAAAGTAAAGTTGGTTGACAAAAAGCCCCAAGCTGATTGCCCTGCGTGGGCAATGGCTTTTTGCACAACACTACTCGATTGAGAATCTCTGTAGTATTATATTTGCTTTTTCTTTTTGAAAGGAAACCTTTATGTTTTGGTCGAGTTTGATTTTCCTTTGTGTTTGAATCATGACATCTACTTTTCCTTATAACCTTTGAGAAGCAAAAAATCAAAACTAAAAAACAATTTATATTGAGATAATTCGAAATAATGTTTCCTTTGCTTCTTGAATTATGAACTTCAGGTTACAGATTGCATATGCTCATGTTGGCATCTTACGTTACAAGTATGAAAGTCGGGGTCATTTTTTCATGAGCAATAATAAAATTGGAAAGATGGATAAGCCAGTATAAGGACTGATTCGTCGCTGCTCGGTTGTAGCTTTGTCTTGAACTCATTGGTGTTGAAGTAGCTCAAACTCTAGGCCTCACAATGATCTCCTGTCTGATTTTAATCGACCCCCAATCATCTCAACCTTGTCGCTGCTGAGTGGTTCCAAAACAAGGATTTAAACCAAAACAAATAAGTTACCCAACAAAAAGTAAAACTAACCTATTATTTAAATTACCCTTGAGATATGTGCTACCCTGTTTGAACGTATAATTCTTACCCTTTAACTTCTTTTGGTCATTGGTGATGGAGAACTAGCAATTTTTTACATGAATTAACACGTTCACACACAATCACGTGATAAATCCGAAAGTGACATTTATTGATGTGAATTTAATAATGCTTTATAAAGAAGTAAAGCAAAAGTCCGACAATGAATTGGGAATTAGAGTAGAACGGACAAAAAAATATATAAAAAAAACACTTTCATTTAAAGAAACCATTTAGAAAGCATTAACATTCTTTAATTCATGGGTGGTGTCAATACGTTATTTTCTATATTTACAATGAAAATAGCGCTTAAAATATCAACTTTTTCTTTCTTTGAGTACTTTGGTTAGTTTGAACTTGGAACAAATTAAAGGAAATAAAAAGATTAACATTTTGTATGAATGAAAATTAACAAATTGGAAGGGAAATTAATATTATGTCAAGATTATACTTTTTTTTTATTGCAAAATAGGCACTACCTAAGAAGTAATGATACTCTTCAAGAGCATTCATGCCTTGTCCCAACACTCTCGAACACTCTTCGACACTCAATCAATACGTCTTAGAAAATCTCGACATCTAGTCAACTTTCCGTGACACTCTCCAACACTCATGTCAGAAATCTAAGACATTATTTTGATAGGTAGGACGTCAATTATAAAAATTTTCAATAAATAATAAGTCAAAATATAAATATGTATATAAATAAAAAATGATAAAAAAAATGTGGAAAGATGAAAACTCTAGTATTCTCTTTTCTTTTGACTTTTACTTCTCTTGGCACACAATTTACCCAATCAAGTTTTTTTTTTTCCCTTTTTTTCTTCCAGGGTGCTTTGACACAAGAGTCTAGAACGTTGATTGTTTGTTTTTTCTCCAAATTTTATGAATTATTGAAATTGAGTTGAATTTGTTAAATTGAAACAATAAATGATATTAACAAATGATAAATCAACATTTTTAGTGTAAATTTATTATAGGTTCTTTTCTATTATTTATTTATTTGTGAATTTGAATCAAATTAATTTAATTGAAATAATCATAAAAATGATAATTTATCATGAATATATTAAAATATATATTTAATAAATAACATGTCACAATGTATCATAATTATTTATTTTTTGATAAACAACGTGTCAACGTGTCATGCTGTATCATCTTGAGTGTCACGTGTCCATGACGGTGCTACTTAGGGAATTACTTGCATAGTCACTCATTCATCTGGCGAATCAAAAGTCATAATGTATCACGACAAAGACCATAACGTCAAATGCTACTGGCGGATGAGAATTGGGTCCTCTAAAGGTCAGGAGCACTTGCTGCTCTATCTTCCTGGTAACTTCCTACGAATGAGCTAGCCATAGATTTTTCCTGGCCTATCGGTAGCTCTCTCTCTCTTCCAATACCGTGTGTGAAACAGAGGAAGAAGCGTGATCCTTTGCTAGGCCTCTGCCATTCACGGAGATTGACCTGATGTTCTCAACGTAGAATATGGCCGTGTTGACTCTTACTTTTAAAGAGATTATTAAGGGAATACAATAGTGCGTAAAAAGTCGACCAGTGGTGTCAACATGTTAATTTACATGTTTTCGATGGAAAATGGTGCGGAAAAAATTTGACATTTTCATACTTGTAATACTTTGGTAACTATGAACGAATTAAAGAGAATTATAGAGGTAAATATGAATGAAAACTGAGGAATTGGTTTGGAAAAACAATATTGTGGTCACCATAGAGGATAAACGTCTCGAGGAAAAACAATTGTTCTTAGCTAATTATTGCAGGAAATACGAATTTTGAGGTCATATTATCTTTTTTTTTCCAATCGAAATCTTGTCACCATTTTCAATTTCGGTTCGTTTTAAATAAGGTAGCGAAGACTGAAAAAGTAATTATCGGATGAAAATCACTCCTCACATAGTAGTCATCATGATGATCAAGATTCTCTTAAATCAAAGGATAAATTAAACTTATTTTGCAAGAAAATGATGGAGTCGTGAGCTTCTCCTAGTTCCTGAGAAATATAAGCAATATCTTACTGGGAATGGTAATTTTTAGCTCTGTTTAATTTATTTACTTGAGTTCACACTTAGCATGAGCTTAGCAACCTTTTTCATACGATGACATAAAAGCTAAAAAGAAAAAAAAAGGAAGTTAGAAAGAATTTTTCTCCATAGGATTATATATGTCTATATCCAAGTCCAACCGCAATAAGGCGTCAAAGGTTTGGTTAGACTGCTCAATCGGGGAAATCGAGGTTTTAGCATTGGCTAAAGATGCCGTTTCTAAAATCTAGTAATGTGATTGCATGCATGATTGTCTTCCGTCTTTTTTCTAGAATAAAGTATATTGCTTAAGATGAATTTCGTCGGATTTTTTTCAATGAATTTATAGAACAACATAAATGCAAATTTAAAGCCTTGAATAATGATTACTTAAGTGATCAAATGTTGGATATTATTCTGATTCGGGTGAAAAATGAAAAACGTGTGTTAAAATTACAGTATTCTCCTGCCCAGACCAATCTGTAAGACCATGTTCTTCATTGTGTGGTGGAGACTGCTTCGATACGTGCGGAC
Organism: Corymbia maculata; assembly: GCA_014182735.1. Lineage (NCBI taxonomy): Eukaryota > Viridiplantae > Streptophyta > Magnoliopsida > Myrtales > Myrtaceae > Corymbia > Corymbia maculata. The sequence goes on from CM024685.1 coordinate 16,924,009, forward strand.
AATGCTTTTACACACATCATGTATGGATTTGATTAGTCCAAGCGAAAGTAGGATTGTCTCGCGTTGCCAGAAAAATTGTATGACTTTTAACTCTTGACGCTGAGATGAGACTGAAAACTCAATGAAGTTGCTAACGCAACAACTGCAGGAGATGCCATCAGTAACATGGTGCTTGGGCCTCTGTGTCATTCATCAACGGAGGAGGAATAGGCATCCAATCAAACGCCCATGGGGCCATGAGAAAATAGTTAAAGCAGAGAGTCGTGACATATCTCGACGAAGACCATAACATCAAAAGCTACTGGCGGATGAGAACAGGGTCTTGTAAAGCTCAGGAACACTTGCCACCCTTTCTTCTTAGTAACTTCCTGCGTCTGAGCTAGCCATAATTGCTCTTCTTGGTCTATCGATAGCTGTCTCTGTCTCTTTTCCGACACGCCATGTGTGAAAAGAAGAGGAATGGCTGTCTTTCTTTTGTACAAAGTTGAAATTATTGTACTACTCCTTGGGAAACAGAAAAGCAAAGTTCTGGAACTCGATGAGAATGATCCCACTGCCATAAAGGCCGAAGAAAAGCAAAGCCAGTTTACCAAAAGCCCCAAATTACGCCGATTGCCCTGCCCAACACGGCAACGGCTTTTCCTTAACACCATTCATTTTATTGCTCTCTGTAGTTATATATATATATATATATATATATATATATTTTTTTTTCAAAGGAAACTTTTATGTTTCGATCCAATTTGATTTTCCTTTGTGTTTGAATCATGACATCTACTATTCCTCTAATCTTTGAGAAGCAAAAATCAAAACTAAAAAACTATTTAAATCGAGACAATTTGAGCTAATTTTTTCTCATTATTTCTCAACTTATGAACATCTAGTTACAAATTGCAAATGCTCATGTTGGCATTGACATTGCAAGTAAGAAAGTCTGGATCTCTTTTTCACGAGTACTGATAAACAAGTATAAGGACTCTGCTGGGCCACTAGTTGATTGTAGCTTTGTCTCGAACTCGTCGGTGCTGAAGTTGCTGGCACTCTGGGCTTCACAATGATCTTCTATTTGATCTTAATGGGCCGCCAATTATCTCAACCTTGCCACTATTGAGTGGCTCCAAAACAAGGATCAAAACCAAAACAAATAAGTTACCCAACAAAAAGCAAAACTAACCTTTTATTTAAATTACCCTTGAGATATGTGTTACCAATATTTGAACATATAATCCATGCCCTTTTAACTTGTTTAGGTCATTCGCGATAGAGGACTAGCAATTTTTGACATGAATTAACACATTCATACACAATTACATGGCAAACCCAAAAGTGACATTACTTGATGCGAATTTAATAATGACCTTTGCAATTCATCTTCTTCTTTTTCGGGTCATAAACTAGCTTTTCATCCATTGAGAATGGGCCCGATTACATGAAAAGGGGGCATCAAAGCAGATGAGTTCCCAAAGTGCAAGTTAGGGGTCAGAAATCCAGATTGGTGTGAGATAATTACATCTACGGGCCTTTGCGGCCCAATCCGCAAGCCTATCTATTCCTCTAGGAGGATAGACTATCTTCAGGTTTGGAGAAAAGGCCAGGAGAGACTTGCCTTACGTGACAAGTGTTGAGACTCCCCACGGGCAGATCACTTCTTCCACGAGAGAGGTTATCCAACTTAGGTTGTCTGACTCAAGCTTGTATATCATATCGATTCGCTTGGAGAAGTACTCAAGGGTTTGAAGACAAAGTCGGGTTTTAGCTTGTAGTGCTGAAGACACCCGTACCTTATGCGCAACCCCATCTATTAGTTTCCCCTCAAAATCATGGCAGATGCGTGCTATGAAACATTATCAATTATTGATGACTTTTCTCAAACATTATCAAGGAGGCAGCAACACTTTCCAAATTGGGTTGAAAGTTGACGAAGACAAACTTGACAGGAGTCATTTTATTGGTACCCCCTAGGCTGAATCTGAATGAGATGCTCATCGCGAGAGTCGATGTCTAACGATTCTCTTCCTGCTACAACCCGAACATTGGTCCCAATTAAGTGATCAGTCAACAATCTTGCACACATATGCATAGAAAGAGGAGAGGGAAGGGGAGTGCTCGTGCGTCCCATGAGCTGCAAGCCTTTTCTCCAACATGTAATAACGCATAAATTGTTCATCCTTATGCATCGTTGTTTTTAGAGAAAGATATCAATAATTCTGCTTGATCAATTCTTCTTCAATATGTCGTCATTTTCAGGTTGGGAAGCCACGTCATTTGGGCGATTTTCCACTTTGGACTTAACTCTCCTTAAAAAAAAAAGTCACGTTGCAGATGACAACATCTGCAAGTCCTCATCAAAACATATGGCAAAATTTAAAATTGGAAGTGATTCGTGAAGAGTCTTGAAGAAGCATTGATCGATTTCTAACACGATTCTTATGTTTTTCAATTCTCTCCTCGTACCTAGTATTTTCTTCTTTTCATAATTTATTTGCTTAGTCTTCACAAGCAGGATTGAAAAAATTAGGGAATAAGGATCTTAGAGTGCTCCACAGGGCGTTCTTGGTGACTAAGGTGGTGGTAAAAAGGAAGTGTGGCGCGAAGTGGCGGCTGTCGAGGATTTTGACGGGTCTGGTGACGGTGTCATTCGTGATGGCGACCGCATCTTGGCTGTTTCTTCCACGACTCCTGAGGGATGGTGTCTTCAAGAAGGCCTTGGAAGAGTATGCAGCTGCAGGCATATTTTTTTAAGATGCCGGTCGAGCTTTGATGTCGAGGATTTTGAAGGAATGTTTCATGCAATATTTCCTCAATTCTGACTAATCAGAGAGTTGGGTATTACCAAGTAAAAATTCTCTGCCTGAATTTGATTGAAGAAAATGGTAGGTAATATTTGGAATGGGGTCTCTCTTGTTTCTTAATGCGAATTTCGGCATCAATTTTCTTTCTGGCTCTGTTATTCCCATCTCTGCTTCAGGCAAAACAAGATGATCTTTATCATTCTCTTCTTCTAATCTCATTCCCCACCAGCCGTTGAGGATATAATTCGGTTTTAGATCTTGAGGACCACAAAAGCTTTTATTATTGAAACATTTCGCTACCGCCAGAAGCCTGAGTTCTTGCCATTCGTTTTGTATCCACGGGAATTAGGGATTGTTTTCCTTTGTTCGGCAGCAGATGTTCGCTATGAGTACAGTATTTTTTTTTTTTTTTGATCGGAAAATATTTTCATTCATTGCTAAGTGGGAGTTTCATTACATACGTGTTGATACTCATGGCATAAAATAGAAACGAGAGGTTGTGGGGGTCGGGTCACCCAGTCGGGTGGGAGGGAACCGGCAAGGTTGGCCTTTGCTACCCAGTCTGCGGCCCGATTCGTCTCTCTTGGTTCGTATGAAAGCTGGATATTGTTAAGTTGGGCCAGTAATTGTTGGCAGTCCTCCACAAAGTGGATCGTTCGGCCCATGGTGCATCAAGCAAAGCCCAAAGACGTGCATTACTACCGCTTTGCGGTCAGAGACGAGGAGCAGTTTTGAGTTGGAAGTGAAGACTTCCGTTTCAGATCTGGAGCAAGTGGTCTTCCGTCTTTTGTCTTGTAGCCACCGGAGAGCCATTCTAATGGTTAGGGTTTCTGCTAAGGATGCTGATGGAGCTCGAATTTTTGCTGCGAATCCGCCGGTGAGCAGTCCGTGGGCGTCCCTGCAGACCGCAGCAGCCGATCCTTCCCTGTCTGAGCTATTCCAGGCGGCATCCAGGTTAATTTTAAAGTTTCCCAGATCTGGTGGTTGCCAAATCTCCAGGTGTGGGGCTTTTCGTCCGGTGATTTTGCTGTTTGTCGGGTTCCACTTGGTAAAGTTCTGAAATTCCTGCTCTGCTTCATCGATGGTTTCGGTAGGTTTTGGTGGCTGCCTTCTGAAGATTCTGGCATTTCTCTGCTTCCAAATTCTCCAGAGCGTGCCAGCGAGCCGGGCTTTCCGTTGAGGGGTTGCATCGGAGGTAAGGGTCTGACTTACCGTCTTTTCCATTCTCGAGATCATTGTTGGGTCGGTATTCACTTGTAATCGGGGGTCTGACCAGATTGCTTTCGTCCAGGTACAAAAAAGAAAGAGGTGCTCGGTTGTTTCTGGTTCGGTGTCGCACATAGGGCGGCGCGGATCGGTAAAATTTTCCGTTGGTGCAAGTTTACTCGGTCGGTAGGGCGTTGTTACAGAGCGCCCACATGAAGAATTTAACTTTAGGAAAGACCTGTAGTTTCCAAATTTCGGACCACAGTCGCTTGGGTGTTTGGTAGGAGCTTGAGGCTGCTTGTGCTGGGATGTCTGCCTGTTGTGCTCTAAGAGCGTTATAACCGCTCTTTACTTGATAAGTACCTGAGGCGTTGGCTGTCCATTGTAGTCTGTCTGGCTTTGGTTGTAGGCTTAGAGGTACTGAGAGGATCTCGTTCACCGTATGATCAGAAAATAAGTCAACCAGTAGTTGAGAATCCCATTCCCCCGTCTCTTTGTTTATAAGTTCTGATACTAGTGTAGGCTCGTTTTGATTTGCCGGTCCTCCTATCTTCCCAGATAATAGCCATATGTCTTCCCTTATTTTAATGCTGTTACCATTGCCTACTTCCCATTTAACTTCTGGTTCGATGAGGTCTCGACCCATGAGAATACTTTGCTAACCCCATGATGGTCTAGGGCCTTTGTTTGCTGTCCATAGACTCTTCCCAGGAAAATAAAGGCCTTTTAGTAGCCTGCTCCACAATGCATTAGGTGCTTGGCTAAGTCTCCATGCTTGCTTTCCAAGCAGGGCTCTATTAAAGTTCCCTAGGTCCCTGAAGCCTAGTCCCCCCTTGTCTTTTCGCTCTTTCAGGATGTTCCAATTTTTCCAGTGTACCCCTTTTCGGGAGACATTTTGTTTCCACCAGAAGTTTGTGATCCTTCTCTCTATTGCACGGCAAATAGATATAGGTATTCGAAAGAGTGACATGGCATACTGTGGGATTGCTTGGATGACTGTTTTGAGTAGGACTTCCTTCCCCGCCTTTGAAATGAGTTGCTCCTTCCATCCCTCCAACTTTCTATCTACTTTTGCAAGTACCCATGAGAACATTTGTTTTTTTGTTTGGCCCCAGTCTGACGGTATTCCCAGATATTTCCCTGTTTTTTCCATGATGGGAACTCTAAGTTCAGCTACAATATTTGACTTTAATCCAGGGGGGCAGCCTTTACCAAAATAGACTCCTGACTTGTTCAGGTTGATAGCCTGTCCTGATGCGAAACAATATTGGTTCAAAATATTAGCCAGATTTTGTGCCTCTCTTGTGGTCCCTTCTAGAAAAAAGATTGCATCATCTGCAAACATCAGGTGCGATAGTGTGGGGCAATGGGGATTTAGAGTAATCCCTTTTATCAAACCCTCCTGCACTGCATTGGTCATAAGGTTTGAGAGAGCGTTTGCCATGATGATGAAGAGGTAGGGTGATAGAGGGTCTCCCTGCCTTATGCCCCTAGTTGGCTTGATGACTTCGGTGGATTCTCCATTCACTTTTATCGTGAACGAAGCCGTAGTAATGCGAAACGGACTAGAGAAACCCATTTAGCACAGAAACCCATTCTCACCATGTAATTGCATAGGAAATCCCATTCCACCATATCATAGGCCTTTTGCATATCTAGTTTTAGGACTGCTTGAAACTTCCTCTTCCTTTTCCTGATTCGAAGCTGATGCAAAACCTCCTGGACTATGAGTATGTTGTCTTGGATTTGACGCCCCTCCACGAAAGCACTTTGTTCCGGCATGATGATGGTAGACAGCCAGGGTTTCAGTCTATTCGCCATCACCTTAGCAATTATCTTGTAGTTGAAATTGCATAGGCTTATAGGTCTATACTGAGTTAAGTTCTCTGGGTTAGTGACTTTGGGGATAAGGGTAATTTGGGTTAAGTTCATGTCGGGGGGGAAGGTGCCGCTATTAAAGAAGGTGGCAATAGTGTTGAATATATCCTCCTGAATTACCTGCCAACTGTGCTGGTAGAACAAACCATTTAACCCATCCGGCCCAGGTGCCTTTGTAGAGCCCATTTGGAAAACTGCTATTCGAACTTCCTCCATTGTTATTGGTCGTACTAGGTCCTCATTCATTTCATTTGTAACGATTCGGGGACATAACTCGAGCACTGGCTGAAAATTTCGAGGACCTACTGAAGTGAATAAGTCTCTGTAGAAATCAGTTATGTGCTGTTTGAGTTCAGTTTGTTCCCTACACCAGTGCTGGTTAGTAATCTTCAGCATTGAAATCTTGTTCCGCTGCCTTCTTTGAATAGTAGTAGCATGAAAATATTTTGTGTTCCTATCCCCCCATTTCATCCAGTTGATTCTAGACCGCATATGCCAGTACATTTCTTCTCGTCGCCATAGCTCTTCAATTTGATCAATAGTTTTTTGGTACTCCTCCCCAACCGATCTCCGTGTGTCGCTGTTTGTTAGAGCTGTAAGTTTGGCATTGAGTTGATCCAGTTGCCGAGAGGCATTCTTAAAGGTCTTTTTGCTCCATGCCCCTAGGTCTCTAATCACTCGCTTTGTCTTGCTAATGATATCCTTTTGGTGCTGTGGTTTGCCCTCCCAAGCTCTTTGCATCACTTCTAGCCAGCGAGGATTATCCAACCAGAATGCTTCGAACCTGAACATTTTTTTCCTTTTCATGTTGCCATCTGGTATTTGGAGGATGATCGGACCGTGGTCTCGACCCAATGGCGGGGAAGGGCGAAGGCCTCGCTGGCGGGAAGGAGATCCTCCATTCAATGTTACAAAGAGCGCGATCCAGTCGCTTTTTAACAAGCTGCTCCCCCGTCCTCTTGTTCGACCACGTGAAGGCACAACCTTTGCTCTCAATGTCCATTAAGGCACATGAGTCCACAAACTCTCTGAAAGCAACCATCCGGTACCGGTCAGCCTCTCTAACTCCAATTTTCTCCCAATGATAGAGTATATCATTAAAGTCACCAAGGCACAACCATGGGAGACCATTTGAGAGATTTCCAGTTCGCACCTTTCGCCATAGATCTAGTCTATCCTGGAAGTTTGTGGGAGCGTGGAGGAAGGTGATTTTCATCAATGTACTACTCCTAGGCTCCCGACACTGTATTTCTATATAAACATCAGAACTTAGCATAACCTCTACTTGCACCTCTTCGTCCCACATTAGGGCCAATCCACCTGCTATGCCCACCGGTTCAATTACTTCTGAAAAACTCAGTTTCAGCCGCTTCTGGAGTCTTTGTACAACCTCTCTTTTATTCTTGGTTTCCATAAGGAAGACCAAGTTAGGCCTTTCGCGAGCCTTTAGGGCTCGCAGGTGCTGGAACGTCAAGGGGTTGCCCAGCCCTTGACAGTTCCAGCTCATAATCTTCATATCTGCTGCGGTGGCTTATTAGGGCTAGCCACCAAAGCCCGTGTGTGTCCGCCTTCCCATAGTTGGATAGGAGTGTCCAAGAGCTGATCCTCAGTGATGGGCCCGTTGTTCCCTTTGATGCCATATGGGGCAAATCGTTTTTCGCTTTTTTTGGTGGGGTTTTCGGGACCGCTTTGCCTTTTTTTGATGCCTCTGTATATTGTTGATTTGCTAGTGGTACTTGGGGAGTTTTCTTTAGCGACTGTCCTCTGTTGCTCCTACTTAGGATGCCGGAGTTAGGCTTTTCAGTATTGCATAGTTGTTGGGTTTGTGCTGGGTTGTAGATAATCAACGCCTTTTCGTTCAAGTGGGTATCTTCTGTTTGCAGGGTTGCAGCCGTGGGAGAGGGAGGAGTTTCTGCCACCATTTCCTCTTCTCCGCCCATTTGATTCATCTCCCCGAAGAAGGTTTTCCAGCATGGGCTTAACTCCTTAACTTCCGCCTTTAGCCATGATCCATATCTTCCGGGTTGGTCTTTTGGTAAGCCTGACTCTTCATAGGGGAATTGTGTGCAGTCATTAGCATAGTGGCCGATACAGCCACATGAGTAACAATAATGTGGGAGGCGTTCGTACTTGAAATCGATCCACCACTTCCTTCCGCCCACAACTATGATGGTGCCTGTTTTAAGAGGTTGTAATAAGTTCAGTTTAACTTTGGCTTTGCTGACTTTGCACATATTATTGCTCCTTGCTTCCATTTTCACTTCCTCAACTACCCCTAGCTTTCTAACGACTTGTCTTATAGCGGTATCTGAAATTGCAGCTCGAGGCATCCCAACAAGGTGGACCCAGAAAGCATATTGAGAGAAGTCGTAGCGGTGTTCTGGTATTGCTGGGTTTCCCTCTTAGAGCACCAGGAGGTTGCTGGCGAAGGACCAGGGACCTGTTTCTAGCACACGGTTTTTTTCTTCTATTGATTGGAAGGTGAACAAATAGAATCCCTGTTCAATAATCTCACATTGGGCAGTTTCTGTCTTCCATACTCTTTTCATAGTGCTCCAAAATGCTTGGAAATTCACATTTGGTCGAGAAAACAGTTTGCCATAGAGTGTTGCTTGACTTACCTGAAAATCCTGCTTTGGGATAGCATTACTGAGGTCAGTAAGGTCTGCTTCTGACCACGTGTCGCCCATCTTGTTACACAGGGCCAGCATACGAAGGTTATCTTCGTTCTCCTCGTCCATTGCTGACAGCTTTACCTGTTTGAAGGCTACACGGAACTTGTGGAATGAAGGGGGCTCTAGCTGGTGAACTGTGGTGATCGGGAGCTTGTGGTGGGGTGGGATTTGGACTGAGAAGCAGCGTAGGGCATGGAGGGTTGGTCGGGGTGGGGGAGAATCGTTTCTGTCATGGGACTCTACTGGGTTGTGGATGGATTTACGGGGGAGAGGGTTTTTGGGTATGGGGGAGATAAGCGGTGGCCAAGGGAGTGGCAGGGAGCTGGGATACAGTCATGGGCGTCATCGCACAGACTGAGAAGGGGGATTTAGGGTTAGGGTTTCAGATATCAGAGCTATTCACTAGGGGTGTCAGTAACCGAACCGGAAACCGGAAACCGAACCGAACCGAACCGAACCGAACCGAAATTTCGTGCGTTTTCGGTTCGGGTTCGGCTGTTCTGATTAACCGAAAATCGAAATATTTCCCCTGATTTCAATTCGGTTAACCGAACCAATCGGTTAACCGAATTGAACCGGTCTTCTAGGGCACAAAGCAAAAACGCCAAAAAATTGAAAATCACAATCTCTCTCGATCAATTGTCTCCGTCTCTCTCTTGCTCGGTCCATCTCGCTTCCGTCTCCGGCGCGATCCGTCTCCGGTGCGATCCACCTCCGCCTTCGACTCGATCGCCTCCGCCTCCGCCTCTGGTTTCTTCGGCAGCTGGTTTCTTCTTCTTCCATCTCCGGAGGTGGGTTCTTGGGCGACTTCGGCGGCGGCCCGTCCTTGGATCCGTTCGACATCGCCAGCACCAAGAACGCTCCGGTCGATCGCCTCGGCGCGCTGGCGGGTACGGTGCTCCCTCTCTCGCATTCCGTGCGTGTGTTTATGAGGTTGAGTTTGGGGAATTTGGGTGCTTGGTGCTTTGTTCTGTTCTCGTTTTCGCGACCGGAGTTTCGAGTCGGCCGATTGTGTGACGAGGCGACGGAGCATGCGTTTTACATGGCGTGGACTCCGTGCGCTTCTTTGTTAGTAGTGGTCTGGGGGCGGGTGGGTCCCGATTTCAAAAGTTGGGTAGCCTTGTAGGGAGACTTTGGTGGATTTTTTTAACAATACCAGCTGAAGAGGGGTGTTTTCAAACTTTTGCTGCTTTAAGATTCTTTTTTAACTTTGTTGATTTTAAGTTTAGGATATGTTCAGGGGTGCTTATAAACCTGGAGAAGTTGATTGGCTTACACGTGATCAATGTTCAAGCCCTACACGTGATCAATGTTCAGAATGTTCAAGCCCTACGAGTACAAACTTTTGCTGCATCGACTTGGTTGACTGCTGAGGCTGCAGTGTTGCTTCTGGGGGAAATTTTAGGGCAGTTTAGGCAGGAATTCTTGTAGTTCGGCTAACAATACTCTGAGGTATGTGAGTGTCCCTTTTCATGCTCTGACCCCACCTTGTAAACAATTCTTTGAATTACATTTATCTTGTGTTCTTATCCAATATGTGAGCATCTATTGCACCATTACTGTATGGAATGACATTATATTTGCTCTCAAAGTACTTTTTCTGGATGAATATGCCTACTGGAGGCAAGAAGCAGATACATGCACATTACTAAGCCCTGTCGCTTGAGCATCATGGCCAGGGAGTTGCTCGTCTTGTGAATATGAATTCGAATTAGAAAGTAACCTTGAGTAAACAGTTTTCAATTTAAGGCACTATCCAAGGATATTACTTTCTTGTACTCCGATCTAAGTAATTAGTGGTGTTTTGGTCTAGTCCTGTTGCCTGTGTAAACTTTTCACCAGAATGCTGCTTATCTTTGCGGTATTCCGACATTGCACTTTGTTTAATTTCGTTACGTAATGGGTAGGTTGGAAATGTAACCCTTCAATCTCAGTCTCTACATTAGCATTCTATAGTTCTACTCCTATCAAGTTACCATTCCAATTTAAACTTGTAGATGGAGCACAACTGTTTGAAATGAAACACATATAGAAGTTGCAAGTTACAGCAGTAGATTTTAGGTACTTGTTCTTATAAGTGCGAAATATGTGAGAATTGTCCAAAAACCACTAGTTGATTAAGCTTGCGAACTGTTGAGTGATACCTGTTGAGTCAAGCCATCTTCTTCAGTGCTCTGCTGTATCGGAGCTATTTGATGACCCTGAATTGACTTTTAGATGACATTGCACCTTCTCATAATTACATTGTTTGTTTCACGTTCTAGGAAGTGCATAACTGCATATATATTGTCAAGGAAAGTTTTTCAAGTTGACTTTCACTGGGTTATCCTGGTTTTTATGGTGCTGCAAAATTTTGTTACCCTTAATGTACTTGGAACTAATATTTACGGAAAAGGAAAGGAAGTATGTCAATTCTTTCTTCAATATAATGTCCTAAATGGACTAAAAGTGACCTGTCAGTCTTCTAAATTAGTCATGAGGCTGAACCATCTTAGTGCTGGATCTCTAGTCTGTTAATGACAGATCTTTTTCCTTTAGTAATGTGCCTGACAAACTGAACTCTTTTAAGATGTCATTTTTTTAGGATATATGCCTGCCCCGACATCCTGTGCCAGCTTCTTTCTTTCTTTCTTTTATTGAACCGGTCTTCTAGCCGAGAAGTTCTAGGGCACAAAACAAAATTGCCAAAAAATCAAAAATCAGAATCTCTCTTCCGTCTCTCTATTGCTCTTGCTCGGTCCGTCTCACTTCCGTCTCCGGCACAATCCACCTCCGTCACTTGCTTTTCTAACTTATTTTTGGCAGCTTGAAGAGCTCCAGTTTCCTTGGCAGCCTGTGTAAAATACAGGGAGAGAACCTATTACTAAGTTGAACTCCAACTTTCTCAGAAAGACCATAAAACTAGGAACAAAATATAGGCAAGGAATGCATAGTAACTTCAATTGTTTATCAAAATTTCCACCTTGGAATTGAGTCCCGGAATTTGACTAGTCAAACACCCAACAAAGTGATGAAGAACAAGCAAGTCACTAGGTCATTATTTGGCATACTTTTCACTAGCCCTAATATTTATTTTCCTTCACAAATACCACCATTCAATCCATGTCTACCTGTCTCCTTCATCCAACTTCCAAAATCAGATTTTCCTACTAATTCAATGTACCTTTTCTCTTGAAAAATTGCACGTACTACACTGCATCGATATTCTTTTTGTGGACAAGTGGAAAGGAGTAAATTGATATGGATCATGTATGTGCCATAATCTTTGTTTATTTTTAGCTGAAAGGGAATGGCTGATGACAGTAATTATTAGACCATGTATGTGCCATAATCTTTGTTTATTTTTATCTTATTCACCACTTGCTTTTTTTCCTTTTTCTTTCCTCTTCACTAATCTTGGCTTCCATATCAGGTTTTTAAACAAAGGTCGGCCATCCTTAATCTCCATTGAGAATCCATAGGTTGGTTCATAAGTATTGATATTTTTCAGATTAAATATAGAGGACCACTTGGAGATCCATATTAAGTATTGTGCAGTATTTTGGAAATGTTCTCATTCTTGCTACAACAACTTTGCTGCACAATATGGTCCCTTAAATTGAAGATGTCAGATTCAACTCTTTTTTCTTAGATGTCTTAATTTATCAACAACTTAAATACTAAGTTATTCCTGTCTTAACATCCTACCAATAATGATCTGCAGCTATACTAAAATGCTGATCTTGCTCAAGGCTCCATAAGGCCCATCTGGTCTAAACTTGTAAGTTTTGGAACTCATTTTCTGATTTAGGCAACTAATTTTGCAAATGCTGATTTAATGGAAATTCTGATTTAGGAACTCATTTCCATGATTTAGGCAAATCTTCCATATAGAAGGGAATTGGCAAATGTCTTCAATGAGTGAATCAAGTAGCACAAATAGAAGGAGGGTGAGATCTCTTTTGCATGGGAACACTTTAAAAGATAGAAAACAGCCAAGATAAAGCTGAATGTATATACTTGTGGTGCTATTATTGGTTGTTCTAGTGGTCAAGGAACGAGTGGAATGCATAATCATTTAGGTAGGTGCAAGAAATATCCATATGCAAATGTGGAGAAAAGGCAGAAAAGTGCCTCAAATGAACTTGTAGGGGTCGGTACTTCTATTTCAGCTAATCCATGGAAATTTGATCAAGAGACTAGTCGAAAAGACTTGGCAGCAATGTTCATTATTGGTGAACTGCCCTTTAAGTTTGTGGAACTTGAGGCATTTCGAAAATTTGTGTGTAGAATCCAGCCAAAGTTTTTAATCCCCTCAAGAAACACATTAAGGGAGGATTGTTACAAGTTATACTTGGAGGAAAGAAGCAAAATGAAGAAATATTTTTCTGATACTTCTCCAAGGGTTTGTCTCACGACCGACACATGGACTTCTTGTCAAAATTTAAGTTACATGTGTCTCACTGCTCACTTTATAGATGCTGATTGGAAGTTGCAAAAGAAAATTTTGAATTTTTGTCAAATCCCAGGACATTCTGCTGAGATTATAGGGAAAGGGGTTGAGAAATGCTTAACTAGTTGGGGGATTAAAAATATTTTTTCTATCACTGTTGATAATGCTAGCTCCAATGACTTGGGAATTCAATATTTGAAGAAAAGACTTAACTCTTGGAATGCTCTATTATTATCAGGTGAGTTACTACATGTAAGATGTTGTGCTCATATTTTCAATTTGATTGTGAGGGAGGGTTTGAAAGATTTAGATGATTCCATCGTTAGAATACGCTCAGCTGTGCGTTTTGTGAGGTCTTCTCCCTCGAGGTTGCAAAGGTTTAAAGAGTCCATTAGGCTGGAAAATATTGAATCCAATAGTCTTGTATGTTTGGATGTGGAGACTCGTTGGAATTCAACGTACTTGATGTTGGAAGCGGCCTTGAAGTTTCAAGAAGCTTTTAACTCAATAGATATTCAGGATAGAAGATTTGCTGAAGAGCTTTCCAAGGTGAGAGGGTTGCCTACTAGTGATGATTGGGATTATGCCCGCCGATTTCTTCCTTTCTTGAAGTTGTTCTATGATGCGACTTTAAAAGTATCGGGCTCTTCTTACGTCACTTGTAATGATTTGGCAAAAGAAGTCTTTGGGATTTATATGAGAATTGATAAATATAGCAAGGATGAGGACAGGGGTTTGCAAGACATAGCCAAGAAAATGAAGGTCAAGTTCAATAAATATTTTGGCAATGTGAACAACATAAATCTAATATGGTTCATTGCATGTATACTTGACCCTCGACATAAGATGGAGTATGTGAAATGGATGATCAATCAAGTGTATGAAAGCAACCAAGCAAAAACTTTACAAGATAGAGTAACAAAATCTCTAACATTATTGTTTGAGCAATATCGCACCGGTACATGCCCCCAAAGCAACTTGAGATTAAAGGGGACAAGGACGGTGAACATGTCAACATCTCCTGTGGTTGGTGCAGACTATATGACTGCAATGTTTCTTAGCCAAACGGGACAAGAATATATGGAAGAAAAATCTGAATTAGATAAGTTTTTGGAAGAAGGACGTGAACGGTATAGCTGCAACTTTGATATTTTAAATTGGTGGAAAGTGAATTCTTCCAGATATCCTATCCTATCTTCTATTGCTCGAGATATTATGGCCGTGCCTGTCTCAACCGTAGCATCGTAGTCCGCATTCAGCACGGGAGGTCGCGTACTTGACGTATTTCGTAGTTCCTTGACCCCAATTATGGTGGAGGCTCTTATATGTACTCAAGATTGGCTACGATCCAATCCACTTTCACAATCGATCGAGGAGGACTTAGAAGAACTTGAAAATTTCGAGTCAGGTGAGGAAAAAACCACGGAATAGCTATGTCTTTCAATATTACAATTGATACTTCAATTCTCATTTTAATTGTGAATTTAATGCAGAGTTGTCAACTACGACGATGGAGCTGAGCTCAATAGCGATTTCTCTTGATGATTGACAAAAAAAGAATGAAACTGGCCATCATTTTGTTTTCCTTCCTCTTTGTGGTAATATGCTATTACAATTGATACTTCAAGTATGCTTGAAGTGATAATATGCTATTTTGACATTTTATTTTCACTTTCAACTTTTGGGTCTTCTTTCTTTCTCACTTCTTGGTGATTGAAGTATCTTGATTTTCATATCTGTTTTCACAGTGAAAGAAAAACTGACCTACCTTGATGTACAGATGGGACGTGTTGATGGTTATAATCCACAGAATGCTAGGAAAGATTCAGCTCTGGTAACAGGTCAATATATAACTTTTATTCTCAATTTGGGGCTAATGATTTTTCTGAGTTAGTTGACTTCACGAAGGCTCAGAACTTCTACCTTTCTCTTTTTATTTATGTTGTCTGCTGCTACTTATTGATATGTCATAGACTCAGAAACCTTGCTGTCTGATCGTGGACGGCTTACATAGATCTTTCCTTCCCTTGTCTAAGATTTGATGGTCAAGCTTCAAGAGGCAGTTCGACTAGAACATAATATTGCATTATTTGCACTATGCGTTCAAGTCTTTTCATCCTTCTGCCCATATCTTTCTGGAATTCTTGCATCTAAGTGCCAAAGAGCAACTTGAGATTCTTCAGGTTTTCAGTCATAGTAGCATAATTCTCCTTCATACTGAGTAAATATTTGAGAAAATCCTGTCTTTAGTGTTATCAATCACAGGTATATTATCAGGCTTTACCTCAACCCGAAGTGCCATGATCATCTGAATATATTCTCTTTTTTGCTCTTCAGCACTAAGCTCTCCTTGCCTATGAGCATCCTCTGTTTATGACTCATGCAAGTATTGGTTAGTATTAGGATCAGGTACATCACCACGTTGAATTTGCTCACTAGTGGGGGGTTGTGCTTGTGTCTCCAATAGGCATGTCTGGAGCATTAGCAACATCTTGATCAACATCAGCAGGAATATCTAGAATATCAGGAACTTCACTATTTGGATCATTTCAACAGGAACTTCAGTAGAAATTGCTAATATATCTTCAGTCAAAGGTTCATCAGGATTTGCTGGTGCACCAATCTATTCTTGCACTTCTTAACTTGCTTTCTCCCCCAAAATATCTGCTATTATCTTTGAAAGGACAGTTTCTAGATCTTCAGAGCTTTTAGTGAGGTTAACATCAACCTCAGTGTCCTTGTCCCCTTGAATTAGAGGTGCATCAACAGGTGTATCTTCAGTAGATTTTCCTATCTCCATTTCAGCAGATTTCTCCTTATCCTGTTCAGTATGTTCAGCCTCGGTGCCTTCTTGTTGCTGACCAAAGGGCGTTTTTGTTTAGTCATCTTCTTCAACTTCTTCTACTCCTTCATCATCATCCTTGTCACTAGGTTGATATTCATCAATATGATTGTCTAGATCATCAGATTGCTCAGCATCTCATAAACAAGTTAGTTATTTAATTTGGTGCAATTGCATGCTTTGTTATAGTCCTCAATTTGGCTTTTGCATTGAGCGTCCTGGGGTTCCTGATTATGCACATTTCCTTGGTTGCTGCTAACACAACGACAATAGAGGTATGCCCTTTTGCTTAGGCCTGTCTTCTGATCAAAAACTTCTGCAGCTGCATTAGATTGTTTCATTGGTTACTTTTCGGAGAACCTGATTTTTTGCAATTTTAGAATTATCAGGCCAATTATCCTTTTTCTGGTAATTCTATTGGGTATTGACTATTAGTTAGAGTACACACTGCTAGAAATGGCTGAGAACAATAAGCTGGAAATCTGAAGGTCCTTCTTAGTTTGTCGTTTACAAACATTGTCCTCATTCCTATCACTTGCAAGACTTTGATCCACTGTCCCATTTTGCATTACAACAGAAAGTGACGTTGGCAATTCTACTTCCCTATTTGCATGGCCTTTGTTCTTAAGTGAGATACTGTTATTAGTAAATGAGGATCTTTCTTTTGCTTGTTAATTATCCTGATGTTTTATGTGCCTGTGGTCAGGCATATGAAAAGAAGACCACCCCAAAATGGCGCTATGACCTTGGACGGAGAAAGAATTTTGAGCAGGTAGTGCACTTTAGTTAATGGCATCATATTACTTGTTCCTGTTGAACCTGTTGCTCGAGACTGGAAGTGAAGTGTGATCTTTTGGGCAGGAAATTACTAGGATCCTTAGCTCATAGTATTGCTACAATGCCTCTCTTTGTTTTCTCTGCTTATGATATTAATGAGAGCTAAAAGTTGCTTATTAGGAAGAGAAATCGCAACTTACATATGACAAACATGTGACCATTAGCTAGAAAACCATTAGGGGCTTAGTTGCTGGCAAATAAGAAACTGATCTGTGGCTTTTATTCGTGGCCTCTACATGTTTGTTGTCACTTCTCATGGTGTCCGCACTCTTCCCAGCCTTATGTGTTTTGCTAATTTTTATGGGCATGTTTGCTCAACTGTAGACGGCATTCGTAAGTCATCCATATGTTGGTTCGGTGTTGGGGGTTGCTCTATGTTCATTTTTAGGAGCCTGAATGGTAAATTGATCCTTCTGTTTTTGAGCAGTCTCAGATAGTCAATAAAGGACATTTTGTTGCACAGATTCTTTTCGAAGCGGATTAACAAGGAGTTGAAGGACCTGCAAAAGGACCCTCCTATTTCTTGCAGTGCTGGTTTATATTTTGAAGCTGCTAAGTACTTTTCTTTGATTTCCGGATGTAATGATTGATTCGAAGCTTAAATATGGACATGTAAAGAGCGGATTTTGTTATTGATGTGAAATTCCTGTAATTAATGAGGACAAATAGAGAAAAGAGGGGTTCCCATAATTGATATATTTTTTTAAAAAAAAGTCAGGAAAAACCGAAAAACCGAACCGAACCGAACCGAACCGAACCGAAAATTTCGGTTCGGTTCGGTTCGGTTCGGTTTGGATTTCGGTTCGGTTCATTGCACATCCTTATCGGTTCGGTTCGGTTCGGTTTTCTCAAAAACCGAACCGAACCGAACCATTGACACCCCTACCGGACGGACACATCGAAACCTTTCTCAAACCCACGTAAGTTCCCGCAACTAGAGACATGTATGTCGCAGACATCTGGCAATGGGGTTGATATGCCAATCCCCTTTTCCAAAGAGTCGCAACAGCTAGTACTTTGGTTCAAAAACTCCCGCTCGTCAAGGCCCTCGACAACCTGTAGCCCTTTGCAATTGAGGATTAATAAATATCGTAGGTTCCTTAAGTTTGGTAAACCGTGAATGCTTTGCAGCAAAGGACATGACTGAACTCAGAAGTCTTCCCACAATTCCGACGCACCGTCAACTTCAATCTCACTTATCTTATCGCAACCTTCAAGCTGGAATGCTTGCAACTTTTTTAAGGCTTTCGATGGGAGAATTAGTCTCCCTTCACAAGTAATCATCTTCTTGACAGCCTCATTATTATCATGCGCAGCTTCGTCCACATAATCTAGCCCTTCCAAGGGTTCGCAATATTCAATATACAAACCCTCCAGTAATTCGAACGGGCAAGCATATTGGATCTCCATTAGCACTGGACATCCCCCGACCCAGAGTAGTGTCAGCTTCCTCATGTTTGATAGCCTGAGTCTCTCAAGGAGTCCACAGCTTGTCACAACCAAATTCTTTAAATGTGGAAGCTGAAGCCCATAGTATTGAAATTCTTGCATCGGAGACTCAGATAACTCTAAATCTAACAAATCTCTCAGGTTCGGAAAGATTGGCACAACTGAATTGAAGTCGCTAAGGTCTAGCCTTTGCAGAGACAAGGGAAGTTGCGGACAGGTTTGCTGGTCCGATTCAGACGAATAAGGTTCCCTTAGCAAATAAGGGGAAGCCGTCTCGAAAGGAGTAGGGGCAATGTGAAGTAGTAAACATAAATTAGTTAGTTTGGATAATCTCCCCAACCATCGTAAATCACCGGTACAAGGTCCTCCTTTGTCATCTAGATGCAAACTAACCAAATTAGTCGAATTTGAGAGATCCGGGACTACCTTCAATGATGTGGATGACACTGATAGATTGGTTAAACTTGTTGGGAGCGCCGGCAACTTTTGAATCTTATGACAATTCCTCAAATCCAATATTTGTAGGCGAGGAAGCATGCTGACGGTCTTTGGAACTTCACTAACACTAGTACGTGATAGATTTAGGATTCTTAGAAAGGGCAAATTTCTAATTTCAGGAGGAAGTGGACCTGTTGAATTGAAGTTATTTATGATATGAAGCTCTTCCAAATTCTGAAGCATCCCAATGGAGCTAGCTAGCTCCCAATTATTTGCTGGATCAAATTGAGTATTAAAAAGATCCTCATTTGCAAAGTGCACTTCATGTAATGACTTCAACTTCCATATGGAATCTGGCAGCTTTATCACTATACCATAATGCATATAGAGGCGAACTAGATTCACTAGGTCACTGATTTCTTCAGGCACATCTTTGAGATGACGGCAAGCATCAGTCACCAAGTTAGTCAGACACTTCAACTTCTCAATTGAGCCATCAATTTTCCTCAAATTCTCGCATTGGGAGAATTTAAGCCTCTCTAATTTCGAGCATTCAAAGAAGCTTGGTGTTGTAGTTATGCTGGGACATTCTCCAACATAAAGAACTTTCAATTTTATTGTCATCTGTCAAAAGAATGCAATATTCAATTGATTAACATTCAAATATTACTTTCAAAGTAAATAGAATAGACGCCATTGGCGTTGTTCACTCAAATGGGCAAATCCGACTTCCTGCATTTTCGAGTGTTTCTGTACACTCTAGCTCTGCTTTCAGCCAAATTCGTTCTGACTTGGTGGCAAGCGTCCTCTGACTTCTTTGAGAGAGGGGCCTCTCCAGTTCCACTGTCAAATAATCGGCCAGCTTCCCATCTTTACCCGCAATCAACATCAAAATCTGCTAAAGCTCTGGCATTGGAAAGACACTCTCCCCCGCCATTTCCTCTGCTTAAATTCCTGTTTGAAGTGGCTTTTAATCAGACGGGAAAAAACAGGGGAGGACGCAATGCAGCAAGCTGCCGAAGCTCAGGCATTGGAACCACACTCTCCCCAGGTTTCTCCTCGGTTTTAATTCCTGATTGAATTCCTGTTCGAAGCGGCTTTCCTGCTCCTGTTTGAAGCGGCTTTCCTGTTCCTGTTTCCGTTCCTGCTCCTGTTTGAAGTGGCTTTTAATTGAAATGTAAAATCTTAAATGAGTATTTGAGGTGCTTTTGGAGCACACCTCCTACTTGGCCAACCTTAACAACATCCAAATTCAAGAAACACTTATTTCAATCAGCGACATGAGTCACTTGATTAGTGGAAAGGCCATATAAATTATGTTCTTAAAACACCTCCGTTAGCTAAGTTGTTTTGACTTGTGCAATGACTATCCGATTCTTTAACATATCGTGAAACTCATCTCCATAATGAATAAAATAAATGGACAATAAAGTGGAGTATATTATGTAAAAAGTACGCTAAACTAAATAATCTGCTCTACATATAACAAAGAGAACATCTTAACAAGAAACTCTAAGCTAGGTTATATATTTCTTTTGGGTGTTGAAATTTTTCCAATCATTTGCGATAAAAACTAACCTTGTCCCATAGACTTGTGCAATAATAGAAATTTCTCATATACAAAATGGGAAAGACAACGGAAAATAGATAAAAAGAAGAAGAGAAAACACAAACGCAGGATAAAACAAACCTGTGTCGAGTGTGTTTTTAAAATAAGCAAGACCAAGTTTAATTCATCTTTTTTTATTTTCCACAATGAATATAAATCTGCTTAAAAGGTTGATTTCAATGTTTGTGGATGGTTGCGTCAAGACCAAAGAGGAGAGAATAGTCTGAACACACCTTATAATGCTTGAAAGACTGGACGGAGCCCTCGAATCCTCTATTAGGCCCACATAATTTCTTGCAATTGATGATCTCTATGTGGCAATCATTTGGCAATTGGTGGCTGATATGTCGAATAACCTTTCCAAAGATTCACAATAGCTAACAGTTAACCGGTTCAAAAACTCCAGCTCGTCCAGTCCCTCGGCAATCTGTACGCCTTTGCAGTCGAGGATTGAAAAAGACCATAGGATCTTTAGGTTCGGTAAACCACGAACACTTTGCAGCAGAGGACACTTCCAAACGTGGAAGACTCGCCACGATTCCGATGACCTGACAACGTAAATCTCGAGTATCTTAAAGCAACCTGCCAGCTTGAAAATTTGCAACTTTTTTAAGGCTTTCGATGGGAGGATTAAGTCTCCCTTCACAAGTAATCATCTCCTTGGCAGACTCATTATTATAATGCCCTGCTTCCTCCGCATAATCTAGCCTTTCCAAGGACCCGCACTCTTCAATAGACAAATGCTCCAGTAATTCGAAGGGCCAAGAAAATTGGATCTCCACTAGCTTTAGACAATTCCTCACCGAGAAAAGTGTCAACTTCCTCATGTTTGATAGCCTGAATCTCTCGAGGGATTCACAGTGCTGCACAACCAAATTCCTTAGATGTGGAAGTTGAAGCCCATCGAGTTGAAATTCTTGCATGAGAGAGTTATAAAGCTCTAAGAATAACAAACGTCTCAGGTTCGGAAAGATTGACACAACTGAATTGAAGTTATTAAGGCCTAGCTTTTCCAAAGACATGGGAAGTTGCGGAAGGGTTTGCTGGTCCAATCCAAACAAATAAAGTTCCTTCAGCACATGAAGGGAAGCCAGCTCAGAAGAAGCAGGAATATTGTGAAGTCCTAATCTCAATTTAGTCAATTTGGATCATCTCCAAAGCCCCGTAACTCACCACTACAGTCCTCCTCCTCCTCCATTTAGATTCAACTCAACCAAATTAATCAAGCTTGAGATATCTGGGACTACCTGCAATGATGTAGATGACACTAGTTGGGAGCGTTGGCAACTCTTGAATCTCATTGCATTCCCGTAACTCCAATATTTGCAGGCGAGGAAGCATACCGACACTCTTTGGAACTTCACTAACCCTGGTATTTGATAGATCTAGGATTCTTAGAGAGAGCAAATTTCTGATTTCACAAGGAAGTTGACCTCCTAATTCCCTAGTATTGACTTTAAGCACTTCCGGATTTTGAAGCATTCCAATAGCACTAGGTATTTCACTTAAACTTATTATATAAAATTCATTAATGTCAATTGAAAAGTGCAACTTACGTAATAATTTCAACTTCCATATGGAATATGGAAGTATCCTCACGTTAGACCCCTCTACAAAAAAGGGCTCCAGATAAACTAGGTCCTCGATTTCTTCAGGAAAATCTTTAACACAATTGTCCCCAGCAATCTTTAGTTTAATCAGACCTTCAACTTCCCAATAGAGCTGTCAATTTTCCTCAAATTGGAGCAGTTTTTGAAAGTAAGCCTCTCAACTTCAATTTAGCGATTGCGCAAAACTCAATGTGTCATAGTTAATCTTCAAGCAATCGATCGCTTGTATCGCAAAAAATAAATGTTTAATAGAATATTTTCTTAAAAACGATTGCTTGTATAGTTTAAAAAACTAAATGATGTAAAATATTTTTATTGTTACTGAAAATGTTCAGACATAAATTATTAACAATAATAATAATTTTTTTTTATCATTGAACTGTTTTAAGCGATAGAAGTGATCAATTTCAAGAAAATCTTTTATAAATCATTCATTTTTATAAAACAAACTGGGCCCAAAGAAAACAATGAAACTTACACCAATGGATTTCTGATTTAATTGTTCTAGCTTGTTCTATGTTACAATGAAAGATATGAAATTAAGAAAACATAAAAAAGTACATCAGTCTCAAATGTACTTTTCATGTACATGGCAAGGTGCCATGTGTTGCACTATGTCACGACACTGAAAATTTGACTTGAACCCAACATGAAATTAGCAACTTGCGAATTATGTTAATCTTGTAGGTGCAAATAAATGTACATATATTCATGCATTGCAAATTAGGGTTTTATTAGTCATGTTCAAGTGACGACCGCAGAAGTTGGACATCGTACGCTCAAGAGGAGAAATATATGATATATTAATTGAAAGATCAAATGATTATTAGACAGGAATATGCATGGGAGACATTCAAAAATCCGCCAGCCGGCTCGCGTAGCTCTTGATGTTGTCTTCCATGGCCACCGGAGATGACAGCTGCCGAAGGAGTCGGAAGAGTGAGTTCAATGCTGCTGTGGTGTCCGACGGTGGATTGGAGAAGCCAGAGAAGAGGTGCAACGAAGACTGAGATGAGAACTACGGCCATGAGTTTGCCCTGGCCGAAACGAAATGGACGACTCGGATTTCACGAACAAAGCAAACGGCGAGGTTGAGAAGCCGTGACAGGACGCATATTCAACCGGCGGAGGGAGATAAAATGCGATGGTGGTGGAAGAGAGCTGCGACGGTGGAGACGAGGTGACGGCGAACTTCGGCGGAGGGGGACGAGGTGGTTGACTGGAGGTGAGATCGTCGGGGGTCTCGGGTTTGATCGAGCGATGAAGACGTGAGGGAGAGATTTCTGAGAAAATTCCTGATTGTATTTTCGGCGTTGATGGACTGGGCTGGACCGACATTAGCCCGACCGGGCTGCAGCGAATCGGCCTGACGGGCTTGGTTTAGTGGGCCGGCTTGGGTCCTTGCAAACATAACCGAATTCGAGTGGGACTTTTTGTTTTTCGTATTTTTTATTATTTATTTTTTTGATATTTTTTTTCAACTAAAATACATGGTCAACTTGTGAGGGAAAAATGTAGGTGTGAATAATTTCTATAGCCATATAAAAATGTGAAAAGGATATTAGGACAGTGATATTACTTTTAACTTTAATCGAATATGAGAACTTGATATGGAGCTTGAGTTTTGCGATAAAGTTAAGTATTTAATACTAATAAGGTATACTTTACAATTAAGTATAATCACGAGCACATGTAGTAGTATATTGAGCTGAGCTCGATTACGGGCTTGTGAAATTGAATTTAGTTCAATATAAAACCATCAATTTCAAGTCAAACTTGGAGGAAAACCACGTCAAATCAACTTATAGCTTGACCAGATATAAAGCCTTCTGTTTTCTTGAAAGACCTTTAACTTAGACTCCGTAGTCCATCAAAATGCATTAGAATCAAAGAGGGCCGTGTACTAGAAATCAAAATAACACATATAATGATCAAATCCTCGAATGCATTGAAAATGCCGTGAAGTGTTTGGAGATTATTAAAGTAATTAAATAGGAGGATCACTCTGACTATAGCCCTCGATGAATTTACCAACTTTTTGGAAAGGATGGCTTTGGATTTCAACACTATATATAAGGAAGTGAATACACCCAGTTCATTGGCCTGGAATGAGAGCTAGTGCTCTAAAGCAGAAGTTTTAGAAAGTTATGACATGTTAGAAGCGAACTAGGCAGTCAAGCTAATTAGTAAGATGTATAAGCTAATGTTGCTCTACGTAGGAAAATAGAAAGACATTCTATACCTAGGATGGACATACTAATGAAAGTAAAGATAGGTTCACTGTATAAGTTGCGGTTGAAATATGAAAAAGAAACTCCATCAAGGGAGAGACAATATCATAAACCTTATGCATCTTACTTAAAAGATTGAGGAACGAATTTGTGCATGCGGATTATGTAAAATGCGAGTTCAATTTCTCATATTACCAAGTGCAAACAATTCAATTCTGGTAAGGGTGCGGATTTTTACTCAAATACTACTTGATCCCCGATGTTGATAGGATACTTCATATGTACGGCATTAGCTGCCGAAGATAAAACTCCCTCGCCGTCCACAAAAAGAGAAATAATATCATATTAGCGGAAAATGGCCAGGCAATGAAACGGGCAAGCTGATGTAGAGACACAGACAAATGGAAGGCAATGCGACACTTATTAAAATAGTTAAGCACCCCATCATATCCATTCTCTTTGAAATATAGAAGATCAAAGATCGATACCTGATCCCGTCAAGACACATTTTTTGCAGGCAAACACAAAATCGAAGTGCCAATCTTTCACAAGAATAATGACGACAGCTGTGGCCAAACTGTAGTTAGAATAGACTGATTTCCAGAAAATAAGCTTTCATTCAAGAAGTTTCTTATGGAGTCAAATCAAATTAAAATATATACATTTCCTAAAACTGAAGAATATTATTTGATGTTTCTTTGCATAAGTCATATGTTTCCTACCTTCACTTGAGCCAAAATTACCAACAAATAATTTTGGCAACAGATTACAATTTATTAAGGGCAAAATGCCTCTCTTGGCAAAATGTCTAGGCATCTATAGTTAGTCATCGATTCTTTTAGTTTGTTTTCACTTGAAAAATGGCAAATAGCACCCATCTTAACCCTCCGTATGAGCTCACCTTCCCAAGGGCTCGCACAAAAAATGCCTCCAACGATTCAAACACCCTGGCAAATTGGATCTCAACTAGCTTTGAGAAAAATTATACTCAAACGGTTTTGAGCTTCTTCATGTTGGATAACATGAATTTGGCTTCACAGCTTTTCAGAACCAATTCTGTTGAGGGCTTCGTGGCCCTCGCCCCACCTTGCCATGGCCTTCTTGCAGGTGAAGGCAGCCTGCCCACCTTCGCCAGGGTGAGGCTGCCTTCTCCCATGGTCCAGATTTGGGCGAGGCCGGGTGAGAGCCATGACCCTCATTGGTGGCCAGCGAGGGCTTCGCAGCCCTTGCCCAATGGCCGGCAAGACAAGGTAAAGAAATCAAAGGAGGAAGAAGAGAAAATAGAAAAGGAAAAATAGAAGGTTAGTAACAAAATTTGAAAAAAATAAAATATTATTAAAAGATTGCCATGTAAAAGTCAAGCCAAAATTGACACAATTATAAAAGATTTAAGACTGAATTGACTAAAAGAAAGTTTATGATTGAATTGACATAATTACAATAGATTTATGACTTTTTCAATAATTTCTCCTTCAGGAATTGTTATGGATTATATAAAACAGATTTTGGAACAAAATGCGTAGGACTTCATAGATGCATAGAAAGAGGAGAGGAAGGGGACTGCCCGTGCGTTCCATGAGCTGCAAGCCTTTTTTCCAACATGTAATGACGCAGGAATTCTTCATCTTGATGCGTAGTCATTTTTAGAGAGATATCAATAATGCCCCTTGATCAATTCTTCTTCAACACGTCATTATTTTCGGGATGGGAAGCCTGTCATTTGGGCAATTTTCCACTTTGGACTTAACTCTCCTTAAACAAAAAAAGAAAAGTCAGATGATAACATCTACATAGTCATCATCAAAACATATGGCAAAGTTTGAATTTGGAAGTGATTCGTGAAGAGCCTTGAAGAAGCGTTGATCGATTTCCTTATAGTAAAATTTTACTAGCTCAAGCACGATTCTTGTGTTTTTGAATTCTCTCCTCATACCTAGTATTTCCTTTTTTTTTTTCTTCATAATTTATTTGCTTAGTCTTCGCAAGCAGGATTGAAAAAATTAGGGCAATAAGGATCTTAATAGTGCTTCCCAGGCCGTGCCTGGTGACTCAGGTGGAGGTGAAAAGTGTGGCGCGAAGGGGCGATTGCTGAGGATTTTGACTGGTCTGATGGCAACCACAAGCTTTTTTTACCACCACTTCAAAGGGATGGTGTCATCAAGAAGGCGTAGGAAGAGTATGCGGCGGCAGGCACATATTTTAAAGACGTCGGTCGAGCTTTGATGTCGAGGATTTTTGAAGGAATGTCTTGATGTAATATTTCCTCGTCCTGACTAATTAGAGAGTTGAGGGAAAATTATCAAAAAAATTATAAATTTATTGTAATTGTGTTAATTTAGTCATACATATTTTTTTTGTTAATTCGATTCAAAACATTTTATATTTGTGCTAATTTAGTCTATCCGGCTAAAATTGACCGGCCAACATTGATGTGGATGTTGATGGGCATTGATTGTCCGGGCGGTAACTTTTTTAATAATATTTTATTTTTTCGAATTCTTAGAAGAACGATGGTAAGGGGAAGAAGACAAATAGTACAAATAAAAGAAAAAAGAAATGGAAAAAAGAAAATTTGTTATCTATTTTAGAACAAAAGTGAAACAGAAAAATGGTTTTCAGTTCTCATTTGGTATCGCAATTTCTCACTCTTGAAAAATTTGTTCTCTATTTCTGGAACAGAAAAATTTCTCATTTGGTATCGCAATTTCATTTTTCTATTTCAGGAGAAAAATTTATTCCAAAAATAGAAAAGTGAAATTGCATATTATATGGATTTCGGTTCCGAACCTATTCTCGAGAAAAATAGAGTAAGAGAGAAACAGAAATGTTGTCATGGGCGATAAGCTACAGTGCAAATTCTAACAGCTCTGTGGACACAACAGCACCAATCATGAAGGATTTTTGCATCAAGTTCATTTGTGAATATATGACATTGCAGAGCAAGTCTCAGACCCTCTCTCGGAGCCCACAATTCCGCAATCGGGGTCGCCACGGTTCCCAAAACCTGTAAAGCCCGAAATTCAACAGCTGAGGAGATCACGCAGGGTGCCCCCGCCTCACACTAGACCAGGGTTCCGAACAATTACTCCGTCCGCATTCAAAAGTTGAGTTCCCTTTTGTTGATGGCCTTCTGAATCATTTCATTTAGATCCCATAAGATACCAAATCTCTCTTTCCGGTTCACTATATTAGAACAAGTTATTAGATGGAGGTAGACTATACGTGTATATCAGGCACATATAAACTAGTCTTTGACCATTTAACGCTAAAACCTCAACGACGCAAATCATGCCTTCTCGATTTTGAACTGGGAATGCTCTAATTCAACACTCGCCACTTCGCTAGACCACCAAGAGGCCATTATAATCGGGCACTAATCATCCCCAACGGCTGCCTGGCTCCCCTTGTTGTTCGCCGAACATCGTCGCAAAGATGATTTACTCATTTCTTGACAAAATTCGTCATTGGAATCACGTAATGCAAAGCACAAGAGCATAGCAATGAGGCAACACCGAGGCACTCGAGGTCTCATAATGAAATCTTATGAAACTGAGGTAAAATGAATGAATCAAAGCTGCCCATGGAGATTTGAGGGTGTGACAAGGGTCCAATGTTCATATTTAAGAAAGTTCCTCTTAAAAACCCTAGGAACTTCGCTGAGGCAATTTGACAAACATTTGGTGGGCGTCGATTAAGGGGAGGACATTCGCTCACTGAGGATCCATACCCACACCAGAACATAAACAGATCAGCAAAAACAACGCTCAGAAATCGACCAGGAGTGGCTTGCTAAATCCCAACGATTGGCCGAACAAGAAGCAGCGAGTCTCCATCTTCGCAGAGAGGCTTTCACGGGGAGGAACGTTCAGCCGTGAGGATCCCTACCCGGGATTGGCGGCAACAACGGCCGGAAGGCAGTCTCGAAACGAATCGATTTATCGCCAAGCCGGGATCCTCGGGATGAAAACGGATCGAACTCAATGCACACTCGCCGGAGATTCAGGCGCCATATAGCAGGGGAGGCCGCGGTTCCGGTGGTGCCGACCAGGCGTTGTCGGTTTGCTCGGTCTGCCGAGATGATTTCAGCCCTCCTCTCCTGTGCTCCATCCGGACCTTCCCGGCTTCTCACTTTCTCCCGCTCTCTCCCCCTCTCCAGACCTCTCTCTCAGTTGCTCTCCGAGGAGGAGCGAGCTTTCCTCAGACCGAAGGTTGATGCTCCATGCTCGTTCGCCCATCTCTCTTGTAACGACGACAGCTGGAGTATTCCCCGGCCCTTCTCGCGTCACGGTGGAGGCGTCACTCGCACGCACTCCTTCCTCCTTGCTGGCCCCGCGCGTGTGCAAAGAAAAAAATGGGCTGGGCTTCTTGTTATGGGCTCAAGAAAATGAGGAAAGATGGACAGAGAAAAAGAAGAGAAATGGGAAGCTGGATGTAGGAGGGCCGAAAGTTTATTAAAAAGAGTGGGCCGGACCTGCCGGCCCGCTCGACTTAATTTCATTTTCATTTGCTTTCTCTTTTTGCCTTTTTATAAATTTTTATATTTTTGCAAAATAAATAGATATTTAAAAGTGTCGACAAAAATTCTAGTGTCAACAATAGCCGATTGTAGTCATTGATGTATAAAAACTCAAGCTTCTTTAAGTTCAATAAACCACAAACACTTTCCATGGAACAATAATTCGAAATAAACCATTCACTGATTCCGATGTACATAATACTTGAATTTGGAGTATCTTTAGGCAACCCCTAATCTTGAAACTTTTTGAACTTATTTAAAACTTGCAACAGAAAACTTATCTCCCTTCACAAAAAATCAACTCATCATACTCTACTTCACTTGTAAAAAGCTTACCTTTCTAGGGACTCACACAAGATGATAGAAAATTCCTCCAATGATTCACACAACTCAACAATTTGGGTCTCAACTAGCTTTGGGCCACAATATCTCAAGGGGTTCACAGATTTTTTAAGACCAAATCTATTAAATTTTGAAGTTGAAACCTATTGAGTTGAATTTCTTGCAATTGAGATAATAAGAGCTCTATACCTGACAAAATTTCTAATTGATGGGAGTAACGCGGTCGCATTGAAGTTATCAAGGATTAAATTTAACAGAGACGGTGGCAGTTGCACAAATGTTTGCAGGTCCAACCCAGACAAATGAGATTCCTTTAACTGAGAAAAGGAAACCAACTCGGTAGAAGCAGGGACATCGAGAAGCTTCAAGCTCATCGGTCTGGATAACCTCCCAGTCCACCCTAACTCACTGGTGAATTTTGCTTCCTTGTCTCCTACTAGAACCATCGGATAGGTCCAACACTTGTAGCTTGCAGGAAGTGTCCGCTATTCTTGAATCTCATTGCATTATTTTATCTCAAGTGTTTGCAAGCAAAGAAACATACTAACCATGTTTGGAACTTGGTATGGCAAGCATAGGATTCTTAGAAAGGGCAAATTTCATATTCTGGATGGAAGTCGACCTTTCAAATTTCGAGTCTTAACTCCAAACATTTCCATTGCACTAGGCAACTGCCATGCAATGTTTGGAGATGAATTTGATTTGATGTACTCAATCAAAAATTGCAACTTACACAACAATTTCAACTTTCATATGGAATCTAGTAATTTCTTCACTCAACAACACCACCATAAAGTCAAGCACTGAAGATTGACGAGGCCTTTGATTTCTTTGAGCAAATCTGCAAGATGATGGCAACTATTGATATTCACGTCAATTAGACATCTTAACTTCCTAATAGAGTTATTTATTTTCCTCGAATCGGGATAATGTTGGAAGTAAACCTCTCTAAAATTGAGCATCCAAAGAAGTCATAGATTTTCATTACATGAGAATAATGCCAAAAAAAAAAAAGAACTTTCAATTTCACCGCCATTTTGTAAAAAATGAATGCAACCATTCATCAGATAAACGATAACATATTAATTAACTATAATAGAAAAAAGCATAACAAGCCTTGATTAAGCTCCGTAGTTTCAAATCATCTAAAAAGCTATGGTCTGAAAACTGATGATAGACCACATTCTTTTATGTGCATATTGGTCCGAGCCCGAGCTTCAAAGCAAAGACGAACTAAAGAAACGAATGCCTTCCAGGCCAGAAAAAAAGAGAGGCCATAAATACAGTACGGACAAGGGGGCCTTTATTCCCGGCTTACAGCGATGGCTTCTGGGTTTTGCTTTGCTATTCGCCATCGGTATTGATCCCTCAAATGGGCAAGTACGCCCTCCATTGCATTTTCGAGTGTTTCTGGACGAGATGGCGAGCGTCCTCTGACTTCTTTGAGAGAGGGACCTCTCCAGTTCTTGCCATCTTTACCGGCAATCGCCATCACATTCTGTTGAAGCTCAGGCATTGGAATGACACTCTCCCCAGCCTTCCCGCCTGCTTTAATTCCTGCTTGAAATGGCTTTTAATGTAACGGGAAAAAACAGGGGAGGATGCAGTGCAGAAAGCTTTTGAAGCTCAGGCATTGGAACGACACTACCCCTTGCCTTCTCGTCGGCTTTAATTCCAGTTCCTGTTTGAAGTGGCCTTCAGGCTCTTGTTCCTGTTTGAAGAGGCTTTCCAAGTCGCTTTCCTCTTCCTATTCCGTTTCAGAGTCGCTTCCCTGTAGCTGTTTTAAGAGGCTTCAAATCAAACCTTAAAAACTTAAATAAATATTCAAGGTGCTTTTGGAACACACCTCCTACTTGGCCGACCCCAACCCGATGCAAATTCAAGTAACACTCAATTCCATCGTGAAGTCACTTGATTAGTAGATGGGGAGACTATATAGATCGTGTAGTTGAAACACCTCCATTAGCAAAATTGTTGAGTTGTGCAATGAGTATCCGCCTCATTTAATGTTCTATCAACATGGTAGAAATGGCAAATCACTAAACTATGTTCTTGAAACACCTCAGTTAGTTAAATTGTTTTGAGTTATGCTATGAGTATCCGATTCTTTTAATGTCCTATCTTTCCCATGGCAAAATGGTATTAAGTAAGAAATGGACAATAAAATGGAGTTTATTATGTAAAAGCTATGGTAAACTAAATAATCACTCTATACAAAATGAAAAGAGCATTTTAATAAGAAACTCAAGCCATTCTATATATTTCTTCAAGACATTGATGTTTTTCCAATCATTTTGTGACAAAAACTGACCTTGTCCCGTGGAATTGTGCATATATAAAAATTTCTCAAATACAAAATAGGAAAGAAAATGGAGAACAGAAAAAAGAAGAAGAGAAGAAGAGGATAAAACGAGTGCAGAATAAAATAAACCCGTGTCGAGTGAATTTTCTTGATTTATATTAATTTTTTTCCTGATTTCCCACGATTATTACAAATCTGCTTAAAGGTTGTATTCATGTTTGTGGGTGGTTGCGTCAAGACCAAAGAGGAGAGAATGGTCTGGACTCACCTTGTACTGCTTGAAAGACAGGACGGATCCCTTGAAATCTTTCTCAAACCCACATAAGTTCCCGCAACTAGAGACATCTATGCGGCTGTCATCTGGCAATGGGGTTGATATGCTAATCCCCCTTTCCAAAGAGTCGCAACAGCTAGTACTGTGGTTCAAAAACTCCCACTCGTCGAGGCCCTCGACATCCTGTAGCCTTTCGCAGTAGCAGAATGATAAATACCGTAGGTTCCTTAAGTTTGGTAAACCGCGAATGCTTTGCAGCAAAGGACATGACTGAACTCGGAATTCTTCCCACGATCCGACGCACCGTCAACTTGAATCTCACTTATCTAACCGCAATCATAAAGCCGGAATTTTTGCAGCTTTTTTAAGTCTTTCGATGGGAGGATTATTCTCCCTTCACAAGCAATCATCTTCTTGACAGCCTCATTATTATCATGCGCTGCTTCGTCCACATAAACTAGCCTTTCCAAGGATTTGCGATAATTAATAGACGAACGCTCCAGTAATTCAAACGGACAAGCATCTTGGATCTCCATTAGCATTGGACATCCCCTCACCCAGAGTAGTGTCAGCTTCCTCATGTTTTACAGCCTGAGTCTCTCAAGGAGTCCACAGTTTGACACAACCAAATCCTTTAAATGTGGAAGTTGAAGCCCATCGAATTGAAATTCTTGCATCAGAGACTCAGTTAACTCTAAATCTAACAAATCTCTCAGGTTCGGAAAGATTGGCACAACTGAATTGAAGTTGCTAAGTTGTAGCCTTTGCAGAGACAAGGGAAGTTGCGGAAAGGTTTGCTGGTCCGGTTCAGACGAATAAGGTTCCCTTAGCAAATAAGGGGAAGCCGTCTCAGAAGGAGTAGGGGCAATGTGAAGTAGTAAACTCAAATCAATTAGTTTGGATAATCTCCCTAACCATCGTAAATCACCGGTACAAGGTCCTCCTTCGTCATCTAGATGCATACTAACCAAATTAGTCAAATTTGAGAGATCTGGGACTACCTTCAATGACGTGGATGACACTGATAGATGGTTTAAACTTGTTGGGAGCACTGGCAACTTTTGAATCTCATTACAATTCATCAAATCCAATATTTGCAGGCGAGGAAGCTTGTCGACAGTCTTTGGAACTTCACTAACCTTAGTATATATTAGACTTAGGATTCTTAGAAGAGGCAAATTTCCGATTTCAGAAGGAAGTGGACTTGTTAAATAGAGGTTATATGTGATAGAAAGCCTTTTCAAATTCTGAAGCATCCCAATAGAGCTAGGTAACTCCCAATTATTTGCTTGATCAAATCGAGTATTAATAAGATTCCAACTTGACAAGTGCAATTCACGTAATGACTTCAACTTCCATATGGAATCTGGCAACTTTATCACCATACCAGAATGTACATATAAGTGAACTAGATTCACTAGGTCACCGATTTCTTTAGGCACATCTTTGAGATGACGACTGCAATGAATGATCACCAAGTTAGTCAGACACTTCAACTTCCCAATTGAACCATCAATTTTCCTCAAATTCTTACATCGGAAGAATTTAAGCCTCTCTAATTTTTGAGCATTCAGATAAGCTTGGTGTTCTAGTTATGGGACAATTTTCAACATAAAGACATCTGTAAAAAAAAATGCAATATTCAATTGGTGAACATTCAAATATTACTTTCAAAGTAAATAGAATAGAAATAAGCATATCACATACCTCAACTAAGCTTTGGAGCATTAAATCATCCATGAAGTCACGATTAGAAATTTGAAGAACGACCACATTCTTGAAGTGCATATTGGTTGACTTAGACGCTGGAGGATGGCTCCAAAAAATCCATCTTAATTCGGTAAGACAATTTGCTAAGTTACCAATGAAGGCTCCCCCATTTAATTTGAGGCACCTTAGATATGTAAACCTTCCAATCTCTTCACTTTTAATATCCTTAAGGTCACTTTTGTGTAGATCAATGTCCAGTGTTTGAACTTTGTTCTTCATCTGCAAATGAGAGTACCAAATGAGTAGCATTCATTATTGAATTTTAGAGAAAAGTAATAAAATGAGAAAAAGAAGAAACAGAAAAGAGCATCCTAGTATAGCATAGGGGATTTTTTAGTGGAGAAACCATTAGTTTCCTCTTAGGGTACCTCACCTCTTTTGTCCTTATTGTACCAATGGTGTCTTTGTCGATACATAGCCTACTACGTTGTCTAGGACCTATTCGATTTTCTTTACAAACAATTTCTCTTCCAAGATTTTGGAGTTGATCATGCATCCAAAACTTTTCATCCACAATTTTTATCAAACATCTACTATCAAGAACATCAACCCCATCAACTTGGAGAAGTTCACAATCTTCTCACATGTAAATTGCATTCACTATATCCTCATCAATGAAAATGCATGCAATATCGAGGAAAATTTGTTGTTGCTCCCAACTTAAGGCATCATAGCTAATCATCAACTTTTCAAGAACACCTCCATATGGTGCTTGTCTTAACTTCTTCAATGTCTTTTCCCATTGTTCTTTCTTTTTCTCCCAACGGAGGAGTGAACCAATTACTTCAACAGCCCATGGAAGTCTCCTAGTAGTAGATACAATTTCCCTAGAGAGATCATTGTACTCATATGAAGGAGAGTCTCTATCACATGCATTGTTGCTGAAAAGCTAAAGAGCATGTTCATTACTCATCAACTCCATTTCATACATCCGCATTTCATGCTCCTTCAATCTACAGATTTGCAAAATATTTTTATTTCTAGTTGTAATCAATATTCTAGATCCTGAACATAAAGTACTCTTTCCTAATAATTTCTCCACTTGTTCGTTGTTATCCACGTCATCAAGTACAAGGAGGACTTTCTTTGTGTGAAGCACATCTTTGATCCTCTTCATCCCATAATCAATTCATCAATGCCCCCTGTTCCTGTAGGATCGCTAATTTCATATAATAACTTTTTTTGCAACTCAATTAAGTCAACTTCTCTTGATGACTTCGATCGAACATCTCCTAGGAAACAACAACACTTTCCAAAGCCAGAACAAAGTTTGTGAAGAATGACCTTGGCAAGAGTCATTTTACCGATATTGTTGATACCTAAATTTTGATTGATCATTCGTAATTTAATGCACTAAACTTTAGGGATTAATTTTAACCCCTAAACAAAAAATATTATAATTAAATTGCATAGCATATAGTTTTAGGAGCATAATCTTTCAAAGGTAAAGTATATCTGCATGGTCAAGAAAAAGAAGGGATGTGGCTAGTTCAAAGGTAAAGTATATTTGCATGGTCAAGAAAAGGAAAGTACGTGGCTAGTTCAAAAAGTAAAATATATCTGCATGGTTACGAGATAGGAAGAGGGCAAAAAAGATATATTTCAGTGCATCCACAATAAGAAAGTAGATCATCGTGTCCTTATCTTGTTTTTTTTTAGGGCACCATGTTGTCTTGCCTATAAAAGGGGGACAATCACACAAAAAAGAAGAAGAGACACTGAGTACATGGCTGCAAAAGTGAGCAAAATTGTGAGGGTGCCCGAAGAGTGAGAGAAAATTGAGAGAAAGAGAAAAAAAAAAGGGAAAGAGGGGTTTTCTTTGTTGGGGGGGAGGGGGAATCTTCGAGATCCCACCAAGCCGACACCCGCCCTACTGCCACTGCTGCTCCCGCCCAGCTCGACACCGAGATTCGCTCGACGACGCTGCAACTCTGGCCACCGCTGTGCCTTAGCCCCCTTTTGATGCTGAGATCCACTCAACGACGCTGCTGCTGTCCTGAGCTCCGCCGCACCCTTGCTCGCTGCTGTCAACCAGCTTGACATCGTGAGCTTCCTGACGACATAACGGCACCGGCTACTGCCGTGCCTTAGCCCTTCGACGCCAACCTGTGATACCACTGTTGTTGCCCGACCAAGCCGACGCCTCCAGCCACCACTGCAACGCTGCCGCCTTGACGTCCCTTGCTGCTCCGCCACCGAGGACGTGTTGTTGCTTTGCTGGAGTCTTTAGGGCCTGACGATTTGCTGGCTGATGAGCTCCTAGTCGCATTGATTCATCGCTGGTCAACCGTAGCCAAGCTTGATGACCCTCTATTGTCCGATCCTTGATGCCAGCCGCTGTCTTCGCTTGTACCTGAACCAAGCCGATTCCACAAGGTCGTTGGCTATGGACCAGCCGCCCCTTTACTGAGAACCACGCCGATCCATCATTCATGGATTAGGTAAAATCTCGTCTGATTTTATTTTCGAATATTTAGTTTCCTTACTTGAAATATTGCAGATATATTTAATTGGACTCCCTACTATAGTATCCCAAATTTCAAGTAGCCTTTTAAATTAGAGATTATTCTCTAATTTCTTAACGTGCCATAATCGTTAATCCGATCTCACGTCCAAGATATGATTCGCGATTGCACGGAAAACTGGCCAATTCGATCTCATGCCCGAGATACGATTCGTCGATTTTATTTGTTTCTTGGGTGATGGATTCTATATTCTATTCTTATCAAAAAAGATAAAACATATTTTAATTGACCTAGATTGCATGCTAGGATAGGGTTCACCTAGTTAGAGATAATACAAACTAGGATTCCGTCTAGATTAATCCCTAAATTGAATTGAATAATTTCTAGAACTAGGAAATTTATTTGCTTATTTTAATTTTGAAAATTCATGAAAATACACAAAAAATATCACTTGCATGTCATGTAGTCTAGGTCGCATCATATTGCTTGTCATCTAGTACATCATCCATTGCATGTCATCTAGTCATACATGTTTAGTATTATTTAAATGTGTGAAACATTAGGATAGTCACATTTAATATATTTCCTGACATTAGATTAGGTCCAATAATTAATGTTGCGAGATATATAATTTGCATATTAGGTTGCACGTCGCATGTTATTATAGTTAGACACTTTTGCACGTTCTCGCATGCATTACACTTAGTTTTTTTTAGGCCTCATTAAATAATTTAAAACCTAAAAAATATTTGAATGATTGCGTGTTAGTTAGAAATTATATCTATGATCAGTGATGTAATTTTTAAGCTAACATTGCAGATGCTTTCATTGCTTCAAGGTAAGTAACTTCCTCATTTTTCTTGCAATTTATTTATTGCTTTGCTTTATTGAGTGTTAGATAATAGTTGTGCACTCGCATGATTACATTGCATATTAAGGAGTAAATTTAAATCAATACAAATTGCTTGCAAATCGTTTTTGTTAAATAAAAGAGAAAAAGTACCGAAAGTGCGTTAGAGAAATCTAACGTAATCAAGTCCCCGATCCCATAGTCTCTGGTTAGTAGGAGTAAAGTAATCCTCCAATTACTTTACTTGGGTTTCTAATTGACCCACCAAAAATAGATTACTGGCAACTTCTAAGTAAGAATTATTTGTATACTAAAAACTTAAATCCTAAGTTGCGAATTGATATGGGCTTGGGAGAGCCCGAACTAAGTTTAGACTCAATAATTCATTAGACAAACCCTAGGTGGTGCACCCGAGGTGAGGTCGCGACAACTTGGCGACTCCACTAGGGACTTGAGTTTATACTCTTAGTGGACTTAGGCCAATTTTCTCGTTTCAAAAAATTTTGTTTGGCAGCGAGGATACCAAGTATGTCCCTAGCCGTTTGAGGTGTTAATGGGAGTTATAAACGGTGGAGTGAATGTTAACCCATTGTCTCATAGGTTGGAGTTGGGAATGAATGTTTTGAATTATTGAAGTGTTGTTGTAAATATAAACTATTGTGCATGCCTATGCATTTACACTACACTCTTGCACACACAACCTGCTGTCGGCCTAGGCCGCATAGCATAGTTTAGGATGGTATTAAAATGGATACCACTCCGATCGCATGTCCACGATACGAGTTGCCCATCTCAGTCCCGAAATTTCTTTCCTAATGTCAAGAGTACCCACCTCGGTCCGTATGCCCATGACCCAGGTTGGCTCTTTGACCAAGCCGAAGTCATGAGAACCCGACTTAGTTCGAACGCTTGCAGCTAGTCCGAGCATCCTTGTTACTCCATTTTGTTAAGCATTCTAGAGTAGAAATCGAGTCACGTACCATGTGCATGTCTATATGTTTGCTACCTATCTATTAGTGAAGTAAGTTCTCTTAACTCTTCTTTTGCAATTTATTTAATTTATTATTTTGTCGGTCCATAACATTAGGTTGGTCATGAGTCTTGGTCAATATACAATGAGAATACCAAATGTTTGAATTATTCTCCCTCCTAAAGAAAAGCTCAACACATGGTAGGGCAAGTTGGACCAAGCTAGCCGTAAGTTTGTGGAGTCACATATCGGCCGGCTCCTTCCTCTACTATGCATTAATATTCATGGTGGCCTTGTTCAAGCTCTTGCCCATTGTTGGTGCCCTCAGACTTCCACTTTTATCTTTGGCGGTAAGCATGAGCTCACTCTTACCTCGGAAGAATATAGTATTGCCATGGGAAAATCTTTGGAAGCTGAATTAGTTAGTCCACCTATTGGAATAGATCTTATCACGGCCTCGTCTGATTTTCTGAGAATTAAAGAAGATGAAATAAGAAATTTTTTGAAAGGCCACCGAAATTCATGCCCACTCTCATTTTTAAATGATTATTTTGAAAATGGCAACTCATTTCAAATGCATAGGGTTTTCCTATTAGCCTTCTTTGGGTTTATAGTTTTCCCTCACTGCAAGAATGCAATTAATCCTTTTATTGCTAATTTAGTTAGGCAGGTCCTTGAAGGAAAGAATTTCGTTAACACTACTTTAACCGAAACTTTTCTTTCCCTTACTCAATTTAAAGAAGGTGGTGACAAGGTTTTGCATGCTTCTCCTGAACTTTTACAAATTTGGTTTCTTTCTCACATAAAAGGGTTTAGTGGTTTAATGACCATACTTGATGTTTGCGACTCTAACCACCCTATTATGAGATTTGAGAACAAACAAAAACATGCGCTAGATTATCATTATTCTAGATGGCTGGTTTTCATGAAAAAACCAGCTTCCAAAGGATTCCTATGGCATGCTAGGTGGTTTCAAGTTCATAAGGCGAGGCTCACATGTGGGTGTATTGGCCCTGTCCCTTTATTGGGATTTATTGAAGCAATGGAGTACTACCCGACTAGAGTGACTCGTCAATATCAAGTTGTGCAAGAACTTCCACAAGCTTTGCAAGCAGATCCACTCCAAGTTAACTTCACTAACAAGAATCAAGACCATGAGAATTCCATTCTTACAATCAAATCGATGTGGGATATGTGCCACTCACGGATGCTCATAAGGCCAGAGAAGGAGTTGAAGGGAAGAGAAAGAAGGTATTATACCTCTACCGAATATATTCAATAGCACAAGATTCCAAAGGAGGTACACTCGAAGATACTGGAAGTGCTCGAGAAGATCACCAACCATGCTGAGAATAGACGCCTCAAACGAGTTGCTGAAGAGACCAAAAGGCGTGCGGCGCATCTTGCGAAGGAGAATAAGCGATTGCGTCTAGAAGTTTCCCAATTGTATATTGATCAAGCCAAGTGAAATGTCCCGAGTCTAATTTTTTTTTTTTTTTTAGTTTAATGTCTAGTTGAGTTCCTTGCTTTCTCAGTTCATTTGTTTAGGGCATTTCAAGTTTTTATTTCCCGTAGAATACTTCCATTAATGAATAAAAATAGCTAGACATTGGTCATGGACTAGCATGTTCCATATGAGATGCTTATGTATTTTCCTTTCTTCAAATTAGGTGATAACGGAGCCATCTCGTTCGCCCATCATTACGAGATCGAGAGCATGAATAGCTGAGCAAGCTAAGTTGCGTGAACGCATTAATAAAATGGAAGATCAAATGAATCAATGCTTCACTGCAATACAACAAATGACAACTGAGTTTAAGGCACTCCAAGCAAGTTCGAGCCTAAAAGTCACACCTCCTGAAATTACAGCTCCTAAGTAGAAAGTTGATCATGGCCAATCCAATGAATTAGATGACATGCCCCCCTTAGAAGATCATGTCATTGTCATGGAAGGAAATGCCAAAACTCATAAGGTCTTTAAAACAGAGCAGGATGAATGCTTTGCGAAGCTTGAAGAGAAAGTGACACAATTGCAGGGTTTGCAAAGTTTACTCCCAATTGATTTGTCTGTTTATGAGAAGGTCAACACACCAAACAAATTTAAAATGTCAGAATTTGAGAAGTATAATGGCACTTTTTGCCCGAAAGCTCACATGTAGATGTACTATGTGAGGATGGGCCAACATATTAAGAATGAACCCCATATGATCAAGTGGTTCCAAATGAGCTTGGGTGGGCCCGCACTCACTTGGTATATCATGAAAAACATAAACCTCCTCGACACTTGGAGTGAGGTGATCGATGCATTTCTTAAGCAATATAAGTTCAACATGGACATTGCACTTTCTCGAGAAGATCTCGAGTGGATGGAAAACAAGAAGAGTGAGTCATTTAAGGAGTATACTATAAGATGGCGAAATTTGGTCGCCGAAATCACTCTTGAGCCATTGACAAAGAATTGATG
Organism: Corymbia maculata; assembly: GCA_014182735.1. Classification (NCBI taxonomy): domain Eukaryota; kingdom Viridiplantae; phylum Streptophyta; class Magnoliopsida; order Myrtales; family Myrtaceae; genus Corymbia; species Corymbia maculata. The sequence goes on from CM024685.1 coordinate 16,963,961, forward strand.
AAGCTATTTGTTAAGACCCTCCCTTTCGAGTTCCGCAATCAGATGGTTGGCACGCATGTAGAGAACTTTAATCAACTCATCATTGTGGGTGAACAAATCGATGAGGCTGAAGGAGAGGTGGTTCAAGAAACTGACCTTTCCAAATAGGAGGTTTACTGCAAAGAAAGAGCAAGAGCCAACCACTAAAGTAAATGCTGTATATACGCAACCGACCTCTAATAAGCCTTCAATTGTTCATGTCCCTAGGAATCAGCATGGGGAAGGCCGCCCTTTTGCATCACAACAATTCAATAAGAGGCAATTCTCTCCACTTCCTGGCCCTCTATCTCAAGTCTGGCCGATCTTGCAAAAGAATGGGCTGCTCTCCCATGAACCGAAGCGGCTCAATGTGGAGAAATTCTCTAACTACGACCCCTCCAAGAAATGCGAGTATCATATGGGAGAAGTGAGACATTCAACTGATGAATGTATGACCTTGAAGCGCAAAGTTCAAAATTTATTGGACACTAATGCATTCTCATTCCGCACCACCCAACCGAATGTTAAGAGGAACCTATTGCTTAAGCACGAAGGCAAGGTAAATGCCACATTTGGATTTGACGCTGGCCAAGTCAAAAATTTGAGAGTGCATGTTGCTAATGTTTATAATGGGCTAATAAAGGCTAGATATTACCCGAGTTATGAGGTGGTTCTCCTATCCTTGATGAAAGAAAGGGTTGCTATGATGGTGTAGGCCGGTATGATTGTGTATGCTGACCATACTAGTATGGTCTCCACTATATCCCAAGTTGTTATTGATTGGGAGGAAGAATTGACTACACTGAATGCTAGTAAGGATGAAATCAATCCACTGTCTGTAGATATGCCACACAAAAAAGATGTGAAACCATCTACTAAGGTCCTAGTGCACAATGAAGGGATAGTGATCGAGATACCTCAACTCCATGAATATGCTGATAATAAAGCGGTTCATTGGTCCTATGACCTGGATGTTGACCTGGTTACTAGATCTGGCCGAGTTTATGCTCAAGCCAATACTCAACCTGCAAAGCCTATTACTGATGAAGAGGCTAACGAATTTATTGCTGTAATCAAAGCAAGTGAGTATAACGTGGTCGATCAATTACAAAAAATGCCTACCCAAATCTCTTTGCTTGAGCTCTTGCAAACATCTCACACACATTAGAAGTCTTTAATGAAGGTGTTGAGCGAGATTCATGTACCAGAGACAGTTGAACCTAGCAAGCTTGAAGAATTTGTTGGGTCAATCCTTCTTAAGAATTTGATCACTTTCTCTAATGAAGAATTCCCTATTGAAGGGAGAGGACACAGTAAACCGCTATATATATATCAGTCAAACACAAAACTTCCCATGTGTCCTGTGTGCTTATTGATAATGGATATGCTTTGAATATATGTCCATTAGTCACTCTTTACTGCCTTAAGACAGATCTATCCCAGATACATGCTGCGAAAACTTGCATGCGAGCTTTTGATGGGCCCAGAAAGGAAGTGATTGGGGAGATCCACTTTGATGTGCAAATGAGACTAGTAATCTTTAACATCCCCTTTCAAGAAATGGATATCCTCGCTACATTTAATTTTTTGTTGGGTTGTCCTTGGATACGTACAGTCGGGGCCGTGCCATCAAGTCTCCATCAAAGCATGAAATTTGTGATTAATGGGAAGCTGTTTACTATCCATGGCGAAGAGGACCACCGGATTTATCATGAAACTGCTATTCCTTATATCGAGCCAGATTTCGAGCTTGAACCAAGTTATCACTCATTTGAGTTAGTGTCCACCAAACATGCTTCTTGAGGTTCCTCACTACCCACTCATGAAGTCTCAACTACTGCTATTATAATAGGAAAAGTGATGGTTGGAAATGGCTTTATTGCTGGTCGTGGTCTTGGAAGGAGATGTCAATGTATTAAAAGCCCTATTGAAGTCCATCGGAGGTCCCGTTTTGCTAGATTAGGGTACCATGGAAGATGTGGAGAAAGCTCTAGAGGGCAAAGGCAACAAAGGCAAAACTCACAAGAACAAAAAAGGGAAAGCTCGCTACCTCCTCACATTCGCAAGACGTTCCCTAGTCCCGCTAAAATGATGCAGGATAGTAGAGAGGTGATAGATACCCTAGGCCAACCGAGTGGTAAATTTGACTATTATGTAAAGTACTCGACTCTCCCTAGTTTTTACATTGACCCCCGTGACATTGTGCTAGACGGGTGGGGTGGAATGGATGATTCGATACCTCTAGGAGAAGAGAACCCTAATGATGCATTGGAATGAATCATTAACCTATTTGATGACTTCCTTATAGGTGCCATTGAAGAAGAATTTTCGGAGGGAGCGAGCACTAGCCCACAAGAGTAACTCATTTATCATTTTCGCATATTCCCTCGTGTGGGAATTTTTACTACATTTTAGGGATTTTCTTTTCTTCTTTTTTGCTTATTTTTTAGGACTTGAATACCACATTTTCCATTCAATAAGATGTAATTGATTGATGAATTTCAATAAAATTACTAGTTTATTTTGAGAACATGATGGGGTACACCAAACCAGCCCGGTGATGATATCCAATCGATTTAAAAGAGAGCAAAAATCCAAGGAGAATTCTAAGGCCTGGGCTTCATTATGCTTCCTCGTGTCAAAAATTTCAAAAAAGAAGAAGATATTTTAGCAAAAGAAGTCTAAAAGATGCTTTTGCGAAAAAAATCTAAAAAAATGTCATTTAGCCCTATTTGTCTTTCTAAATTAGCCACTTTATGTCTCAGGTACAATCTTGCAATAATAAACAATGGCAATCTTAATGAGGACTCCATCGAGGTACAATGTGAATGGGAGCAGCATGAAAAGTCAAAGCTCTCACCTTTGACTAAACCATCATTATCAATTTGAGCAACGCTGGAGAAGCCAAGGAAGTGAAGATAGGAGCAAATCTCCCTAAAGAAGAGGCCAAACGCTTGACTCGGCTACTAAAATATTATCAAGATATCTTTGCTTGGACGTATGTTGATATGCCAAGTTTGGATTCATCCATTGTAGAGCATTCTTTGCCTACTAATTCAGCTATGCACCCTAAGAAGCAAAAGCTGCAAAGAACTAAGCCCGAACTCTTGAAGAAGATAGAGGAAGAGGTAATGAAACTTCTAAAAGTGGGATTCATTGAAGTCTCACAATACCCTGAATGGGTGGCTAATATAATGCTAGTGATGAAGAAAGATGATCGAGTTTGGATTTGTGTCGATTATCGAGACTTGAACAAGGCTAGCCTGAAGGATGATTTACCATTACCACATATAGATGTCCTCATGGATGGTACTATTGGATTTGAGCTATTCTCATTCATGGATGGTTTTTCCAAGTATAATCAAATAAGAATGAAGGAGGAAGACAAAGAGAAGACTGCATTTATCACCCCGTGGAGGACCTTTCATTATAAGGTTATGCCTTTTGGACTAAAAAACGCAGGGGCTACTTATCAGTAGCCATGGTAACACTATTCCATGATATGATGCATAAGGAGGTCGAAGTTTACGTTGATGATATGATTGCAAAAACTCAACCTGGAAGAAGCCACATCGAGACCCTAAAGAAGTTATTTGATCGACTTCGTGAATTCAAGCTCCGCCTAAATCTTGCTAAGTGCGTGTTCGGGGCTACGTTTGGTAAATTACTTGGGTTCATTGTGAGTAGTAAAGGCATCGAGATTGACCCATCTAAAGCTAGGGTCATATGCAAGTTGCAACCCCCGTTGACCGCCAAAGAGGTTCAAAGTCTTTTAGGGAGATTGAATTACATTGCCCGATTCATTTCCCAACTTGCTAAGACTGCCAAACCATTCTTTTAGCTCTTGAGGAAAAATGCACAAGTCAACTAGAATGATGAATGTTAAGAAGCATTTGAGAAGCTAACGCAATACTTGATGAATCCGCCGGTTCTTGTTCCACCATTACCGGGGCATCCTCTGATTCTCTACCTCACCATTCATAGTGAATCATTGGGCGCAATGTTGGCTCAAGAAAGTCCTATCGATAAAAAAGAACAGGCCATTTATTACCTGAGCAAAAAATTCACTATCTTAGGCTGGAATATTCTGATATTGAGAAGACTTGCACCACATTAGTGTGTGTATGACATAGACTACGATAATATACATTGCATTATCAGATATTTCTCGTAACTGAGAACAATCCCATCAAGTACTTACTTGATCAACCGGCTTTAGTGGGTAAGCTAGCAAAATGGCAGATTCTGATTTCAGAATTTGACGTTCAGTTTATGCCACAAAAGTCAATTAAAGATCGAGTGATTGTTGACATATTGGCCGAAAGTCCTGGACTCTTGAATAGTGATGATTGTTCCCTAGATGACCGCATCTTATACGTAAATGAAGATTCATGGACCATGTTCTTTGATGGAGCTGTAAACTTGTCTAGTTCTGGCACTGAGGCAGCTTTGATATCCCCAGATGGACAACACCATCCAGTAGCTGCAAAGTTGATATTTCCATGCACTAACAACATAGTCGAGTATGAAGTTTTTATTCTCAGGCTCCAAGCAGCGATTAAGATGGGAGTGGCTAAATTGAAAGTGTTTGGAGACTCTGCACTGATCATACTCCAAACAGTAGGTGAGTGGAAGACCAGGGACTCTAAATTACTCCCATATCATGAGTATCTAGAAGAGCTGATGGAAGAGTTTGTTGAAATTTCTTTTAAGTACTTGTTAAGATCTCACAATCAGTTTGCGGATGCATTCACAACGTTGTCATCAATGTTGCAAGTTACCTATGGATTATAAGTTGAACCATTAAAAATTAAGGTTTTGGCAAAACTGGCTTTTTGTATGGTCATGACTAAGGAACATGATGGGAAACCATGGTATTACGATATCATGAATTACATTCAGAAACAGGAATTTCCTGAAGAAAGTTCCCTAGTTGATAGAAATACATAATGAAGATGGCATCCAAGTTCTTTGTCAATGGTAATAATTTATACAAGAGATCTTATGATCCAGTCCTGTTGCAATGTGTAGACATAGCCGAAGCTATGCAAATTATGCAAAAAGTGCACAAAGGAGTTTGTGGCCCGCATATGAATGGGCACATGCTAGCTAAGAAAATTATGAGGTTGGGATATTAATGGCCGGCATTAGAGGGTGACTGCATCTAACACGTTCGAAGTTGCCATCGTTGCCAAATTTATGGAGATAAGATAAATGTCCCTCCAACTGAGCTACACCAGTTATCTGAACTGTGGCCCTTCTCCATGTGGGGCATCAATATGATTGGCCCAATAAACTCTAAAGCTTCAAATCGACCTCGATTCATTCTGGTGGTGATAGATTATTTCTCTAAGTGGATTGAAGCCGCATCGTATGTTAATGTCACTGCTCGAAACGTTGTGAAATTCATCAGACGTGACATAATTGCTCATTATGGGGTCTCTAAAGCAATTGTCACTAATAATGGGACATACTTGAATAACAAGCTTGTGGATGGGCTGTTCACTGAGTTTAAGATCAAGCATCTGAATTCATCCCATTACTGCCCGTAAATGAATGGAGTTGTTGAAGCGGCCAATAAAAACATCAAGAAGATCTTGGCAAAGACAGTCGAGAATTATCGAGATTGGCATGATAGGTTACCTTTCGCACTAATGGCATATCGAACATCGATTCGTACTTCTACTGGGGCAACCCCTTTCTCCCTAGTATACGACATGGAAGCAGTCTTGCCTGTGGAAATGGAGATCCCCTCCCTAGGAGTCTTATCCCAAGTGGAATTATCCGAGGCAGAATGGATGAAGCAAAGGTACGAGCAATTGAACCTAATTGATGAGAAAAAGGCTAAAAGCTCTTTGCCATGATTAGTCATACCAACAGAGAGTAGCTAGGTCTTTTAACCAAAAGGTACAGGTGAGGCATTTCAAGGAAAATGATTTGGTCTTGAGGAAGCTATTGCCAATTTTTCCAAATCTTGGGGGCAAATTCGCTTCGAATTACAGTGGCCCGTATGTGGTAAGGAAGGTAATTCCTAGAGGTGCCTTAATCCTTGCAGAAATGGATGGTTGTGAGTTTTCTAGTCCAGTTAATTTTGATTCTGTCAAGAAGTATTACCCCTGATTCTGTTATTTTCATAGTGAATGAATTGCAAGTTGGTTTCTCCATTTATTTATTTGCAAATGTTGCATTATCATTTTTGGCAAAATAAATTGAATGTGTCAAATGGGATACATTGGAATGATGAAAGGTAGGCCTTGTCCTAAACATTTTCCCATACATTGATCCCTAGTGAGTTGAGCGGAAAGATTCCATGCTTGCAAGGCAAAGAGTTCTCTCGTGAAAGGTACGCCGACCGAAATGATGAGGGGCAATTCATTTCTCTATCCCAAACACTACAAGTGATCTATTGCTTAACCCATTTGAGCCCTATATACTTGTGGAGATTTCTTTCAAATTACCCCTGTCAAGAACCACCCTATATCAGGGTAAACTGGAGGTAAGTTGGCATCACGTGGTGAGGAAAATACATAGAAATTCTATTGCTCTCACTCGCACCAATTTTTGAGTATCTTATTGCAGATGAACTCGAACAATAATCCAAGTGCCTTAGGATGACGAAGAGCATTTTTTTTTCTCTATCCTACAGACATATATCCGTTGCATAGCCCTTTTGAGCCTACAAATTCATTTCTTTGAACCCAGTTGGTGATCATCCCCCACACTGGGGCAAGCAAAAGTCCAAATGAAAGCAGCAAGGTCTAGAGTGCCAACAATATATGAAGACCTTCAAAAGTCCAAATGAAAAATTGATACATTGTAGACAATGTGTCGATGGTAAAAATAGAACTAGGGGGCATGAAAAAACAGTGTGCCTGGTAAAAGTAAGGCCGATGCCCATGGACATAAGAGTAAAAAAAGAGGGGTAAGAAAAAGCAAGTGTGCTTGGTAAAAGCAAGGCCAATGCCCAAAGAGAAAATGAAAAAAAGAGTCAAGATAGATTGTATTCCCACTGGAGTGGTACTCAAAGAACCCAAATGCAAAATAGATTCTTAACCCGTGAACCTAGCCTACATTACGTCTCTTTAGATTAAGGCACTTGAATTAATGTAGGTATTTACATGTCTTAAGCATTGCTCGAAGAAGTGCAAGCAAGATTATTTCAATCTCATTTTGTAGGGTTCTTGACTTGTAAACCTGGAAATGATTACAGAATTGTTCTTTCAATAGCCTTGACTCAAAGAGTCCCCTTGTTAAGCCGTTGACCAAGCCCATATTATGGTCCATGTCAAAGACTTTTCAGATTGGTAAAGTCGTATCGATTGCAAGAATACTCAAACCCTTGTCTTGTATGATAGAATGATTCTCAAATTCCCACATCAATTATTGGGATAATAATAGCATTTTCGTGAGAGTGAGTGAAAAGCCCTTTCAGACCAAAGAGGTCCTTTATTTGACACATCTATGACACTCGTGTTCTGAATGGATTGTTCTTCAGAAATTCTCGCCAATGCTGATTTGGTAATACATGATTGATAAATCGTGACACATGAACCACAAATGGATTGAAAATATTTGGTGAGGATGAATGCTTAAACCTATTGTTGCTAACCGTATTTAACAAGTAAAGTTCTCATGAAAATTGAGTAGCTGTGATGCTCGATTTGCTCTCCGAAGCATTAGGACGTGTTCAAATACTCCAAGATTCCCAAAGCATTACTAGCAAGCAACCTTGAGGTAAGCCGATTAAGCCCTCAGCAAGGAAACCTCAGGTGAGTATCTAATACCTCTGAGTACCCAAAGCAAAATTTGGTAACTCCTCCTATAAATTAAAAATGCTTGGATATCTTAACTACAATCTTTCAATCATTAGCTAACATCTCAGTCTGGATCTGAATGTTACACTATTTTTTCGAATATTTCATTTTGGACATGAATGTTCTCTGATCTTTCTCGTCATACCTCAGTCTTGGTCTAGGTATTTTGAGTTATCTTAATCCAGTATTTGACTCACCTAACATTGAGCATCTATTGGTTAAATTGTCTTAATTCAATATTCATCTCACCTAACATTGAGTGTTTATTGATTAAGTTCCCTAATTCTTGAAATTTCAGTCTGGATCTAAATGTCTAGAATCTTTTCATCGAACATTTCATTATGGATATGAATGTTCTTCAATTTTTCTCGTTATACTTTAGTCTAGATGTAAGTATTTTGAGACATCTTGTTCCAATGGCCATCTCACCTGACATTGAGCGTCTGTTGATTAAATTCAATTGGTTGCCTCAGTCTGAATCTAGGCAATTCAATAAACATCAGACTCCTCAAGAAATCTGGGATAAAAACTAGATACTTGTGGAGTAAAGATTCATCCCGTACCTTAAAATGCTCTACCGTATTGATTGGTAAGTAACTACAGGTACGCTTTTTTTTTTCTTTTTTTTTTCATACTTTACATTAGCTTTTCCATGCGTCATATCATATTGCATTTTAAAATGTGATTCATTTTCTCACAAAAAATAACATTATATTGCATATGCATGGTCAAAATTTAGGTCTCAATTTATCTTTAAATGCAACCTCTGCGAGTTCACCTTCAAAGTGGGGTAGCTGTTGACACCTAAATTTTGATTGATTATTCATAATTTAATACACTAAACTTTAGGGATAAATTTTAACCCCCAAACAAAAAAATTAGAATTAAATTGTATAGCATATAGTTTTAGGAGCATAATCTTTCAAAGGTAAAGTATATCTGTACGGTCAATAAAAGGAAGGGATGTGACTGGTTCAAAGGTAAAGTATATTTGCATGGTAAAAAAAAGGGAAGTGTGTGGCTAGTTGAAAAAGTAAAATATACCTGCACAGTTAAAGATAAGAAGAGAGCAAAAAAGATATATTTCAATGCATCCACAATAAGAAAGTAGATCATTGTGTCTTTATCTTGTTGTTTTTGAGGGCACCGTGTTGTCTTGCCTATAAAAGGGGGACAATCACACAAAAGAAGAAGAAGAGACACTGAGTACACGGTTGCAAAAGTGAGAGCGAAATTGTGAGGGTGCCCGAGGGAGAGCGAGAGAAAAGCGAGAGAGAGAGAGAGTGAGAAAAAAAAAAAAAAAAAAAAGGGAAAGAGGGGTTTTCTTTGTGGGGAGGGGGCAATCTTCGAGATCCCACCAAGCCGACACCCACCTTACTGCCGCTGTTGCTCCCGACAAGCTCGACACCGAGATCCGCCCGACAACGCTGCAACTTTGGCCATCGCCGTGCCTCAGCCCCCTTTTGATGCCGAGATTCGCCCGACGACGCTGCTGTTGTCCCGAGCTCCGTTGCACCCTTGCTCGCTGCTATTGACCAGCTCGACGTCACGAGCCTCCTGATAATGTAACAGCACCGGCTGCCGCCGTGCCTCAGCCCTTTGACGCCAACCTGTGATACCACTGCTGCTGCCCAACCAAGCCGACGCCTCCAGCCACCACTGCGATGCTGCCGCCTCGACGTCCCTTGCTGCTTCGCTGGAGTCTTCAACGCCTGACTATTTGTTGGATGAGGAGCTCCTAGTCGCAGTGATTCATCACTGGTCAACCCGTAGCCAAGCTTGTTGACTCGCTACTGTCCGATCCCCAACGCCAGCTGCTATCTTCGCTTGTACCTGAATCGAGCTGATTCCACGAGGTCGTTAGCTGTGGACCAGCCGCCCCTTCGTCAAGAACCACGCCGATCCACCATTCACGGATTAGGTAAAATCTCGTCTGATTTTATTTTCGAATATTTAGTTTCCTTACTTGAAATATTGCGGATATATTTGATTGGACTCCCTACTATAGTATCCCAAATTTCAAGTGGCCTTTTAAATTAGAGATTATTCTCTAATTTCTTAACGTGTCATAATCGTCAATCCGATTTCACATTCGAGATACGATTCGCGATTGCATAGAAAATCGGCCAATTCGATCTCATGTCCGAGATACAATTCGTCGATTTTATTTGTTTATTGGGTGATGGATTTTATATTCTATTCTTATTAAAAATGATAGAACATGTTTTAATTGATGTAGATTGCATGCTAGGATTGTAACATCCCGAATTTCAATAAGCCCGAATTATTGGAAAAGGATTCAACGGGCCAAGTTTTGGAGCCAAATATTTGGGAATTTGTGGTTCAGGGGCAAAAAGACTAAAATGCCCTTTCTAGAAGCTTGTTTGAATTTTGTCTTGTTCTCTTTTTTTTTTTTTTCTTTTTTTCCCCCATTTCCCCTCCGCACGTTCTCTCCCCTCTCCCTTTTCTCTCTCTTCCTCTTCACGTTTCCCCCCTTGTCGACAGCATCCCCATCCCACTTGCCCTTATCCTCTCTTTTCTCCCCTTTGACTGGTCTTCTCTTCTTATCTCTTTCTTCTTCCCCACTTGTCGACACCATGTGTCTCTCTCTCTCTCTCTCTCTCTCTCTCTCTCTCTCTCTCTCTCTCTCTCTCTCTCTCTCTCTCTCTCTCTCTCTCTCTCTCGTTTGCGTAGCAAGTTCCCCCCCCTGCAGCTTCTTCTTCTTCTCTTCCTTCGGCCGACGCAGCTTGCCGTCGCCACCATCATCACCGCCGCAGCTCCTCCGCCCCTGCTCTCCACCCGGTCGCCGGAGAGCTGCCGTCCGTCGACCTCAAGCCAAACCGGCTTTGCCCAGCTTCTGTCTTCCTGTCTTCCTCCTCTGTCCACCGCCACTGCAACGCCGGAGCAGCGAGCTACCACCCCGCCGTTGCTCGGCCACCACCGCCCTTCGCCTGGCCACCTCAGACCGAGCTGCCGTTGCCCCCCCTCTTTCTTCTTCTTCTCGGTCTTGGCCGAACCAGATCTGGCCAACCGACTGCTTGGACGCCAGAGCAGCGAGCTGCGCGCCTTGCCATCGTCCTTCGCCCCGGCCGCCGCCTCGCCGTCGCCCGACCGCCTAGCCACCATCGCCTTGCTCTCTCTCTCCTCCTCGGCTCCTTTGGCCGTGACCGGAGAAGCGGCCGTAGCTTCGCCGCTGCCGCCGCCGCCGGTCACCTCCGTAGGCCCGCCGGGGGACCGTGCCCGAGCTTCTCCGCCACGCCAGAGCCACCCCCGACCTGCTGCCATCCCCCGAGCTAGCTGGACCGCCTCTTCTCTCCCTCTTCCGGTTCTGTCCAGCCATCGCCGGAGCTGTCACCGCCTCGCCGGAGCGGTTGGCCGCCGTCCGGAGTCACCGGACCGCCCGCCAGCCGGCCTTGGACCACCCGCAACCGCTGGTCCCTGCGTTTCCCAGCTTTTCGCCGCGTGGACAGCCGCCCTCCGAGACCCGGTCCCGGGCCGCCTCGTCCCGACGCGCCGGAAGTTCCGGGCATTCCCCTTGCCGCCGCCGTCGCGCTCGTGTCGTCGGAATCGCTAAACCGTGAGTCGATTTCCTAATCCTTATTTAGGGGTTAATCTTGCTTAGGAGTAGTTTGATTAGTTTAATTATGGATTAGTGCTTTGAATGATGATTATTAGTGTTTTAATACTATTTGATTAAGCTTTGCTTAGTGTTAATCATGTTTAGTATTAATAAATATTTTTTTTGGAATAAATAATAATTATTTATTATTTTCGGAATTATTAATTAATTAAATTAATTTATAATTTCGAATTATTAATAGTAATATTGTTATTACTATTCATTGCTGAAAATTAATTATTTTGGGGAAAATAATTAATTGTGATTATTTATTGGAAATGGTTTTAATTGAGTAATTTTATTAAATGAAAATTAATTAAATTACTATGGTCTATTTTTCCAAAATCAATAGTATTTATATACTATTTTATTAAATGACATTGGTTTATTGAAGAAGGGTTTTACTAAATGGAATTATTTGAGTTGGATAATTAATTATGGGATTGAAAAATAATTATAAGTATTTTGTGGGACTTGAATTATTTTATCGAAACAATCGGCTATAGCATGATTCTTAAATAAATATTTTGGAGTAAAATTATAGTTTATACTTATTTTTGGGATGATTGAGTATTATTGGGGAATAGTTGATTGTTGTAGTCGTGAGGACACGCATTTATTTATTAATTGATATGTGTGTTTATTTATTATTAAATATCGACACGTGGTTGGGTATCGGAGTATCGTGATGTTGATTGGTCGGAATTGATTGACAGACTGTGATTTGAATTGTTGGTTGTTCCCAAGAGTTAGGAAATGTGTATGATTGAATGCTGATTGGAAATTGGATTTTGGAAATTATCGAGTGAGATCGCATGACATATTGCGTGAGTTATCTGAAATGGTCTGAAATGGCATGTCGCATGAGCATGAGCGTATGAGCAATGTTGCATTCACGACCAAGCAAAAGCAAAGACAAGAATGAACTATTTGCTGATGTGTTGTATGGTCAGATTAAAGTTGATAGCCCGGTTGAGCCGGATGACTGCCAATCCTTCGGGGTTGTGCCGTGACCATTGGGTCGCGACGGTGGTCAGATGCGGAGTCGCGGTTGAGGCCGGGCCCATGCTCCTTATGGAATGCCGTCGGTGGGGGATAGCCCATGACGTCGCCGTGCCTCACGGGGGAGGACGATGCCTGGTTTACGACCAGTTGACTGCCAACCATAAGGTTGTGCCGTGGCCTAGAGGGTCGTAATAATCGAAGCATATGTATGGGTGTGAGAAATGAGAAAATTGTGTGAGATGCTCTGATTATTCGCATGCTCTTAATGTCGTGATGATTGAAATAACGGTTTACGGGTTGCGTGTGCCAAGGCCAGGTAGGGTCGCCGTGATTGCGAGTGTTAAGCTGTTAATAATCGCATATGAGCCTTGGTCTAAGCGTGCGTCTGTTAATGGTCGATTGGGTGTTATTCTGTTGTTGAATTGTTGGCGATAGAGACATTGCACGTCAGGGCGCACTCGAGGCGAGTAGGTCTCCTAACCGAGGCTTAAGATTTTGACTTGCTGAGATTTATCTCACTGGTTATTGAATAACCATTGTCAGGTCCTGAGGATGGAGGATCGACGCGTGTTTCAACTTGTGGCTATTTATGAAGGGAGTAGATTAACCTTGGCTTGTTGGTTTCATTGGCTCAATAGGAAGATGCCCGTGGTAAGGGCTTGTACTTGTAAACTTCCTAGGGTTAATCAGTAGATAAATAAAGTGGCACTTTGGAATGTGTTTTTATTGAGTTTTCCTGCTATCCCTGTTTTTGTATTTGACCGGGGATTGTGTTTCGCTTCCACATGCGTTTAATCAAAAGATAAAAATAACGGTCGGCGATGGATCCTGGGGAGTCGCAAATCAAATGACCACAAGAGAACAGGGGTTGCCGCGTGCTCGAGGGTCGGGGCGTGACAAGGATAGGGTTCGTCTAGTTAGAGATAATACAAACTAGGATCTGTCTATATTAATCCCTAAATTGAATTGGATAATTTCTAGAACTAGGAAATTTATTTGCTTATTTTAATTTTGAAATTTCATGAAAATACACAAAAAATATCACTTGCATGTCATGTAGTCTAGGTCGCATCATATTGCATGTCATCTAGTCATACATGTTTAGTATTATCTAAATGTGTGAAACATTAGGATAGTCACATTTAATATATTTCCTGACATTAGATTAGATCCAATAATTAATGTCGCGAGATATATAATTTGCATATTAGGTTGCACATCACATGTTATTATAGTTAGACATTTTTGCACATTATCGCATGCATTACACTTAGTTTTTTTTAGGCCTCATTAAATAATTTAAAACCTAAAAAATATTTGAATGATTGTGTAACATCCTGAAATTCGAGCCCTTTGAGGGATGAATGGATGTGAATTTCGTCGATGCATAGTTGGCTGATCTCACTCGGAACTGATCACTCCTGAGATACTGACCTTGAGGGGAAAGGCTAATGAGGACAGAACTCGTGCAATTAAAGAACTTGACCTGGGAAAACAACTCGACCATGAGACTTGTGTAAGGATGATCCTGTAGATATGCAGGCCGATTTCAGGGACGATTAGAAGTCAATTCGCAGACAGAACATAAGGGGACGACGGGTGATTCCGTTTACTGTTATCGAATCCGTGAACGACCCTATGTCGATCCTTGGTAATCGTGTACTTTAAAATAAGAATCGATTCTTCGCAATTTCATGTAGTCAAGGACATCCATGTGTCGAGAAGTCTTGAACGTGAATTGGCACGAGTCGGTTACACGTGAATCCTCAAAGCCGCTTTGTCGATCGCCCGAGTAGTACCAAAATGGCATTCGGGCGAAATTGACATGGCATGAGAATCTAGTATTGAACTTGAATTTTCGGGAATGTTCGAGAAGGACTTTTGGACAATGCTTCTTAGACGAGTTCAACACTGCCCGGTTGAGTCGAGTATTTGGAAAATGGATTTTCGGACCGAGGAAACGAGCCTACAAGGACATGGGCCGAGCAAAATCAGTGTGGGCCTCATGCCCAAGGTGGGACAGCCGTCATGGAAGGCCCGAGGCAAGCAAGTGGGCCCGTTGGATCAAACTGACCCTTTACCATTCTAAGCCCAGTGTCTAAACCTAAGCCGATTCAAGCCCAAGAAATTCTCGAGCCAGTTCCTATTCATTTTCTAGCCCGTTTTCTAGGCCCGCCCTTCCATTTTCAACCCAAGGACAAATTGGGAAATGTGCAAGGTGGAAATGACCAAAATGCCCTTGGATATTTTGAAGAAAAGTCAAAAGGAAGAGAGAGAAGATGAGGTCATTGTTTGGCAAGTTGGGGCAAGCCTTGATGGCTTGGATAAGGCTTATCCTTCAGCCTTCACTTCACTCTCTCTCTCCTCTTCATCTTCTCCAAAATCGCACCACCTCTCTCCCATGGTTTTCCTTCCTTTCTTCGTTTTTCAGTTTGACCTTTCACCGAAATCTGAGTTGTTCATTGCCTTCCCGTTGGAATATCGTCTCATGCCACCCGCCGTTGTGTTCAAAAGACGAAAACCGTTCAGACAGTATCAGCCGATCGCCGGAATGAGCCTTTGATCATCCCGTATTCCGGCCGAAAGCCACCGCCAGCCTGACCGTTTTCTGACCGCCCTACTGCTGTTCTGTTTTTGCTGTTTCGGCCATTTTCCTCCTTTTCCGGCCAAACCACCACCCATCCCAGCCTCAAGTGGTTCCCTCTCAACCCCAGGTGCCGCCGATCGCTGGCCCGCCGCTCGCCGGAGCTCCGGGCAGCTTTTGTTCAACTCCCGTCGGCAACTTTCCTCTGTGCGTCGGTTTTTTCGAGTTGCGAGGGATTTCGAGTTTGTTGTTGCTGTTCTCAGCCCTAGGACCACCTTGAATCGTCGTGGTAGAGGTCTCCGGGTGTCGGGTTCGTCGCCACCGCCGGCCCGCTTAACGGGTGAGTTTAGCTCCTAATCCCTATTTAGTGCCTAAACTTGCTTAGGGTTGGTTAGTTAGTGTTAATTTTGGTTTAAGGGGTTTAATTAAGTTATATTAGCCCTAAGATAGGTGGTTAGATAGATGGTTAAGATTAGATTAGCTTGATTTTGCTTATTAAGCTTAATTGTGCTTAATTTGGGATTAATTATGCTTATGTGTTTAATTAAGCATGATTTGCTTTAATTGAATTGATTAATTGTTTTAATTAATGTTTTGTTTAATTTCTGGATTAAATGTTTTAATTAATTGAATTTCGGGAAAATTATTGTTCACGACTGTTCACGTTCACATTCACAAATATTCACGACCTTTGTTCATCCGAGGCTAATTTTTGTCCGAATTTGATGTGCTATTGATTGTTATGATTAATTGAAGTGCCGATTGTTAATTATACTCATGATTGATGATGAAATGCGTGATCGAGTGTTGGTTGGATTTCAGATTTTGGAATTGTCGAGTGAGATCGCATGACATATTGCGTAGGTTTTCAGAAATGGCATGTCGTATGAGCATGAGCGATGTTGCATTCACGACCAAGCAAAAAGCAAAGACAAGAATGAATTGTTTGATGATGTGTTGCATGATCACATTAAGAGAGGGAACGGCGTTGCCGGAAGACTGCTAATCCTTATGGGGTTGTGCCGTGGCCGTTTGGTCGCGACTTCGGTCGGATGCGAGGGGGGACATGTGGGGCTGCGGTATGGGGCGGGTCCCGGGGATTGCGGAGCTGCGGTAGTGGGCGGGTCCTGTGCTCCTTCGGGAATGCCGTCAGAGGGAAGGGATGACCCTTGACGTCGCCGTGCCTCGAGGTAAAGAGGACGAAGCTGGTTTAGCCAGGAACCGCCAACTATAAGGTTGTGCCGTTGGCCTAGGAGGGGGCGTTAATAATCGGAGCATGTGTGAGTGTGAGACATGAGAAAGTTGTGTGAGATGCTCTGATTATTCGCATGCTCTTGATGTCGTGATGATTTGTAACGCACGCATGAGTTGATAGTTCGTGCGGGGTGTGGCAATGGCCGGGTGAGATCGCTTGTGGCGCGACTCGCATGTGATTGATGAATTGTGTCATCTAACGGCCATGTGCCTTGCTTGCATCGGATGAGATTGAACGTGCAGGGTATGGCATACCGGGTAAGGTTGCATGCGAACCGAATATTGATTGTGGGTTTCCCCGTCTGTTGTTGGCTGTTGTTTGGTTTTGGGTGTTTGTTATGAGTTGAGTGAGGGGTGGTTCTGGAGAGATACCCCGGGTTGAGTTGGCGTACTAACCGGGGCTTAGGGGGAAGAACTCGCTGAGATTTTATCTCAACCCGTCGTGGTAAACATTTTCAGGTCCTTAGAATGGCGTACCCCACGGTGGAGAATCCCCCCCGCTTCTCCGGTGATCGACTCGACGGAGCTTGAGTCCGATGGGTCCGAGTGACCGTGGTGTTGAACCCGAGGGTTCTTTGTGTACTGTTGGATTAGCCTAGTTCTTTTGGTTTCGCTTAGAGGATGGATCGACCCCCTTTTTGTCGGGCTTGTAATTTGGAAAACGATCATCCGTTGGTTAATCCAGTAATTTGAATAATTGAGTAGTTGCTGTTGTTCTTGCTGCTCATCCCTTTATCCCTGTTTGATTGTTTGTTTGTCTAGGGATGGTTCGTCTTCCGCTTGCGCTTAACGAAAGATAAAATGAATGGTCGTCGACGGGTCCTGGGACGTCGCTTTCAATCGACCAAGGTAATGGGGTTGCCGCGAGCTCGAGAGTCGGGGCGTGACAGATTGCGTGTTAGTTAGAAATTATATCTAGGATTAGTGATGTAATTTTTAAGCTAACATTGCAGATGCTTTCGTTGCTTCAAGGTAAGTAACTTCCTCATTTTCCTTGCAATTTATTTATTGTTTTGCTTTATTGAGTGTTAGATAATGATTGCGCGCTCATATGATCACATTGCATATTAGAGAGTAAATTAAAATCAATACAAACTACATGCAGATCATTTTTTTTAAAATAAAAGAGAAAAGGCACTGAAAGGGCGTTAGAAAAATCTAACGTAATCAAGTCCCCGATCCCATAGTCTCTAGTTCGTAGGAGTAAAGTAATCCTTCCATTACTTTACTTGGATTTTTAATCGATCCACCAAAAATAGATTAGTGCGACTCTAAGTAAAAATCATTTACATACTAAAACCTTAAACCCTAAGTTGCGAATTGGTATGGGCTTGGGAGAGCCTGAACTAAGTTTAGGCTTAGTAATCCATTAGCCAAACCCTAGGTGGTATACCCGAGGTGAGGTTGCAACAGATACCCCCATCCCATAAATTTGAATCAATCGTACCCCACTAGAGTTGACGTTTAAGAAATTGGTTACTTCCATCACTTGATGATCAATTCCAACTAAATATTCCATCATCGGTCTATGTTTTGTCTTTAGCTTTTTGATGACATCCTTAATGACCAGATCGATCAGTTCGCCATGGCTGCCATAATGCAAAACCAATTTAGTGGAGGAACAATGCCATGTCACAATTTCCTAGTTAGAAGTGATGTTATTCAAGCACATGAAATACTAGACAATAATCATATAGATAATGGAACCTTAACAATCTAGAAGCATCTTCTAAGAGTCCCTATTGGACATTAACATAAATCCACAACATACTCTTTATGCCCCTTGGCAATGCATGCGCCATGTCATAAGATTAGCGGTCTCACGATGAACTCAATAACACTCGTGCAAAATAGATTTAGAAATATTTTCTGCATTAGCAAATGACATTTTATTATTTATGTTATAGAGACGAAAGTTAAACATTGTGTATGATTAGAGGAGAAATTTTCAATGAAAGATTAAACGATTAGATAGGAATGGGCTGGGCATTTCATTATCCCATTCATTTCCTCCCAGTGTCCACAATAAAATTTTTATTTAGTGTTGTTATAGTAAAAGTCCACCTCAATCATACCGAAATCTTTACATCTTTGATTAAGTGCTAAGGAAAATTAGGGAAAAATGCTTACCCTTTGTATTTCTTGACTTCCCATCCCTTGATCTCATCAACCTTCACGAGAGCGTCTCTCCAGACCCCTACTTGCTCAGTACTCAACTTCTTCTCCTTCTCTAGATTGAGTATGGCATCGCGATACAGTGAAGTTTGCAGCTTAACATCGGCAGGATCCACATCAAAGAAGATAGGAAAGATCTTTTTATTACCTTTCGATTCAGAGATGTTTGCCATGATGTGCGCGAGCTCACGGAGGCACCATTGGCACGAAGCGTAGGTTCGAGAGAAAATAGGCATGTAGACCATTGAGTTGTTGATCCCTTCCAAAAGTGATCCATCAATCCTTTCACCAACACGAACCTCTTCGCTGTCTTGGAAGACGTGGATTCCAGCATTGGTCAAATTATGGTAGAGGACGTCGGTGAATCCAGTGCGAGTGTCGGGTTCTCTAAAACTCAAGAACACTTGGTAATTGCTTCCGGATGACGTACCTGCATCTGAGCTTTGCCATAATAGTAGTTTGCTCACCTTCAGAGATCTCTCTCTCGCTCACGGAGAAATATACATCTAAAGGACGTTTACAATATATTTTATATATCACACAGTGGCTGGCTTGCTCAAACGTGCATGCAGTCGCAAGCCCCGCGTGAATTGTCTCTCTCCCTCTTCCCTCTTCAACATTCCCAATTATAGGCCCATTGTGCAGAGGACCGAACGAACGGTGGTTATGGCATGACAATGACATGCGCGGAAGTCGAGGAATCACGCTTTCATAATTCATACACTTGCCTCTTTCCATATATCATTTCTCTATTTTCATTGCTCTTTTGCACGGATGATTTATTTATCTCTCTTTCGCACAAATAATTAAATTTTAGAATTTTTTTTTCTTTTTAGATTCGAAAGTGTGGTCGTGGGGGACTATTTAATTTTAGAATTTGAACTGTGAATTTAGCAAATCACCCTTCCTCGTGGGGAACCACATTGTCCAAAGCTAAATGACACAAAATACGACAACATACACATGTGGCTCATTTGGGTTTTTAGTTAACCCCAGTCTAATTTGTGGTCTGATCTTGGAATATTATGTTGATCCACGAATTCCGGACTGCTCCATTTTTTTTTTTGATCGGAAATAAAAAGCTTTCATTACGAACTCATAAAATGAGTTTGTGATATGGGAAAGTCCATACATAAAATAGACCAAAGAGAGTAAGGGGGTGCATAACCCAATTCGCTGGAAGGGTGTTTTCTCGATGAGCCTTTGTAGCTCAATCCGCAGCCTGATTTGCTTCTCATGGTCCGTATTGTAGATGAACCCGGTCTAACCTAGTCAAAAGTGCTCGGCAATCTTGGATGATGGAATGGGACGCCCATGAAGGGGCCCCGTGGCCTGATACGCAATTGAAGACTGGGAAGTTGTCTGTTGATATGAAAGCTCACAGATCAGTTGGTGAGTTTATGCATAGATCAATTCGGTTTTCCTTCTTTTCCTTTAGCCACAGCAACGCATCTCTCATAGCTAGGGCTTCTGCAATTTGAGCTAAGGGGGCATGAATCAATCAAGCAAAACCATCGACGAGTAGCCTAGCATCATTTCTGCAAACTCCGGTGACTGATCCGGTAAGAGTTGCTCTATTCCAGGAACAATCGACATTGAGTTTTAGTTCATGTTGCGGCGGAGGAGACCAAATCTTCTCTGCTGATGGGGTTTTCTGTGGTCTGTTGTTGTGTTGCAGGTTCATTTCTCGTGTAGTTGATTCATGGAGAGAGCGTGTTTGATGGCTAATCGCAGATTAAGTTTCCGAGCTTGGAAGACCGTGGCATTTCATTGTTTCCAGATCTGCCACAATACTCTAGCAAACAGGGCCTTCGAGGATGGGTTTGCTGTAGAGGTGAGATATTCATGAATCCACTTGTCTATTCGGGTAATATGTGATGGGGTAGTGTCGGCTTGTATATTGTGTTCAGACTATATCGCTTTGGTCCAGTCGCACAAGATAAACAAGTGCTCCATTGTTTCAGGTGCTTTGCAGCAGAGAGGGCACAGTGGATCAAGTAACACCTTTCTCTTGTATAGGTTTTCTTTCGTGGGAAGTGCGTTATTGCATATGCTCTAGAGTAGGAATTTGATTTTTGGGGTAGTTCGAAGCTGCTATACCTTTGTCCATAGTGAATTTGGTATTTGATAGGATGTTGTGGGATTGTGTGCTGATGAGGGCTCGCCTATGTTGCGGATGCTGTTGTAGCCGCTTTTAACCATGTATTCTCCAGAGTTGATAGCTATGCACAGTAGCTTGTCTGGGGTGGGGTGTATGCCTAGAGGGATAGTGATTACGTCCTTGACAACACTTTCATCAAATAAATCATTTAGTTTGCTGGTATCCCATTCTCTAGATTGCTGGTTAATCAATTCAACTACAAAACACGGATCCTCTCTAATTTTGATATTTTTCCCATCTCTAACAGCCCACCGAGTGTTTGGCTCAATGACTTCTCTGCCCACCAATAGGCTTTGCTAACCCCAAGAGCATTGCGGTCTTTTTGTGCATTCTAGAAGTCCCCTCTAGGGAAATAGATGCTTTTTATCATTCTACTCCTGTGATGTCCTAAAATTCTAGCTCTCTGATGGAGGAATGAACGTGAATTTCATCAATGCATTGTTGGCTGATCTCACTCAGAACTGATCATTCCTGAGATATTGACCTTGAGGGAAAGGCTAATGAGGGCAGAGCTCATATGACTAAATAACTTGACCTGGGAAAACGATTTGACTGTGAGACTTGTGTAAGGACAATCCTGTAGAAATGCAGGCCGATTCAAGGGATGACTAGAAGTCGATTCGCGGATAGAAATAATGGGATGACGGGTGATTTTGTCTACTATTATTGAACCCGCAAACGGCCCTATGTCGATTTTTGATAATCGTGTACTTTGAAATAAGAATATATCATTTGCAATTTCACGTAATCAAGGATGTCCATGTGTCAAAAGTCTTGAACGTGATTTGGCACGAGTCGATTACGCATGAGTCCTCAAAAGCCACCCGTCGAGTCTAAGTGGTACCAAAATGACATTCGAAAGAAATTGACATGGCATGAGAATCCAAGATTTGACTTTGAATTTTTGGGAACGTCCAAGATAGACTTTTGGACAATGCTCATTTGACAATCGATAGTGTCAGTTGAGCCAAGTTTATGGAAAAATAATTTTCAAACTGAGGAAATGAGCCTACGAGGATGTGGGCCGGGCAAGATTAGTGTGGGCCTCATGCTCAAGGTGGGACAGCCACCGTGGAAGACCCGAGGCAAGCCAGTGAGCCCGTTGGGCCAAACTGACAATTTACCCTCCCGAGCCCGTTGTCTAAACTTGAGCCAATTCGAGCCCAACAAATTCCTGAACCTATTTCTATTCATTTTCTAGCTCATTTCTTAGGTCCGCCCTTCATTTTCAGCCCAATGGCAAATTGAGAATTGTGCAAGGTGAAAATGACCATTTTGCCTCTAGATATTTTGAAGAAAAGACAAAGGAAGAGAGAGAAGATGATACCATTTGTTTTGGGATTGAAGAAAGCCATTTAATGGCCTTAATGAGGCCTTTAAATGGCCCTCATTTCACTCTCCTTCTCTTTCAGCTCACCAAAACCGCACCTCTCTCCCTTATTGTTTCTCTCATTTCCTTCAACTTCAGCTTCTGACCTTCCTTTGAAAATCGAGTTGTTCATGGCCTTCTCATGTGAATCATGTCCCATGCCACCCACCATCGTGTTCAAGACATAAAATCTATTCAGATGGCAATGGCCATTTGCCGAACAAATCTCGCCGATTGTTGTCAAATCGCCACTGTAGCGCGCTGTAGCAATTTTGTTCAACCTTTTCACTTGTTTTTCTCCCATTCTAACCAAACCACCGCCCATCCTAGCCACCAGCAGTTGCCCCTTAACCCCCAGGTGCCACCGATCACCGGCCAACAATTCGCTGGAGCTCCAACCAAGTGGTTTTGCTTCGATCAGCCCTTGTCCTCCTCTTGCAATGCTATTTTCTGAAGTTCAGTGGGTGTATAGAGGTTGTTGCTGCTGTGTTCAGCCTAGGACCGCCTTGGAGTGTCGTGGGAGAGGTCCCTGAGTGTCTGGTTTGTCGCCACAGTCACGTTCGTGTCACCGGCCCGCTTAACGAGTGAGTTTAGCCCATAATCCCTTATTAGTGCTTAAACTTGCTTAGGGCTGGTTTAGTTAGTGATAATTTTGGTTTAAGAGGGTTAATTAAGTTTTATTAGCCCTAAGATAGGTGGTTAGATAGATGGTTAAGCTTAGCTTAGTTTAATCTTACCTAATTGTGCTTAATTGTTGCTTAAATGGTGGTTTATGTGCTTAATTGTGTTTTGTGTTTAATTAAGCATGTTTTGCCTTAATTACTTGATTAATTATTTTAATTATTGATTTTTTAAATTCCTAAATTTAATGTTTTAATTATTAAATTCTGAAATTTCACTATTAACGATTACTGTTCACGTGCACTATTCATGGTACTGTTCATCCGAAAGTGAAAATGTGCATAATTTCATGTGTCTTGATTTTATGATATGAATTGGATGTGGCATTGATGAACATCCGCTTGAATCGTGTGATTTTCACAAAAAAAATGAAAAAATGATTTGTCCGAAGGACACTGGAAATGGACTACTTTTATGAGAAAGGATTTGAGGTTTTATATGCAAGCATGTGTGCATTGGCTAATGCTCAAAGATAATACGTGGGTTATGATGGTATGCTTGCGTGATCACTAAGTTGAATCGCCGTCTCGAGAGAGTATCCCTTGACATTCTTTGGGCATGTCGCTTTGGGAGAGTATCCCTTGACATTCTTTAGGCATGCTGTCTTGGGAGAGTATCCTTTGACTTCTTTTGGGCACGGAAGGACACAGTTGCGCCTCTGCAGAGGAAGGGCGTTGTAGCACCATAGCAAGGGCACGGTTGCGCCTCTACGGAGGAAGGGCATCGTAGCGCCATTGCACCTCAGTTGTAGCCCTGTGAGGCAGTAATAATCAAAACACGTGTGGATGCAAGAGTGCATGAGAAAACATTGCATCATTGGTTTCGATTATGCATGAGATGATCACATCATTTATGGCACGCATGCATGAATTGATAACATGCAGGGTGTGGCAATGGCCAGGTGAGATCACTTGTGACGCGACTCGTATGTGATTGATGAATTGTATCATCTAACGGCCATGTGCATTGCGTATATTGTGCTAACATATAACGTGCAGGGTATGGCATACGAATCGACTTTTGATTGTTGGTTTACCCTGTCTGCTGTTTTATTGCTGATTGCTGGTTGTTTGTTATTGAGTTAAATGAGAGGTGGTTCTAGAGAGATACCCTGGGTTGAGTTGGTGTACTAACCGGGGCTTAGAGAAAGAACTCACTGAAATTTTATCTCACTGGTTATTATATAACCACTTTCAAGCCCTTAGAATAGCGAAGTGGAGAATCATGCTCCCTCTCCTCTGGTGATCAACCCAACAGAGCTTGAGTCCGATGGGTCCTAGTGATGGTGGTGCTGAACCCGAGGGTTCATTTTGTATAACTGGATTAGCTTAGCCTAGTTTCGTTTGGTCTGGCTCTGAGGATGGAATTGACTCTTTTGTTGGGCTTGTATTTGGAAATGATCATCTGTTGGTTAATCCGGTAAGTTGTATAAATAAGTAGTTAAGGTTTCTGTTGTTCATCCCTCTATGCTTATTTGATTGTATGATTGTCTGTTTGGACTGGGAATGGTTCGTCTTCCGCTTGTGCTTAATAAAAGATTAAAATGAATGGTAGTTGATGAGTCTTGGGATGTCACTTTCAATTGACCATGGTAAGGGGTTGTCACGTGCTCGGGATTCAAGGTGTGACATCCCCGTCGATTTTGGTATCAAAGCGAGGTTAAGACTTGGAGTGATGAGGTGCGTGGATTTTTGGGATAGTGAGATAGGGATGGCTTTTATTTTGCGTGCCTGTAATTGCTTTTGTGGTCTTCGGTGGTTTTGTATTGTGGCGGGTTGCTCATAGTTTCTAATTCCTGGTTGGGATTGGAAAGTAGGACTAATGAGGGTCCTAAGTGATGAGCAATCTTGAGCAGAGAGAGTCCTTAGGTGTAGTGTAGCGTTTAGTCAGACTAGTGCTAGAGGTAGCGTGCAGGCAGATCCTAGGTTAGATGGGATCCTGCTGACGCTAAAGATCTTGTTAGGAAAGCAAACTGTGTGCTCCTACTGTTTCCATAGTGAGAGGAGAGGTTTGTGAGAGACCGATGCCTAGGCTGGTAAAGCAATTCCTGAGACTGAAGCAACCGAGGTTCAGTGGCTTGGGCGACCTTGAAGCTGCAACCCTTTAGATAAGGGATTTCGAGAGGACTGTTACAATGCTGAGGTGTTTAGAGGAAGATATGGTACTTCTGGCAGCTTATCAGCTTCAAGGTAATGCTAGTACTTGGTGGGAAGCCACTCAAGAAAGAGTGTTCCCTAAAGGCACGGCTCAAACTAGGGGTGTCTTTCATGAGGTTTTCAATGAGAAGTACTTCTCGGATAGTACGAGAGAGTCAAAGATGGCAGAGTTCCAACAGTTTCTTCGGAATCAAATGTCAGTGGATCAATATGAGGCGAAGTTCACAGAGTTGGCCAAGTATCCATCGAGATCAGTGGAGGACCCTTTAGATAGGGCAAGATGATTCAAAGATGGCTTGAAACTAGAATTAAAAGCCCAGCTAGTGCCCTTGAATTTAAAAAGTTTTGATGAGATGTACAAGAGGGCCCAGATGATAGGAAAGAACCTGATTGAGAGGGTGGCCGCATCTAGCTCGCGGTTTGTGCCTAATAGAGACAATTGTTAGTTTGGAAAGGGACTGATGATGAGGAGAAGGAATCCCATCCCACTCAACATAAAGAATTATGTGGGAAAGCTGATACCCAATTTCATGGGAGTTTGCTTCGGATGTGGTTAGCAGGGCCACCAAGTGGCGAATTGTCCGAGTAGGCATGTGAGGACGATCTTAAGGGAACGCACAGCCGAACAACCAAGGTAGACCCCCGGCGCAATGATAAGATATTGTCTGAGTTAGGTTGTTCTGGCTATAAGTTAGTTGTGGGCGGTAGTGAGGAAGTCATTGACTTGATTACAATAACAATGTATGACTTTGATGTCATAGTTGGCATGGATTGGCTTACCAAGCAAGGAGCTACGGTGGATTGTCATGGAAAGACAATTCAGTTTTATCCAGTGGTGGGTGGTAGTTTTGAGTTTGTGAGAAATCAAGGAGAACCCTCCATTCCTCTGATTTTGTCACTTGAGGTGACTCGGTTATTGGAATCTAGATGCCAAGAGTATTTGGCATTGGAGGCAAATACATTAGTGGAAGGATCAAAGTGGAGGATATTATAGTAGTATAAGAGTATATAGACGTGTTTCCCTCTTTGGAGGAAATTGATTTTGTGATTGAGTTGGCCCCTAGGATTGAACCAATTTCCAAGGCGTCTTATAGGATGGCCTTGTCAAAATTGAAAGAACTGAAGGTACAGATGCAAGAGTTACTAGATAAGGGTTTCATACATTCTAGTGCATCTCCTTGGGAGCACCGGTACTATTTGTGAGGAAAAAGGACGGGTCTTTGCATCTCTACATTGACTATTGGCAGCTCAATCATGTGATTATCAAGAATAAGTATCTGTTACCAATGATTGATGATTTGTTTGACCAACTTCAAGGAGCCTCGGTATTTTCCAAGATAAACCTAAGAATAGGCTATCATCAATTGAGGATAAAAAAGGAGGATATACCAAAAACAGCGTTTCGGACACGCTATGCTCATTACGAGTTCACGGTAATGTCGTTTGGATTGACAAATGTCCCTGCGGCCTTCATGGACTTGATGAACAGGGTGTTCAATAAGTGTTTGAACCAATTTGTGATTGTGTTCATTGATGAAATTCTGGTGTACTCGAGGAGTCCGAGGATCATGAGAGACACTTGAGATCAGTACTGCAGACCTTGAGGGAACATGCGCTATATGCCAAGTTTAGCAAGTGCGAGTTTGGTTATCTCGCGTGGCATTTTTAGGTTACGTAATTTCGAGTGAAGGGATCTCTGTTGACATAGTGTTACAATCCAAAGAAACTTCGATTGGCTAGATATTATAGACGTTTCGTAGAGAAGTTTTCTATGATAGCCATGCCATTGACGAGGTTGGTAAGGAAAGAAGAGAAGTTCGATTGGACAGACAAATGCGAGCGTAGTTTTCAAGAGCTCAAGAGTAAACTAACTACCACACCTGTCTTGACAATATCGTCTGGTCCTGGTGGATACGAAATCTACAGTGACACGTTGTATAAAGGACAAGGCTGCATGTTAATGCAACATGACAAGGTGGTTGCATACACATCCCAACAATTAAGGCCTCACGAGCTTAACTATCCGACGCATGATTTGGAATTAGCGATGATCATCTTTGCACTTAAGATTTGGAGGCATTACTTGTGTGGGTAGAGGTTTCCAATCTTCATGGATCATTAGAGTTTAAAGTATTTGTTCTCTCAGAAAGAATTGAACATGAGGCAATGATGATGGATCGAACTTCTTAAAGACTACGATTGTGAAATTCTGTATCATCCAAGGAAAAAGAACAAAGTGGTAGATGCACTCAGTCGAAAGTCGTCAATTACACAAATATTAGTACAAGAATTGATTCTCTTGGAGGGAGTCAGGGACTAAGATTTTAAAATTGAGGTCGGCCATCTTGCTAGTCTAATGGCTACTCTCAAGATAGAACCCAAAATGCAAAATAGGATTAAGAGTGCCCAAGTGACGGATCTCGAAATTCTAAAGATCCTGCAAATGGATCGGACAAAGAGAAAATCACACTTTCAAGTGTTTGAGGATGGGACATTGAGGTTTCAAGGACGATTGTGTGTTCCGAAAGATGCAGAGTTTAAGGAAACAGTCTTGTCAGAAGCTCATCGTAGTAACTATAACATCCACCCTAGCAGTATGAAAATGTATCAAAATTTGAAACAGCACTTCTGGTGAAATGGTATGAAGTTGGATATTGCAAAGCATGTGGCTAAGTATTAGTGGTGCCAGCAAGTAAAGGCTCAACATTATAAGCCTGGTGGACTACTGCAACCTCTTGAGATTCCTGAGTGGAAGTGGGAACACATTACCATGGATTTGTGATAGGATTGCCAAGTAGTTAGTGAGGCAATGACTCAATTTGGGTAATAGTTGACAAATTGACGAAGTCAACTCACTTCACTGTGGTACGAAAAGATTTCATGTTGGATAGGTATGCAGAATTGTATGTCTCATACACATACATGGAGTTCCAGTGACGATCACCTCATATCGTGATCCTAAGTTTACAGCAACCTACTGGAAAAGTTTGCAGTCAACTCTGTGAACGAAACTGCAGTATAGTATGGCGTACCATCCATAGAAGGACGGTCAATTAGAAAAGATGATTCAAACTTTTGAGGACATGTTACGAGCCTGTGTCATAGATATTAAAGACAATTGGGAAGAGCAACTTCACTTGGTTGAGTTTGCTAATAACAATAGTTATCGGCAGAGCATTAAAATGGCTCCATTTGAGGCTTTGTATGGGAGACCCTACAGAATTCCACTTTGTTGGACGAGGTTGGCAAGTGTAAGATTATGGAGCTAGAGTTAATACAACAGTCTTTGAATGCAGTATAGATTATTAGAGTTAGACTAAAGACAGCTCAGAGTTATCAGAAGAGTTATGCAGACAAGCGTCATAGATCGTTGGAGTTTAAGGTGGGCGATCATGTATTTTTTAAAGTATCGCCAATGAAGGGTACTTCCTGGTTCAGCAAGAAGGGAAAGTTAAGTCTGAGGTACGTTGGACCCTTTGAAATTTTGGAAAGGATTAGGGTTTTAGCGTATCGTCTTGCGTTGCCACTAAAACTTGCTCAAGTACATGATGTTTTCCACGTGTCCATGTTGAGAAAGCATGAACCGAATCCGACTCATGTTTTAAATTTTGAGGAATTAGACATAGACAATAGGGTGTCGTACGTGGAGAGGCCGATACAAATAGAGAACCACAAAGAGCAAGTGTTTCGAAACAAGACTATCGCCTTAATTAAGGTGATTTGGCAACATCACGGAACAGAGGAAGCTACATGGGAAAGTAGGAAGTGTTGAAACATTTGCACCCCCATCTTTTTGAGGATTTGTCATAGTTGCAAATTTCAAGGACGAAATTTTTATAAGGGGGGAAGAATTGTGACGTCCTAAAATTCTAGCTCTCTGAAGGAGGAATGAACGTGAATTTCATCAATACATTATTGGCCGATCTCACTCGGAATTGATCACTCTTGAGATATTGACCTTGAAGGAAAGGCTAATGAGAACAGAATTCGTACGACTAAATAGCTTGACTTGGGAAAACGATTCGACTGTGAGACTTGCGTAAGGATGATCCTATAGATATGTTGTGACATCCTGAATTTCGACCATTCCCGGGATATGTGAAATGGTTGTTTTATCAATGCGTTGTTAGTTATGTTTACTCTGAGCTGACACCTTATGAATTAACTGACTAGTTGAAAAGGCAATTAAGGATCGATACGCATATGACCAGTGAATTCAATTAAGGATAGGCCGCTCGATCATAAGGATCAAAGGGGGAAGATACCATGTTGTTGCAGTCCAATTAGCGAACGGAAATAAATTGATTCGACAGAAATATGAGGTCGGATTGCGGGTGATTCCGCACGACTTCGATATTGACTACAAACAACGTTAAACCAATTTCCTTTTTGCTCTGTACTCAGCGTGAGCAATTAACTTTCTATGATTACATGACAATTGAGGATCGCCTTGATTTGAATAGGCACGATCGTTGATTGAAAAGCTATCAACCACGGGTCAAACGCGCGAGAGCCCCTAAATGCTGCCCGATAGTTAAGTCGTACTAAAGTCGCGATTGATCGATTTTAATCACGAATTTCAATTCGGTTTCGGGTATCGAACTTTCAAGGATGTCGAGAATAAAATATTGGACGTTTCCCATTGATTCTCGGATTTATCGATAAGCCCGAAATTTATCGAAAAAGCATTCAACGAGCCGTAAAATTGGAACCAAGAGGAGATGGACCAATCGAGGCCCAATGGGCCTTGCGCCCATTAAGGTTAGGCCGAGTGGGCCCTAAGCCAAGCCCACTAAGCCCAAGTGGGCCCAACTTTAAGCCTTGAGCCCAATTGCATTTTCTAGCCCATTTCTCCACAATTTGAACCCAAACCAATTTTATTCAAGCCCATACAAAATCTTGGCCCGTATATGCGTATAGTACGGTATACTATGCTTTGAGAAATTACCATTTTACCCTTTCTAGAAGATGCATTTAATTTTTGGGAACAAAAGCCAAGAAAGTCAAGAAAATTGAAGGGAAATGATGGTATGGAAGGGAAATTGGACTTGACTTCTTCCTCTCTCTCTCTCTCTCTCTCTCTCTCTCTCTCTCTCTCTCTCTTCCTCTCTCTCTCTCTCCTCATTTCTCTTCCTCCCCTTTGTGCAGCCCACACTCCCACGTTTTCCCCCTCTTCCTCACTTTTTCTCCCTTATTTTCTCTCTTTTCCCCATGTTTTCTCCATTGTTCTTCCCCTTGGATGACCCTTTGACCAACCGGACCACCCTCACCTGCAATCTTGGCTGTCTTGCCGCTGTCTTGGAGCCGTCATGCTGCTGTGGTGCCACCTGTCCGAGGCTGCCCAAGCCGCACCTCTCTCTCCCTCGCAGTTCTCACCTCCGTCGAAAACCACTCCTGCCGAGACCCATTTTTGCCAAGTGCCTCTGCCGTCACACCGGTGTCATCGAAATCGTCATCGGGTGAGTTTACGTTCTAATCCCTCGATTGGTCTGTTAAACTTGCTTAGGGTAGTTAATTAGGGTTAATGCTAGTTTATGGGGTTTAATTAAATAGTATTAGCCCTAAGATAGGTAGTTAGTTAGATGGTTAAGATTAGTTTAAGTTAATTTTGCTTATTATGATTAAATGTTGCTTAATTGTGGATTATGTGATTTTTGTCATTAATTAAGCATCTTTAGCTTAATTGCATGATTAATTGTTTTAATTAATATTTTATTTAATTTTTGGATTTAATGATTTAATTAATTGAATTTCGGAAAAATCACTATTCATAACTACTGTTCACGATTACTATTCACGGCACTGTTTATGCAGAAGTTAATTTTTATCTTAATTTGATGTGTTATTGGTTTTTATGATTTATTGAAGTGTCGGTTGTTAATTATACTCATGAATATTGATGAAATGCATGATTGAGTGTTGGTTGGATTTGGAATTTTGGAATTGGCAAGTGATACCGCATGACATATTGCGTGGGTTGTTTGAAATGGCATGCCGCATGAGCGATGTTGCATTCACGACCAAGCAAAAGCAAAGACAAGAATGAACTATTTGCTGATGTGTTGCATGGTCAAATTAAAGTTGATAGCCCGGCTGAGTCGGATAATCGCCAATCCCCATTGGGGTTGTGCCGTGACCATTGGGTCGCCTGACAATGGTTAGATGCGAGGCTGCGACAATGAGTGAGCCCCATGCTCCATAGAGAATGCCGTCGATGGGAGAGAGCCCGTGACGTCGCCGTGCCTCATAGGGGAGGACAATGCCTGGTTTATGACCGGTTGACTACCAACCATAAGGTTGTGCCGTGGCCTTGATGGTCGTAATAATTAGAGCATATGTGTGGATGTGAGGCATGAGAAAGTTGTGTGAGATGCTCTGATTATTCGCATGCTATTAATGCTGTGATGATTTGATGCATGAGTTGACAGTCGTGCAGGGTGTGGCAATGGCCAGGTGAGATCGCTTGTGACGTGACTCGCATGTGATTGATGAACTGTATCATCTAACAACCATGTCCCTTACTTGCATTGTATGAGATTTAACGTGCAGGGTATGGTATATCGAGTAAGGTTGCATATAAACCAACTATTTGATTGTTGGTTGACCCTGTCTGTTGCTTGGTTATTGGTTGCATTATTTATGGCATGCATGAGATTCATACCATGCAAGGTATGGCACGACCAGGTAAGGATACATGCGAGTTGATTGATTGCTGATTGTTTCTTATGGGGTTGCCCAAGTAGATCACATTTATAATTAAGGCAAGCGAGGGTCGCTTTGCAATTGATCTACCATAATGATGAGGATTGTACCTGTTAAGAACCTCGAGGCGAGTTGGCGTCCTAACCAGGGCTTAGGAAGATAACTCACTGAGATAATATCTCACTCATCATTGTTAACCATTTTTCAGGTCAGTAGTTTGTGGCATCTGTATTGCCATGGTTTGGGAAGTACTAGAGCAAGTCATTGATGGCAACAGGTTGGTGTGCCATTGGTTGAAGGAAGTAGATTAACCCTATTTAGTAATTTGATGGCTATAGTGGAAGTCGCCCGATTGAGAGTTTTGTGTATAAACTTCCTAGAGTTAATTAGTTTAAGAATAAAAGCGACGTTGCTGATTGTGGTCTTTTTGCTATCCCTGTTGTTTATTAACTAGGTGTTGTTAAATTGCTTCCGCATGCGTTTAATCACAAGATAAAAAAAATGGTCAGCGACGCATCCTGGGAAGTCGCATTCATTTGACCAAAGTGAAGGGGTTGTCGCGTGCTCGGGATTCGAGCCGTGACATATGTAGGCCGATTTCAAGGACGATTAGAAGTCGATTCGCGGACTGAAATAATGGGATAACGGGTGATTCTGTCTACTATTATCAAACCCATGAACAGCCCTATGTCGATCCTTGATAATTGTGTACTATGAAATAAGAATCTATCCTTCGCAATTTCACATAGTCAAGGACGTCCATGTGTCGAGAAGTCTTGAACATGATTTGGAACAAGTCGATTATGTGTGAGTCCTTAAAGCCACCTGTCAGTCTGAGTGGTACCAAAATGACATTCAGGCGAAATTGACATGGCATGAGAATCCAATATTGGACTTTGAATTTTCGGGAACGTTCGGGACAGACTTTTGGACAATGCTCCTTTGACAGTCAACGATGTTAGTTGAACCGAGTTTTTGGAAAAGGGATTTTCAAACCGAGAAAACGAGCCCACGAGGATGTGGGCCTGGCAAGATCAGTGTGGGCCTCACGCCCAAAGTGGGATAGCCACCGTGGTAGACCCGAGGCAAGCAAGTGAGCTCGTTAGGCCAAATTAACCATTTACCTTCCTAAGCCCATTGTCTAAACTTGAGTCGATTCGAGCCTAACAAATTCCCGAGCCCGTTCCTACTCCTTTTCTAGCCCATTTCTTAGGCCCACCCTTCATTTTCAACCCAAGGGCAGATTGGGAATTATGCAAGGTGGAAATGATCATTTTGCTTCTAGATATTTTGAAGAAAAGACAAAGGAAGAGAGAGAAGATGATATCATTTGTTTGGAGGTTTAAGCAAGCCATTTAATGATCTTAATGAGGCCTTCAATCAGCCCTTATTTCACTCTCTGTCCTTCTGTTTTAGCTCACCAAAACCGCACCTCTCTCTCCCTTGTTTCTCTTATTTCCTTCAGCTTCAGCTTTGACCTTCCTCCGAAAATTGAGTTGTTCATGGCTTTCCCGTGTGAATCACGTCCTGTGCCACCCGCAATCATGTTCATGATAGAAAATCCATTTAGATGGAGTTAGCTATTTGCCAAATGGAGCTGTTGGCCGACTCGCCAACCGGTCGGAAGCTGGCTGTTGCCGAATCGCCACTATAATGCCTGCAGTAGCTTTGTTCCACATTTTCACTTGTTTTTCTCCCATTCCGATAAAATCACTGCCCATCCCAACCACCAACAGCTCCCCCTCGACCCCCAGGTGCTACCAATCATCGGCTAACAGCTCGTTGGAGCTCCAGCTAAGCCGTTTTGCTCCGATCTGCCCCTATCCTCCTCTTACAGTGTTGTTTTTTGAAGTTCAGTGGGTGTATAGAGGTTGTTGCTGCTATGTTCAGCCCAGGATCACCTTGGAGTGTTGTGGGAGAGGTCCCTAAGTGTCAGGTTTGTCGCTGCCACCGCGTTCATATCACCAGCCCGCTTAACGAGTGAGTTTAGTCCATAATCCTTTGTCAGTACCTAAACTTGCTTATGGTTGGTTTAGTTAGTGATAATTTTGGTTTAAGAGGGTTAATTAAGTTGTATTAGCCCTAAGATAGGTAGTTAGATAGATGGTTAAGATTAGCTTAGCTTAATCTTACTTAATTGTGCTTAATTGTTGCTTAAATGGTGGTTTGTGTGCTTAATTGTGTTTTGTGTTTAATTAAGCATATTTTACCTTAATTGCTTGATTGATTATTTTAATTATTGATTTTTTTAATTCCTAAATTTAATGTTTTAATTAATAAATTCTGAAATTTCACTGTTCACGATTACTGTTCATGGCACTATTCATCCGGAAGTGAAAATGCGCATAATTTCATGTGTCTTGATTTTATGATAAGAATTGGATATGGCATTGCATGAACATCCACTTGAATAATGTGATTTTCACAAAAAATGGTTTGTTCGAAGGACACTGGAAATTGACCGCTTTTATGAGAAAAGATTTGAGATTTTATATGCAAACATGTGTACATTGGCTAATGCTCAAAGATAATATGTGGGTTGTGATGGTATGCTTGCGCAATCACTAAGTTAAATTGCCGTCTCGAGAGAGTATCCTTTGACGTTCTTTGGGCATGCCGTCTTGAGAGAGTATCCATTGACGTTCTTTGGGCATGCTGTTTTGGGAGAGTATCCCTTGACGTCTTTTGGGCAAGGAAGGGCACGATCGTGCCTTTGCGAAGGAAAGATGCCGTAACGTCGTAGCAAGGCACGAAATGGCAAAGTTGCGCCTCTACGGAGGAAAGACGCTATAACATCGTAGCAAGGGCACGGTAGGGCACGGAAAGGCACGGTTGCACCTCTGCGGAGGAAGGGCATCGTAGCGCCATTACGCCTTGGTGGTAGCCCTATGGGACAGTAATAATCGGAACACGTGTGGATGCAAGAGTGCATGAGAAAACATAGTATCATTGGTTCCGATTATGCATGAAATGATCACATTATTTATGGCACGCACACATGAATTGATAACGTGTAGGGTGTGGCAATGGCTAGGTGAGATCGCTTATGACGTGACTTACATGTGATTAATGAACTGTATCATCTAACGGCCATGTGCATTGCGCGTATTGTGCTGACATATAACATGCAGGGCATGTCATACCGGATAAGGTTGCATGTGAACCGACTTTTGATTGTTGGTTGACATTGTCTGTTGTTTGATTGTTGATTACTGGTTATTTGTTGTTGGGTTGAGTGAGGAGTGGTTCTAGAGAGATACCTGGGTTCAGTTGGTGTACTAACCGAGGCTTAGGGGAAGAACTCGCTGAGATTTTATCTCATTGGTTATTGTATAACCATTTTCAGGCCCTTAGAACGGCGCAGTGGAGAATCCTGCCACCTCTCCTCCAATGATCAACTCAACGGAGCCTGAGTTTGATGGGTCCCAATGATGGTGGTACAGAACCCAATGGTTCATTTTGTATAGCTGAATTAACCTAGCCTAATTTATTTTGGTCTGGCTTAGAGGATGAAATTGGCCCCTTTGTCGGGCTTGTATTCGGAAACAATCATCCATTAGTTAATCCAGTAAATTATATAAATGAGTAGTTGGGATTTTTGCTGTTTATCCCTCTATCCTTATTTGATTGTGTGATTGTCTATTTGAACTGGGGATGGTTCGTCTTCCGCTTGCATTTAATGAAATATTAAAATGAATGCTAGTCGACGAGTTTTAGGTTGTCGCTTTCAATTGACCACAGTAAAGGATTATCGCGTGCTTGGGATTCGGGGCATGACAGCTCCATAAGGCATTTGGCATTTGAAGTAATCTCCAAGCTTGCTTTTCCAGCATAACTCTATTAAAATTTGCTAGGTCTCGAAACCTGAGTCCTCCATGGTCCTTTCTGATTTTTAGTTCCTCCCATTTTTTCCAATGGATGCCCCTCCTTGATGCATGTTGTTTCCACCAAAATGATGCTATTTTTGTCTCAATAGCCTAATAGATTGATAATGGAATTTTGAATATAGATATAGTGTATTGAGTTAACGTCTAAATTACTGTTTTTAGAATGATTTCGTTTCTCGCCCTGGAAATCGGCTTCTTCTTCCAACCTTCTAGTTTGTTCTCAATCTTAGTAAGGATCCAATTAAACATATGCTTATTTGTTTGGCCCCAATCAAATGGAATGCCTAAGTATTTCCCTGTTTTTTCAATAATAGGAACCCTCAATTCAACTACAATGTTCTGTTTGGGTAGCTGAGAGCACTCCTTTCTTAAAAAGAGACCTAATTTGTTTAAGTTAATGGCCTATCCCGAGGCATAGCAATACTAATTTAGGATGCTAGCTAGATTTTGAGCTTCTCTTATCGTGCTATTCAGAAGGAAGATAGCATCATCAGCAAATAGTAAGTGGAATAAGATGGGGCATGTGAGATTTAGCCATATGCCTTTGATAGTGCTTTTAGCCACAGCTTTAGACATTAATAAGGATAGGGCCTTAGCAACAATGATAAATAGGTAGGGCAAGAGAGGGTCACTTTGTCTTATCCCTCTCGTAAGTTTGAAAGCAGTCGAAGGTTCCTCATTTACTAAGGTGCTGAAGGTTA
The DNA here is from genome assembly GCA_014182735.1 of Corymbia maculata. NCBI lineage: Eukaryota > Viridiplantae > Streptophyta > Magnoliopsida > Myrtales > Myrtaceae > Corymbia > Corymbia maculata. The sequence continues at coordinate 17,000,087 of CM024685.1, forward strand.
CTGTTGATATGCAATGTTGAACCCATTGGACCCATTTCTCATCATATCCCACTATCAACATGCAAGCACAAAGAAAATCCCATTCAATCCTATCACAGGCTTTTGCATACCAAGTTTCAAAATTGCCTGGAATTTTCTCTTTTGTTTCCTGATTCTTAAATGGTGAAGCACCTCTTGAACAATGAAAATGTTACACTAAATTTGTCAGTCACTAACAAAGGCACTTTGTTCCGTAGATATAATCCTTGTAAGCCATGGTTTCAGCCTATTAGCCATTACCTTCGCAATGATTTTATAATTGAAATTATACAAGTTAATAGGTCTGAATTGAGTAACATCTTTTGGATTTGTAACTTTAGGGATGAGGGTTATATATGTTTTATTTAGCTTAGAATTGAACATGCCTTGGTGAAAAAAAGAATCAACCATTCTCAATAGATCCTCATGTTGTATTGACCAGTTTTTTTAGTAGAATAGGCCATGAAGCCCATTCGATCCAGGTGCTTTAGTAGCTCCTAGCTGAAAAACTGTAGTTTTAACCTCCTCTTTAGAAACTTGCTTGATTAGCGCCTCATTCATCTCATCTGAAACTACTCGGGAGCATTGATCGAGAACCAATTGGTAATTTCTATCACCCATCGATGTAAATAGAGTTCGGTAGAAGCTTCAAATGTGTTGTGTTAGAGCTGATAGATCTCGGCACCATCTCTAGTCATCAATTTTCAACATAGTGATCTTGTTTCGCTGCCTTCTTTGAATTGTCATAGCATGGAAGTACTTGGTGTTTTAATCGCCCTGTTTCAGCCAATTTATCCTGGAACACATACCCCAATACATTTCTTCTCGACGCATTAGTTCTTCAATTCGTCTAACTATAGTTCTAAATTTCTCCCCATTCAGTTCCCCTTTAGCTTCATTAGTTAGGTGCATAAGACTTGTTTTGAGCTGAGTAATCTGTGTATGAGAATTCTGGAATTTGCCCCTGCTCCATTTACTTAATTCTACAACTACCTTACGTAGCTTCCCAACTAGGTTGTTCTGGTGTATGTTTTCATTAGCCCATATGTTCTTAATCATTTCTGCACATCCAGGGTCTTCCATCCAGTATGCTTCTAGTTTAAATCGCTTCTTCTGTGGTTTGTCAGTCTTGTCAAGTGATAGTAAGATCGGGCTATGGTCTGAACTTATGATAGGTAAAGTGTAAGCCTTCACATGTAGAAAAATGATTTGTCATTCTAAAGTACACATTGCCCTATCCAGATGCTTCTTAACTAGATCAGCTCCCTTCCTATTATTGGACCATGTATACGCACAACGCTTGCTTTCAATGTCCATCAAAGAGCAAGTATTCAGGAAATCACGAAAAGCCTGAATCCTATATCGATCAACTTCTCGATGCCTAATCTTCTCCCAGTGATAGAACACTTCATTAAAATCTCCTATACATAACCAGGGGATAGTATTGCTAGAGGTATTGAAGCTCAATATTTGCCATAGTCTTTGTCTCTCTTGAAAATTAGTAAAGGTGTGTATAAAAGATATATGCATGAATTCTCCACTGCTTTGAACTTTGCATTTAATATCAATGAGGTCCCTCAAACTAAAATTCACTTCCACCCCCAACCTCCTCATCCCACATAAGTGCTAGGCCTCCTACAATACCGATTGGTTCAACAAGAAAAGAATGGGTAAACTTAAGACTTTTCCTTACTCCTTCCACCATAGGTTCTTTATTTTTAGTTTTCATCAAAAAAACCAGATTGGGCCTTTCATGAGCCACTAAGGCTCTAAGATGATGAAGTATTTAGGATGTACCCAGCCCTTGACAGTTTCAACTCAATATCTTCATCAATGCTATGGTGGCTTATTAGGGCTAGCCACCAAAGCCCGTGATTGGACACCTTTGTTAGCTGGGTTCACTCCTATGTAGAGAAAGCTCAATGAGTTCAAGCCCAAAAGGGCTTAAGCCCGTATGATAAGTTATATAGAGAAATAGGGTTTCTCATTATCTTTAAAGTGGTAGCCGCAAAAAGATACAATAACAAAAGAAAAGGAGAAAGTAGAAAATTTGGGGGTTGGGGCAAAGTCTAATTTACATCAGTTAGCATCAGAGGTCGATTCATGGTCTGATTGAGTTGAAATTCTGTCAGCGTGTTCGTGGTGCAATCTTCTCGAATCTAAATGGTTTGATTTTCGTTTGAAACTCCCTATACTAGGTTTTTCGTGGATTGATCAAAACATACATTTTTTGTCAAATTTATCCTTAATCTCTTGTGAAATTCATGTGTATTGTCAAGAATTATGTTCTTAATGTCTTTGCTGCTATGTACCTCTAGTATTTGCTAGAGAAGAACATTGTTCACCCAATTTTGTCGATAGTGAAGATTTTCGAGTGGACTCCGGTCCCGTGGTTTTTTATCTTCTCACACCAAGGGGGTTTTCCATGTAAAAAATCGTCTTGTGTTTGCGTGCTTAGTATTTATTTTACTCTACCATATCGGTTCCTATTAAGTTTACACAAAATGGGAGATTATTTTTTTCCGCTATATTAATTTGATATTGTTCGAATTGTTACCGTTCTCCCATCAGAGTTATATCAGAGCTTCTGGTTATTGCTTGATTTTTCTACCTTATGTTAAACAATGGTTATACTGAATGGTTCGAATTATCACATTTGGAAAAGGAAGATGAAAAACCTTTTATATGTGAAAGATTTTTATTTCTCGTTGTTGACACCCAAATTTTTGTTTATTTTGTTTTAAATGGCAATTTATTTTGCATATATAAATAGATATTAATGCATAGAAAAGATTAAAAAAATCGTAAAAAAAATTCGAAAAAAAAGAGAGGCTGGGCTAGCATAATACGGCCCACTCCTTTTTCACAAGTTTCGGCCCTAATACAATATCTCCTTGGGCCTTTGCTCTTTTATTTCTTTTTAGCACGTTTCCTTTTATTTCTTCCCTTGGCTTATTTAGCTCAGAATTTCGAAGCCCACATGAGCAGTTGAAGCCCAAGAAAGAAAAACAGAACAGCAACAGACATTGAGAAGCCCAGCCCCTCTCCTTTCCCTGGGCCGTGCACAGGAGACAGAGGACAGAGAGGGAGAAGGACGGCGAGACGCACAGAGGCGGACAGAAAATGACAGCAGACGCAGAGAGAAAAAGACTGACGACGGCCGTTCAGGCGCAACCCCCTCCAACGGCGGCGACGATTTTCAAGAGAAAAAAGAGAGCGAGCCGGAGGAGAGGAAGACAACGGGCTGACCACAAACTGGAAGGAAGAAACAGCAATTCGAAAAAAAGGGCGGCTGTTTTTGGGGTTTCGGAGGCAGATCTAACAAGGGGGAGAGGAGGAAAAACGCGGTGAAGGAGCCGCGAAGGAGAGAGGAGCAGAAGACAGCAGAACGCCCAAACACTGCTGCTGCTCAACCGAGTCCCGCTGCCATGTGCGGCGCTGGTTGCTCAGCCCCACGCCGCCTGCTGGTGTCGTTTCCCCGGAGTTCCGGCGAGAGCAGATCTGAAAGAGAGACAGACACGCACGGAGGGAAAAAGGACACAACAGGCAGAGAAGAAAAGGAGAAACCGACGACGGCCGTTCAGGTGCGACCCCCTCTCATTTTTAGAGAAAACAAACTGAGAGCAGCTCGAGCAGGGTGGAGAACTTGGATGGAGGCAGAGACAGAGAGATCTGTGGAGGTTCTAAAAATCCGAATCTAAGCAGCAAGACAGCAGCGGAGGAGCGGAAGACGGAGGAGGACTGACGCACACAGACCGGAGAGAAGAGCTCGATGGCGGCAAACCGGTAGCGGAAGAGGCCGGAGAGAGAGAGCCGCAAGGGTGAGATTCCGTCGGCCACCACCTTTGAACCATAGCCAACAACCCGCCGCCGTGTCTCCTTTCTCGCGACGAAGCTCTGAGCATCAACCGGCGGCATCGCGGCCGTCCGGGGACGAAGAACTATATCGAGGCGACTCTTCAACGTGTCTTCGGCCAGTCGACAAGCGAGCGGTGCCCCTTCGCCGTGGCCGTCTTCATTGCGACGGGAGCAGCCGCGAGGAACCAGATCTGAAAGAGGGAGGGTCGACATCGCTATCGCTCAACCACTGACGACGCCACCTGATCGCGTCACCTTTGTCGCCATCCGCCCGTGTAGCCGTCGCGGTCTCTTCTGCCGACCGTCGTCCGTGCTGCCGACCGCCGCCCATCGGCGCCGCGAAGAAGCAGCAGCGAAGAGATCCGAGAAGAGGGCAGCGGAGATGAGAGCTGGACGGAGAGCAGCGGCAGCAGATCTGCGGGAGAGAGTGAGCCGAGACAGATCTTCCGGTGGCCGCCGTGCCCGCTCCACAGCCGACGTCACCGCCGCCGCCACACCCGAAAGCCGCGCAAAGTGACCGACGTCACCACCGCTCCGCCATCCCGATGCCACTGCCACCGTCGTCCCGGGGCCGCTGCCGGTCGCCGTGGCCGGGCCGGGACACGCCCGGCTGTCCCCATCAGCACCGCAGAGGAGATTGCTGCAATCCGGGTAAAGAACCGGGTCGGATGAGGTATAAGCGGGTAGGGTTTGGTTGCTAGGTTAGCAGAAGTGGGTTGGGTCGGCTCTAAGGATTTTTAGTGAGTGTAGTCTGAATTTGGGCTGATTGTTTGATGTGGGCTGAAAAGTAGTTGGGCCGAATTTTTAGAAATTGAAAATGAGCCATTTTATTCTCTTTTGTTGATGGGCTTTTTTAATTTCTTTGTTAATAGGCCGTTTTAAAAAATTTCGACCGGGCCATTCGGCCAGTCCGGTCATTGGTCCGGCCTAGACTGATAGGGTCGGTTTAGTAGGGCCGGGTCTCCCGACCCAGTCCGAATCACCTTTTTAATTAAAATAATAATAATAATAATTCAAAAAAATAGAAATTCAAAGTCTTAAAAATCTTTAAAAAAATCTTAAATTTTTTTCTTTCTTTTTCGAAAAATCGTTAAAAATTTTAAAATGTTTTTTTAATTTCAGTATGGTTTTAAAAGTTTACTTTAATTAATTTAATTTAGTTTTATTTTCTTTCTTTTTTTGAATATTCAGAAATTCTAAAAAAAAAAAAAAGAAAAAAATTAGAAAATTCAAAAAAAAATAATAAATGTTTTTTTAATTCAAAAAAGTCAAAAAATATCATAAAATCTTGTAAACTTGTTTTGTTTAATTTTGGAAAATTAGAAAATATTAAAAAATATAAATCCAGAAAAAAATAGGAAAAATTGCAAAAAATTAGAAAACCCTAAAAAAAGAAAGAGACCAAAATTGAATAAGTCTTTAGAACTCTACAATAGATTTTTCTAGTTTACGATATTAGGCTATTCATGCACCTTGTTTTGCAATGATATTTTGGATATTATTTTTTTTATCTTAGAGCGGTTATGATAGAACTTAATTTCCTCAAATACATTGCCGAGATCTCACTAACACACAATCATGTTAGGTATCGAAAGAGCGTTAGTCACGTGAATAACGTAATTAAATCCCCGACCCTAAACCATTTGGTTACGTAAAAAGTGAGACATGCTCCAATGTTTTGCTTGGTTCCTAGTCGACCTCAATAGATTAGTGGCGACTCCCTATTTGAAAACTTTTATGAATATCCCAACGTCGCGCAAAATATAAGCTTGGGAGAGCTCGAGTTAATTAAGGACCGTCGGCCAGAAATTAACAATACCCTTAAGTCTATATTTTCAAAAATTAGGTAGCGACAGCTGGGCGACTCCACTGGGGATTGGTTCTAAACCTTAGAGGACTAAAGCCTAATTTGCTTGATTGTATGTTATTTAATGTGTTTCTTTGACAGGGCATTTGAGAATGTAAGGTAAGTCCACTAACCTAATGTTAAATGTTGGTGCAGGATTGGAGTAATAAAAGGTGGAGTGTTTGCTAACACTTTATTTTGTAGATTGGTGATTGTGAATAAATGTATGGTTAAATTTTTTGAAGTGTTTGCCATATAAACTACTGTGCATGTTTTCCTTACATGACACTATACTTTAGCACACATAATCTACCACCGGACCTGGGCCGTATAGGATCATTTAGGATGGTATTGAGATGAATGACACTCCAATTACCATCATGTAGTATGAGTCGCCCATCTCAATTCCGAAATTCTTTTGATATTGAGAGCTTCCACCCCGGCTTGCAAACGCGCAACACGAGTCGACTCTTTAACAAAATCGGAGTCATGGGAACCTCGACCTAATCACGATCATGTCGGTTCAGTCCAGTAATCCCGTGGCTTCATTTGAGCCGTCTAGAGTAGAAATTGACCAACATCTCATGCGCATGTCTATGTGATTAAAAAAAAGGAGAAAAAAAAATCATCACTATTGGTAAGTATGATTTCTCCTTTTACTTGTTCATTTTTTATTGAAACTTTCATTTTTGAAATTTGCAAAGATCAATCAAATGCCCTTGGTGTAAGCTTCTAATTGGGAAAATTGGCAATTATTTTTCATAAGCAAACATTCAATGTCAATTTCAAAAATCATTAATTTAACCCTACACAATGGATGATTTTGTTAAATTTTCCAATCATGGGCTAAAAATCACATCTCATCAAAAAATTCTTCCAATTCATGATTATGTTTTGAGGCACAAAAAAAGTTGAAATCACATTTTTAATCAAATTCTTTCCTTCTCACATTTTGAGATTGAAAATTTAAATCACATTTTGTGTATAGATTTCTTAAAATAAAAATCACCTCATTTTGGCAATAGTGAAAGCACAAGTTAGTCTTCCAAAATTAATGTCACATTTTGCATATGAAACTTTTGGGAATAGAATGGGCATTTGATTAATAGTCGCAGATTGATCTTTTAATGATTATAATGTAGCTCTAGCAGACTCGAGCCTATTCGTGAAGGCAAAAGATGGAAAGGTTGCAGTTGTGCTGGTTTATGTGCATGATCTCATCATTACCGGAGATGATGAAGATGAGATATATCGAATTAAAGCCAACCTCTCTGTGCGGTTCCAGATGAAGGAGCTTGGAGAACTAAAACACTTTTTGGGGCTTGAGATTGATAAGACAAAGGAAGGATTATTCCTATGTCAACAAAAGTATGCACAAGATCTCTTGAAAAAATTCGGAATGCTTGATTGCAAACCTATATCTACTCCATTGGATGGGAACGCAAAGCTATGTCTTTGAAAAAGGTCGAGAGCTTGAAGATTCAACTATGTATAGGCAACTGGTAGGTAGTCTAATTTACCTTACCATAACTCGGCCTGACATTACTTTTGCAGTGGGAGTAGTGAGTCGATTCATGGAGAAGCAAGGAAGCCTCACTTGGATGCAGCTAAACGTATCCTAAGGTATGTAAAGAAGACTTTTGATTTTGGGCTTTTGTATAAAAAGGAATCATCAAGTGAGTTGGTCGGTTATTGTGATGCCGACTATGCTGGAGATCAACACACACGGCGATCAACTACCAAATACTACTCGTTTAATCTTAGATCAGCAGTAGTATCCTGGTGTAATAAAAGACAACCGACTGTGTATTTGTCTACGACAGAAGCTGAATATAGAGCAGTAGCAATGGTGGCTCAAGAGAGTTGTGCGACTTTGATATTCAATAGAGGCATCCCATATGTACTCAGGCTTGGAGTATTGAAGGCGAGCTATTAGTAAAACAGGACGAATTCAATCCTATGAGATCGATGGTGCCGTATAAAATCCTGGCATCACCTTGAAAGGTTATGTCATTCAAATCAGGCTTGAAACAAGTAATGATGTAAGGAACAAATGTGTAGCAAAGGATAGAATAGAAAAGCAATTGAGAGGATAGAGAATGAAGACCCAAAAGTCACCGAGTGCGAAGTAAGCGTCATTAAGGGCTTCAATTAAGGCCTAAGAGGAGGAGAAAATTTGAGTCAACATGAGTTTTAATGCATTATCTAGTCCACGACAGTCTGACTCTATTGATAATTATATTGAAATGATGACCAAGAGCACCGTTCTTGGCTGTCAAGAGCATAAATAGATGAATTCTAATAGGCTTAAACAAGTTTTAGTGACTTCACACTACACATGAGTTCACTGGTCCAAACCTTTGGTTTGAAAATTACTTTAGATATAGAATACCTCAGCATTATAATCTCAAAATTAAGTAGCTGTGCCCCAATTTCATGGACCTTACTATTAACAATGGTCTTGAATATAGTGTATTATCATGCTTACACGATATTACATATCTATCGTATAACATGCTCGCTCTTTGCAAGTTTTGTACATGTTCAGAAATGAGGATGCTTTGAGGGCGTGCGACACAACATTAAGTGTCATTGCAATCTGTCTACAACACAGTAGGAAGTGGGTGCAAGATGCTTGATTACTAGGCATTTTCACTTTCTACATTGACTAGTCTTCTTGATGGTTGCATATGTTTCATCCAGAAGTGTGACATCCTGGATCCTACAGGGATGGGGTAATGACACGGCCGTTCTTCCACTCGAAAGATACAGTCTCAAATTATATCAACTTCAAAAAGTCCCATTGATAACGATATCGCTCTATCAGCCACTAAATGATGAGCCTAAAAAACATGAAAGATGAATGGAATGAACAACCATAGACTAGTGAGTAATACATATCTATTCTGAGCGGATCGAGCATCAACTATGGATGTTAATAAAGTAATACCATAAACTCTTTCTTTAATCCCAAGATAATATACATATCATATCAAATATGAGTAGTTCATTCCAACAAAGCTTTATGCAAATCAGATATACTTGTTTCATCCATCATCACAATTCAAACATTAATAATCAAATCCATTAATTAATCTCTATCAAATCACTTGTCATGATCCATTCCATCAATTAATCACATGTCAATGGTCCATTTCATTGATCAAATTCATATCACACATCAATGATTTATTCCACTGATCAATCTCATATTGTATCACACTCAAGGCCTTAGAGGTGGCTTTCACAAGACTCCCATCATCAGTAAGCACTTAGCCCTTGAATAGTACAAGGCCCTAAAGACGACTCCAACATGATTCGAGTTGCCATATAGCACTTAGCCTTGACCAACACATTCTATTAAGGCCTTAGAAATGACTCCTACGAAGTTACGTTATTGTATAACACTTGATCTTTGAGCAACGTATATGAACAATACAATGCCTTAGAGGTGGCTCCCACAAAATTACGTTGTCTTGTAACAATTAGCCCTCGACTTCAAGGCCTTAGAGATGGTTCTCACATAAGAAGAGTAAACAAGTAGCACTTAGCCTTTGACCAACATATATCAATAGTACAAAGCCCTAGCTATGACTTTACGAAATTACGTTATCGTGTAACACTTAGTTATTGACTAATGTATATCATTAATACAATTCCCTAGAGGTGACTTCCACAAACATATATTAACACATGGCACTTAGTGCTTTGCTTTCCATATTGCAATTGATTTCACAAACCAAAACATAGCTTTTTACAAATCAATTCTTCCACTAAACCAACTCAAAATCCATATCATAAATCAATTTCGTATACCGAATTAAATCACCTTTCATTTACCATACTCACAGTTAAGGGAAAATTCTATAAAAGGGCCCCAAGTGCTCTCAATTTCTCAAATGAGGGCCCGAAGTTGACTTTGTTTCAAATAAAGGCTTGAAGTGTTATCACTTTTTCAAATAAGGACCTGAAGTGAATCTTGTTTCAAATAAAGACCTAAAGTAGTTATATATGTTTCAAATAAAAGCCTGACTTTCCGATGATCAAGGGCATTTTCGTCATTTACTATTTTTTCTTTTTTTTTTCTTTCCTTTTTTCTAGTCATCTTCTTCTCCATCACCAGTGGCCGCCCAGCCACCAGTGAAGCACACACAGGGCTAGGCGAGGCGACCTTTACCTTGGGGGAGGCCGCCCCACGTGGCCGTTCGTGAGGCCAGCCTCGCCTACAGCTGACGAGGGCCGCCTCGCCCGCACGTAATCAACAAGGTCCAACGAGGACCGACTTACCAGATCTAGCGAGGTCGCCCTCGTTCGTGGTCGACGAGGGCCTCCTTGCCCACAACCAACGAGGGTCAACCTCGTGGACGACCGCGAGAGGCGGCCTCCCTCAAGCCATAACCCTCTGTGGGCATCGCCTGAGGCCGGCAAGGTCGGCCTCACTCGCGACCGGCGAGGGCCGACCTCACAGATAGCCGCGAGGTGGCTTCCTCAAGGCAAGAGATGGCCTCGCCCATCCCTCGCCTATGGCCAACGAGGGTGGCCCTTGCCAGATTGGGCGAGGGCGACCCTCGCCTAGCCTTCGTGGGCGTCACCGGTGGCCAAGCGGCCACCAGCGATGATGAAGAAAATGAAATAGAAGAAAAAAGGAAACAAAAAAGAAAAAGTGGCAAATGACAAAAGTGCCCATGATCGGTCGGAAAATTTAGCCGGCCGGTGACCAACAGGTCGGCCCTCATTTGAAACAATTATGGCCACTTGCACCTTTATTTGAAACAATATCAATTTTGGGCCCTTATTTGAGAAGTTGAGGATACTTGGGGCCCTTTTTTAGAATTTTCCCCACGTTAATGTAATTCTTTCACAAAAAGGTTTCATAAATCCAAAATATATCATCTTTTTCCTACTCCATTCATCAAATAGAATGCATTTCACAAGACATTTTTTACATCATTTGGGGATTCATTTTAAAAACCCTCGACATTTCATAATGCCACTCATAAAACAATTTCTTAAAGCATTATAGAACATGTTTCTCAAACCATTATAAATAAATAAATAAAAAGAACAGTAAATGTTCCATCCAATTTTTTATGCAATAAAAATATTATTTCATATCTCATAACATATCACTTTCGATTTTTGAGGTCACAAACTCGAAGAAAATATGCTACCATTCACCTCAAAATGCTTATAACCAAACAACAAGCATTACTCAAACTGTTAAAAGTAAGAAACAATGTCAAAATCAAGTAAAACGCTATCTTAACCACTAATTGATTAAACTAAACTCAAATAACAACAAAACAACTCCTACGCACCAACAAAACACTTAACCGAGGTGGATATTCAAAGCTATCTGCAATGCTAAGTTTGAGCATGAAACTTGATTGCACCATAACTCTCTCCACTGAACCCCTTTTCAGGTGAGCTTACAATAGACACAACCCGATAACTCCTCAATCAAACTTGGTGGCTCAAAATCTATATAACTTCAAATTTATGCCATGACTTCCAAAATTACTCCGATTAAAAGAATCGAGAGGTCCGAGCACTTGCTAAGCGTTGCAAATCAATTTGGCATGACATTTGTGGTGCGAATGCGCAAAAACCCCTTTTTCCTTTCTTTTCCTTTTGCGACCTCTCGATCTTCTCCCTTTCTACGCTGCTTTTCCTTATAATTGAGCTGAAGTCCACTTTTTCTTTTATCTTTTCGAATTTTTTTTTTTCCCCTTCTCCCCTTTGACTTGGTCAAAAACCCATATTTTACAGGAAGCAACTTCAAATGTCAAACGTACAAGTAAAATTCCAGCCTGCCTCATACACCATCTCCTTTTTAATTATTCTCTTTCAATTGTCATTGAGGTGCCCTTCCGCTTGACAAAGATGAAAGACTTCAGCTTTTCCTCTGGCGAAATTCATCAAGCCAGAGATCTATATGTTTCTGTACTGAAATTGTATGCACCGATGTCAGCGTATTTAAATGACCTAGCTACATGTGCATTGGATGGTAGCACATAGAATTAGCCAGATGGATTAACCAAATGCGTCAAAGTTGCTGGTCTGCCTCAATATTGAAGGACACTTTCTGTCTTATCATTGATTGAGCAGCAAAAACCTCGCTTGAAGGGAAAGAACATGACGCTATCCGCAGTTTGGGAAACTTGTGCACATAGATAGTTCTCTTTGAATACCTCCGTGCGTGGTTACATTGCCACTTATAGAAGCTCTTCTGAGGGACTTTATCATACAGAGACTTTATTTCTTGATGAATGTGGCTTATGAAGTCATTTTCAAAAGTAGAATCGATTTTTTTAAAACTTTGTACAGGCTTGTGGAGCAAATAAAAAAACTATTCTGAAATTTGGACAAAAAAAGAATACCCGTGCAAAAAATTAATTAAGCGTCTGTTGACGCGTACGTTATACGGAAGACTTTCTTAGTCTTCACAGAAGGTCGTCTTCTCACTAAAAGCTCCACGAACTTATTATACTAAGTCAAAAAAGGACATTTTGTCACGCAAACAGGCATTTACAAATTGATATTAGGGTGAGAACCTTGAGAAATCTTGGAGGCTAACTTATTTCATCGCAGAGATTGAAACCGCCCCTTAGGAATTGTTCAAACCTTCAACCCTTCTCATGTCCAAGGACCGAAATTTTCTAGAGGAGGCTCTTTCTTTCTTTCTTTTCCTGTTTTTTTTATTTTATTTTTGTGTGTGTGTAGAGGAAACGCCTTGAAAAGGGCATTGAGGTTGCTTTTTCAGTTGATCCTTTCACAGTGAACGACCCTTGTGTCCTAGTCAGTCTCGGCCTCTTTTTAAAAAGCGGCTAACCCGCATGTGTTACATTTTTTTGTTCTTGTCGCTTGCCTTTCTGAAGTGGCATTATTTCCTAAATTTGACTCATTCTGAGTCTTAACATGACTTTGCTACCTACTCCGATCCTTGCTTAAATTTGAGTTGAATATACATTTATCCCAGTAAGCTTTCCATCGAGTTCATGGGTCGTCATGAGTTGTTTAAATTAATCGGCATCAACAGTATCGTTTTTTCAAGAAGAAAAGCTGACGTGTTTTACTAAATTTTTTGACTTCCAACAGCATTAGGTCGGAGTTGTGAGGGTAACACCCATATAAATGACAGGGAAGGAAGCATATGAAGGACTAATTGAGAAACTTGTCTGATTCTTTCGGCAAGAGAAGCTAGAAGATTGAAAGTTTTTGTACCTGAAAGGAGTTGAAGTCACTATGACTTAGTTCTATAAATTCATCTCACAGAGACTTGATGGATGAACTTCAAACTCCAAATCAGGAAATAGATGACAAGTATGCTGGAAATTCGATGCACAGTGGAAAGATTCAAAATTTCAACAAAAGTCAGAATGAATTGTAAGCAACCACTACCCAATCATGGGCAATGCAGTTGGTGTGCGTTATCTCTCTCATCACCGAGGTCAGGAGTTCGAACCCTCTCGTTGCTAAAATGTTGTAAGAGGGGGGGTCTTGGTGTTGGGGTCTTGGGCTAGGCTCCCCGAGGTTTATGTCTAAATAGTGACTTGCGGCGAGGCCTGACGGTGCCACCAGGCACTGGAGGGTCGTGTGCTCCTCTGAAGGAGTGAGCTCCAACGGTTCCTCGGTATCAAAAAAAAAAATTTGTAAGCAACCACTTTGTAATATGCTTGAATGGCGTATCGAAACATATGTTTGTGGCAATGTTTATAACAACATTTCTGTGATCAATAAATACTTAATCTCGGAACACTGATTTTTACTGCTTGCTGAAGAGGTAGGCACACATTGACAGATGCGATAACTAGAGTAGCTTCATCTGGCGTAACTAAGAAATGTCAAATGCACTTTGAAGATTTTGTTACGTACTTTAAGGTGTGATCCTACAAGAGAGCACGAGAATTAATCAACTAATAACACTTTTACTGCAAAGAGTAGGTTGATTGATCATAAATAATCCATCACAATGTTGAATTGTCAGAGGTGCAGCAACAATATCAATTTGTAGGGATAAAATTTTTGAAGGTGAAACACTCACAACTCACTCAAAGAAGAGAAGAAGATAGATTGTCTTTCTGTTTAATTCACTAAATTTCACCTTATCAAAAACAATTACAAGACTTGCCTTTTATAGGCTTGATACATGATTCCTACACTAAATAACTCATAAATGAAGTTTGATGTTCTAATAAGATAGATTTCTAGAAACTTTACAAAACATTGATTAGACCTTGAAACATGAATAGTCAATATAAAGATATGAAAAGACTTCTCAAAAGTCACACTATAATAAAGACTATTTGACTCGTGTACCAAACAGTTTCGATATCAATTCTGGGATCTCGATGTCGAGGGTATCGGCAACTCAATAGTCTTGATGTCAAAGTATCGACACCAATGAATTTGGTTTAATTTCTAACACACGGCACCTATTTTATTTCCGAAAAGTCAAAATGGCTTTAGGAGCCATGATCTATCTTGCTGAAAATGAACTGTATTCTTCAATACAAGACGATTCTATTCTATGTGCTAATGGCTGATTTGAAGTGGAAGCCTCATATGTGCCAAGTGGAAGCTCGGGCACCGGGACTTCTTGTTGAAGAAATCTGATAACTTTTCCTGCTTTTGGCCTTCTCTTCCGATCTGGATGCCCACACCACAGTCCCACCATCATCAAGCATTCCATTTCCTTCCTATCGAAACTCGAACCCAATGTCTCGTCAGCTGCTTCAAGCATGTTTCCAGCAAGGTAAAGCTGCCAAACCCACTTGTGTAGGGGAACGTGATATTCTCCTTCCTGATAGGTCCTCCTACCGCAAGCGATTTCTAGAGCCACAATTCCGAAACTGAACATGTCGGATTCTTTAGTGACCTTACCTTCACTCAAATATTCTGGCGCCAGGTAACCATACGTCCCTACCACATCCGTCATTTGAGTCCTGAACTGGGGGTCAATGAGCTTAGCCAATCCAAAGTCTCCAAGCTTAGTGTTGAAGTTCGAGTCGAGTAATATGTTGGCGGCTTTTATATCTCTGTGGAGAACACACTGCTCTAGATCTTCATGAAGATAGTTGAGGACTAACACTAGCCCTGAAGCTATCTTGTACCTCACATTCCATGGCAGACTTCTTCCCATTCCAAAGAGATGATTATCAAGACTACCATTAGGCATATATTCATAAACAAGCAAAAACTCACCTTCCTCTTGGCACCATCCAATGAATTGCACCAGATTTCGGTGTATCAGACGGCTTATTATCTTGACTTCATTCTTGAAGACCTTCTCTGAATTTTTGGATTTTGCAAAGATTCTTTTGACAGCAACTAGGCGATCTAAACGGTACAAAAATCCTCTGTAAACTTGGCAGGACCCTCCTTGGCCTAGTCTTCGATCATTTGCAAAGCCATTTGTAGCAACAAGTAACTCTTGAAAAGAGAATTGCAGTGGCAATGCTACTATCTCTTTGTCAATGTGAGTCTGAGCCCGATACTCACATTTTTTCCTCATCTTGATTATAAATAAACAAGACCCTGCTAAAATAACAAGCGAGAGACATGCAACGGGAGCAGTGATAAATGTTATAATCCTATACGTCTTACAGTTTACCCCCTCTTTTGACGTATCCGCAGATAGGGGACGCAAAACGTCCAAGTTTGAAGTAAATTCCCATGAATTGATGCATTGTCTCGCAGGATATATGCCAAAAGAAGCAGAGAATCCAATCACTACAGATTTAGGAACAACTTTAGCAAGATCAATTTGGCAAGAAAGAGAGGAATTTCTGTTATCTGGCGAAACTGGCTTGTCATCAAATGACCATAATACAGTAAGATTCTTGCTAGAAGAATTATAGGTTACCATAACGTTAGTGGCATTGCCGATGTGTGCTCCAGCATTCCAATTGGCATAAACACTCGACGACAGTGAGTTGTTGTCGATTCCTATATGCTGCCCCGGAGGATCAAAATCAAATTCCTGGTTTGCCCAAGTGTCAAACTCGACCACCACGATTTGGTTCCGAGGCCCATCATGAATTGTGCTCGTATTGAACAATCCTAGGTACGCACCAGCCGAGTTAGGGGGGATTGTGAAGCCAACAGGAGCGAGAAAAAATGCAATGCCATCACTATATTGACTGGAGTTGAAAGTATCAATGGTGAAAGAGAAATGAGTAGAGAAGTCTGCTTGTTTCCCCGTAACAGGATCCCATATATCTATTGGTTTTGCGTACTGCATGTGGCCTGTTTGAGTGAGGGATTTAGATTCGACTCCTGTGAGAACAACGGATCCAGACACAGGTACCGCGACTCCTTCGTACAGTATGTCGCTTAGATTGCTGTCAAAGCTTCTTATATTGAAATAAAGAGAATTGACAAAGGGAACAAGGGGACAGCAGGTGAGGGAGAAAAAGATTAAGCGAGTGCATGGAGAGAGAGAACAAGACATGGTTAGAATTGTATTCTACAACTGTTAAAGCTGAGGTTTGCACTGGCGATTCATCTGGTTTGAGATTGGTGTAGCGTGCTTTATAATGAACCAGACATTCCCAAAAGCAGATTTTGACACGGTGAACACGCATGGATCAACAGCTTCGTTGGAGGATGATAATTTGGTACTTAAATATTGTTGTGCCCCCATGAAAACTCATATGAGGGTATCCTCGTGGACCAATCATTGGCGATATAGGTGGAGATCTAGCCAAAGGGAATGTTAATTGTCTTACCACGAGACGTTCTACTTGATTATGTTAGATATTTGCGCATGAATTTGATCAATGGGATAGACCTTTGACATGTAGTTTGAGATTAATCAATAAAATGAACCATTCATGTGTGATTCCTTCCATCGAAAGTACGTGATGCTATGTTCTCCATTAATGGGAATAAGGGAAGTACGTGATGCTATGTTCTCCATTAATGGGAATAAGGCTCCTGGTCTGGATGGCTACAACGCGGACTTCTTCAAGGAGAATTGGGATGTGGTGGGCTCTTCAGTCACCGAAGCGGTTATAGATTTTCTTCAATCAAGCTGTCAACTTAAAGAAGTCAATAATACCATCATTGCCTTGGTGCCTAAAGTCCCCAATGGATCATTGGTCTCTGACTACCGACCTATCGCATGTTGTAACATAATATATAAATGCATTACTAAGATTCTCTCTTCTAGAATTGCAGCAGTTCTTCTTGGAATTATTAGTCCGGTCCAAACTACTTTTGTGAAAGGAAGGCGAATCAGTGACAACATTCTCCTTGCCCAAGAACTTTTCAGTAGATTTCACAATAAGCCCCACATACCAAATTGTGCGATCAAGGTAGACTTTAGGAAGGCATATGATACCTTGGACTGAGATTTCTTAGAGAACACCCTCCTGGTTTTTGGGTTTCCTAACAATCTTACAAGATTGATCATGGTATATGTTCGCACTCCTAAGTTTTCCATCTCTATCAATGGCGAACTCCATGGTTTCTTTCCCAGTGGAAGAGATATTCGACGAGGAGATCCTATGTCCCCATATTTCTTCACCTTGGTTATGGAGGTCTTTACTAGGATCCTTGACTCTCATACTCGGCACCCGGATTTCCGGCATTATTGGTGGTGCAAGGCCACACAGCTATCGCATCTATTCTTTGCGGATGATGTCTTTATTTTCAGTCAAGCGAACCTCGCTTTCATATCCTGTATCAAGAACGGGCTCACTTTGTTTTCCTTATGGAGTGGCTTGATACCAAATTCTAACAAGAGCGAAGTATTTATTTCTGGTGGCTCTGACACAGTTAGGGATCAGATCATACAAACTCTTGGCTTCTCCCTAGGCTCGCTTCCAGTGCGTTATTTGGGCGTGCCTATCATCACCTCTCGTTTGAATAAAGTGGATTGCAATGCATTTGTATGCCATCTCACTACTAGAATCCAATCTTAGACACACCAATTTCTCTCATTTGCCATCCAAGCTTATTGGGCATCCATATTCTAGCTTCCAGCTTCGATAGTGGACAAGATAGAGCAAATCTGTAGACAGTTTCTCTGGAAAGGACCATCCATGGGACCGGGAGGTGCAAAAGTGGATTGAGCCGATGTTTGCCTTCCCACCTCGGAAGGAGGACTTGGCTTGAGAAGAATTAGAGACAGTAATAAAGCGGCCATGGCTAAACACATCCGGCTTCTATTCATCGATAAAGAATCATTATGGTGTAAATGGATCCATGCCACTTACCTCAAAAGACAAAATTTTTGGATTTCCTCTGTCCTAACCCAATGTTCTTGGGCCTGGCGGAAGATCCTTACGCTAAGGAAAGAATTCCAACCCCACTTTAGATGAAAGATAGGATATGGTGCTCATGAGCATCATTGTGGTTTAACCCTTGGCTTGAGATTGGTCCCCTTAACTTGATCTTCTCTGACAATTATATTTACCAATTAGACCTCCTCAGGCAAGTGAAGGTTAGGGACTTATACTCAATGGATGGGCTCCAAATCTTGCAAGACTTGACTCTGTGGCAAATCTTGGTTCCCCCACTTTTGCATGATCCAGACACCTTTAGTTGGGTGGAGGATTCATCTAGAAAATTCTTGATGGCCTCAGCTTGGGCTACTATTCGCGAAAAAGCCAACTCGGTCTCCTGGTCTTCTTTTGTCTGGAATAAGACCTTGACCCCTACACACCATTTTCTTCTGTGGCTAATTTCCAAGAACCGTCTTCCAACCCAGGTCCTTCTCATGTCCTATGGCAGAATACCCTCTCGATTTGCGTTTTCTGCAACACTAGGCTTGACTCTATCAACCACTTGTTTTTTGAATGTTGCGTCCCTAATTCCCATGCCAACTTTTGGGCCGCAAAATGCAATCTTCCTTGGACTAATTCGGCTTGGCCAGACAACCTCCTTTGGGTTAGTAATGTTCTTTCTGGCAAGGGGTTCTACTGTGAGATAACTTGGTTTTCATTTGACGCTCTCTGCTATATCATTTGGAAAGCCAAGAATAACACCATATTCCGCGGCCAGAGCTTTCAAATTCATTCCATGAAGCTACAGCTATTCAAGGTGGTCAAGGATAAGGCCCTAGCTTTCAAAAGAGTTGATGACAACCCTAGGAACAGGAGAATGCAATGCTATTGAGGGATAGACTCTCGTATTTTTTATTAGAGCTACCCTTGGTGCAGACTTAGGACCACTTGGGACCCTTTGGTCCTCCTTTAATATGTATGTTTGTACACGTTTTGTTCTCATCTTGTGATCGTGGTACCTGGTCACTCCAAGACATGTTGTCTAGTTGAGTACCTGTTGATGCCGTGCTTCACCCCTGTAGTACATTTTGTTGGTCGTTAATTTATAATCTTACCTTACCAAAAAAAAATGAGATTAATCAAATATGTGAGTTGTTGAAATAAATCAATGGACTAAACCATTGATATTTTGTTTTGATATTAATAAGCAAACGAATCTTTCAAATATGTATAAAGCTTTGATGAAAAGATAAAACTTGTTTTTGGTCTCGTACATATGCTATACTAAGGACTCAAATTAAATGAGTTTCAATATGATTTTGTAAATATGTATAATGGGTGTTTGATCTGCTTAAAACATATGCACACTACTCACTGAGCCGTAGTTGTTCACATCATTTATTTCAATTTTTTTGAGGTTCTTCAACAAGCAACAAGTAGCATAAGAGCCATATCAACGGGGAACTTTTAGTAGTCGAATTGTGAGCAATTACAAACTTTTCTTACACTGAAAATGGGGAAAACAAAGCCACATGCATATCACAAGATGCCTTACAGAGCATCCTGACGCCAGCGACACATACTACACTTCAAATAGACAAAGTCACGTGCATCTCACAAGATACTCCATCAAGCATATTGACACATACTGTAGCCAAAGTTAGCTCGTGATTGGTAGTACAGTGACTGATATGCAGGTCTGCAAGGTCACTCTCTGAAAGGTAACTTGAGTAGTTCAAGTTAGTAAGAAATAAATGTTGAAATATTGTTCCAAATCGTTTGACAATGAGTTAAATATGCTCTTTATATTCACGTCATCTTTCTTTATTTATAAGCTCAAGCTTTTAGGTTGGACTTTCTATCAATAAACAATAATTAATCATCAATAGAATCACTCAACCAAACACTTAGCGAAATGCAAGATTTCCAATAGTCATTCTTATATTGAAAGAACTAGATTGAATATCTATCAATAGTTAAGAAATCATATTAAACATATTAAAAATTTATAGACAATATTATATATTAGATCAAAGTTCATATACATTTAGGACCATGGGTTGTCTCAATTCAGCCTCATCATTTCTCGGATCCTTCTTCGTATCAAGCTTTCATATCTCTCGGTCTATGGCCGTAGCGGAGGTCTCGGGCAGAAGGCCCTGAGAAACATGAATATTTTTGTCCTTTTCTTCCTTTGTCTGATTTTATCTTCTCAAGATGTATTCATTTATTTTATTATAGATGCTTGGGTTCTTTCGTTTTCTTTCTACAATAAATGTTTTCATATTACTTTATGAAAATATATGTTCCTCGAATTTTTTTTAACAAATTTGTTGAATAATGTGAATACAAATTTAAATCCTCAATTAATGATTAGCTAAGTGATCAATTATTTGGTTATTATATTGGTTTGGATGTGATAAAATATGTATTAAAATTACAAAATTATTCTCATGCTGGAATCGATCAGTAAAGCCACGTTCTTCGTCATGTGATGGAGAGTACCTTCATACGTGTGTATAACGCAATTACACACATCGGTATGGATTGACTAGTCCATGTGAAGGTTGGGTTGTCTTACATTATCTAGAATTTTTTTTGAATTTAGCTCCTTGTGCTAGACGAAACTGAGAACTCATTAAATTTTCCGATGTGACAACTGTAGGAGATCCCATCAGCAATGAAGTGCGTGGACCTCTCTGTCTTTCATTAATGGAGTAGTAATAAGAAACCAATAAAAGCTGAGATTCGTAACAGAACACGACGAAGACCATAAAGTCAAATAGTATTGGTGGATCAGAACAGCGTCCTCTATAGCTCAGAAACACCAGCTACTCTATCTTCCTGGCAGCTTCCTGCGTTTGAGCTAGTCGTAGTGGCTTTGCTTGGTCTATTAGAAAATGGTTAGAGCAGAAAGTCGTAATATATCACGACGAAGACCATAACGTCAAATGCTATTGGCGGATGAGAACTGGGTCGTCTAAAGCTCAGGAGCACCTGCTATTATTTTATTTTTTTTTGGTAAGGAAAGAGCACCTGCTATTCTATCTTCCTGGTAACTTCCTACGTATGAGCTAGCCATAGTGTCTTTTCCTGGCCTATCGATAGCGCTCTCTCTCTCTTCCAACACCGTGTGTGAAATAGAGGAAGAGGCGTGATCCTTTGCTAGGCCTTTGCCATTCATGGAGATTGACCTGATGTTCTCAACGTAGAATATGGCCATGTCGACTCTTACGTTTAAAGAGATTATTTGGAGGGAATGTAAAAGTGCGTAAAAAATCGACTAGTGGTATCAAAATGTTAATTTATATGCTTTTGATGGAAAATGGTGTGGAAAAAATCTGACATTTTCATACATGTAATACTTTGGTAACTATGAACGAATTAAAGAGAATTATAGAGATAAATTTTGGATGAAAACTGAGGAATTGATTTAGAAAAACAATATCGTAGTCACTGTAAAGGATAAACGTCTTGAGGAAAAACAATATTCTTAGCCAATTATTACAGGAAATACGAATTTTGAGGTCATATTATCTTCTTCTTCTTTTTTCCGGTCGGAATTTTGTCGTTTCAATTATGTTTGATAAGATATAACGTGTTAGTAAGTCATTTGCCACGTGCTGTGCATGAACGATATGTTATCTCTCCGTGCAAGAAAAAGAGGAATGGTAGCATAACAGTACTGTCATTTTCATGCAATCTAATTTTCACGCTATGATGGGGTGGGCTCCATTGACACCAAAATATGAGAGGTTCTCCTCGCTCCGTCACTCCATGAAAAGTGACGGAGCCATCACTTAAGCATTTCTCCAAGAAAAAATGATTCACAAGATAATCATTGGAAGGAAAAGTTGGCAAGTGCAAGAAAGCGTTAAGAGGGGGCGAAAAAGAACAAGAACAAGCCAATTTGTGCATGGAGGCTAAGATCGTGTCGAAGTGGTAAAACCCTAATGACGTAGAGGAAGCGTGCATAACTTGATCGATCACATGCATCTGACCAAAATGCAATATCTATTAGAGAAGGTCAAGAGGAAAAAATTAGCAATGCTTTCACTAGTTCAAAATCATCAAATAAATGATGTGAATTCAAGGAAGAAATGAGTCTGAGTTACCATTTTCAATTTCGGTTCATTTTGAATAATGTAGTGAAGGACTGTAAAGGTAATTATCGGATGAAAATCACTCCTCACATAGCAGTCATCATGAAGATCAAGATTCTCTTAAATCAAAGGATAAATTAAACTTATCTTGCAAGAAAATGATGGAGTCATGAACTTCTCCTAGATCCTGAGAAATATAAGCAATATTTTACTAGGAATGGTACTTTTTAGCTATGTTTAATTTATTTACTTGAATTCACACTTAGCACGAGCTTAGCAACCTTATTCATACGATGAAATAAAAGCAAAAAAAAAAAAAAAGTTAGAAAGAATTTTTCTCCCTAGGATTATATATGCCTATATCCAAGTCCAACTTGCAATGTGGCGTCAAAGGTTTGGTTAGACTGCTCAATTGGGGAAATAGAGGTTTTAGCATTACTAGAGATGCCGTTTATAAAATCTAGTGATGTTATTGCATGCATGATTGTCTTCCGTCTTTTTTCTAGAATAAAGTATATTGCTAAAGATGAATTTCGTCGGATTTTTTTCAATGAATTTATAGAACAACATAAATGCAAATTTAAAGCCTTGAATAATGATTACTTAAGTGATCAAATGTTGGGTATTATTTTGATTCGGGTGAAAAAAGAAAAATGTGTGTTAAAATTACAGTATTCTCAGTGAGAATAATTAATCATCAATAATTGATTAGTCCAATCGACCAAAGCAAACACTTTGCTTTTCCGTCTTCCAAGGAGTAGTACAATCATTTCAACTTTCTAGAAAGAAAGCCGTTCTTCTCCTTCGCACATGGGGTTGGAAGCGAGAGAGCGACCAATCGACCAAAGCAAAGCCACTTTGGCTAGCTCAGACGTAGGAAGCTGCCAGGAAGATAGAGTAGCTGGTGTTTCTGAGCTATAGAGGACGCTGTTCTCATCCACCAATAGCATTTGACGTTATGGTCTTAGTCGTGATATGTCACGAGTTTCAGCTTTAATTGGTTTCTTGTCACTACTCCATTAATGAAAGACACAAAGAGGTCCAAGCACTACGTTGCTGATAGGATCTCCTACAGTTATCACATCGGAAAATTTAATGAGTTCTTAGTTTTGTATCAGCATAGGAGCTACATTCATAAATTTTTCTAGACAATGTGAGACAATCCAACTTTCACTTGGACTAATCAATTATTGATGATTAATTATTGTTTATGGATAGAACGTCTAACCTAAAAACTTAAGTTTATAGATGAAGAAAAATAGTGTGAATATAAAGAGTATATTTGACTCATTATTAAATGATTTGGAACAAAATTTCAACATTTATTTCTTACTAAAATGGAGCAGTCCGGAATTTGTGGGATCAACATAATATTTCAAGATGGAACCACAAATTAGACTGGGGTTAACTAAAAACCTAAATGGGCCGCATGTGTATGTTGTCGTATTTCATGTCATTTAGCTGTGGACAACGCGGTTCCCCACGAGAAAGGGGATTTGCTAAATTCACAGTTCAAATTCTAAAATTAAGTAGTCTCCACGTCCGCACCTCCGAATTTAAAAAAAGAAAAAAATTCTAAAAGTTAATTATTTGAGCAAAAAGAGAGATAAATAAATCATCCGTACAAAAGAGCAATGAAAATAGAGAAATAATATATGGAAAGAGCCAAGTGTATGAATTATGAAAGCGTGATTCCTCGACAGCCGCTCGGTCTTCTGCACAGTGGGCCTGCAGGTGGGAATGATGAAGAGGGTAGAGGGAGAGTGACAGACAATTCACGCGGGCCCCGCAACCGCATGCACGTTTGAGCAAGCCAGCTATGTCATATATATTAACTTTTAGAATTTTTAGAAATGTAGATCTAAAGGACGTTCATAATATATAAACAATATACTCTGCACATTGAATTGTCTGTCTCTCTCCCACTACCCTCTTTATATATTGTGAACGTCCTTTAGATCAACGTTTCTCCGCGAGCGAGAGAGAGAGAGAGAGAGAGATCTTTCAAGGTGAGCAAACTACTATTATGGCAAGCTCAGATGTGGGTACGTCATCCGGCAGCGATTATCAAGTGTTCCTGAGTTTTAGGGGACCCGACACTCGCGCCGGATTCACTGACATCCTCTACCGTGATTTGACCAATGCTGGAATCGACGTCTTCCGAGACGACGAAGAGATTCGTGTCGGTGAAAGGATTGATGGATCACTTTTGACAGGAATCAACAACTCTACGATCTACGTACCCATTTTCTCTCGAACCTACGCTTCAAGCCTATGGTGCCTCCGTGAGCTCGCGCACATAGTGGCAAACATCTCTGAATTGAAAGGTAATAAAAAGATCTTACCTATCTTTTTCGATGTAGATCCTGACGATGTTAAGCTGAAAACTTCACTGTATCACAATGCCATACTCAATCTGGAGAATGAGAAGAAGTTGAGTTCTGAGCAAGTAGGTGCGTGGAGAGACGCTCTCATGACGGTTGGTAAGATCAGGGGATGGGAAGTCAAGAAATACAAAGGGTAAGCATTTTTCCCTAATTTTCCTTAGCACTTAATCAAAGATGTAAAGATTCCAATATGATTGAGGTGGACTTTTATTATAATAACACTAAATAAATATTTGACTGTGGGTACTAGGAGGAAATGAATGGGATAATGAAATGCCAAGCACATTCCTATCTAATCGTTTAATCTTTCATTGAAAATTTCTTCTCTAATCATACACAATTTTTAACTTTCGTCTCTCAAACATAAATAATAAAATGTCAATTTCGAATGTAGAAATATTTCTAAATCTATTTTGCATGAGTGTTATTGACATCACCGTGAGAACGCTAATCTCATGACATGGTGCGCATGTTGCCAAGGGGCATAAAGAGTATGTATGGATTGATGTTAATGTCCAATAGGGACTTTTAGAAGATCCTTCTAGATTGTTAAGGTTCCATTATCTATCTGATTATTGTCTAGTAGTTCATGTGCTTGAATAACGTCACTTCTAACTAGGAAATTGTGACATGGCATTGTTCCTCCACTAAATTTGTTTTGCATTATGGCAGCCATGGCGAACTGATCAATCTCGTGGTTGAGGATGTCATAAAGGAGCTAAAGACAAAACATAGACCGGTGACGGAATATTTAGTTGGAATTGATCATCAAGTGATGAAAGTAACCGATTTTTTAGATGTCAACTCTGGTGGTGTAAGATTGATTCAAATTTATGGGATGGGGGGTATTGGTAAAACGACTCTTGCCAAGGTCGTTTATAACAAACTCTGTTCTGATTTTGGAAAGTGTTGTTGTTTCCTGGGAGATGTTAGATCGAAGTCATCAAGAAAAGTTGGCTTAATTGAGTTGCAAAAAAAGTTATTATTCGAAATCGGTCATCCTGTAGGAACAAAAAGTATTGATGAAATTCATTATGCGACGAAGAGGATCGAAAAAGTACTTCGCACTAACAAAGTCCTCCTTGTACTTGATGATGTGGATAACAACGAACAAGTGGAGATATTATTAGGAAAGAGTACTTTATGTTCAGGATCTAGAATATTGATTACAACTAGAAATAAAGATACTTTGCAAATCCGTAGACCGGAGGAGGATCAAAAGAGGATGTATGAAATGGAGTTGATAAGTAGTGAACATGCTCTTCAGCTTTTCAGCAAGCATGCATTTGATAGAGACTCTCCTTCAATCGAGTACAGTGATCTCTCTAAGGAAATCGTACATGCTACCGGGAGACTTCCATTGGCTCTTGAAGTAATTGGTTCGCTCCTCTACCATAAGAAAAAGCAAGAACAATGGAAACAGACATTGGAGGATTTAAAAAAAGCACCAGATGAAGGTGTTCTTGAAAAGTTGATGACCAGCTATGATGCCTTGACCTTCGAGCAACAACAAATTTTCCTTGATATTGCATGCTTTTTCATTGGTGAGAAAAAGACGGATGCAATGTATATGTGGGAAGATTGTGGCCTCCCAAAAAAGGGGGTTGATGTCCTCGATAGCAGGTGTTTGATAAAAATTGAAAGGAACAAGTTTTGGATGCACGATCAACTCAGAGATCTTGGAAGAGAAATAGTTCGTAAAGAAAATCCAATGAATCTTGAAAAGCGTAGTAGGTTATGGATTCACAAGGAAATCCTTGATGCAATAACCACAGAGGAGGTAAGCGCCTTAGGAGGAAACTAATATTTTCTCTACTAAAAAATCCTCTACAGTGCACCAGGATGTGCTCTTTTTTGTTTCTCCTTTTTCTCCTTTTATTATTTTCCTTTGAAATTCAATACTGAATGCTACTCATTTCATACTCTCATTTGCAGATGAAGAACGTTCAAACACTAGACATTGATCTATGGAACAATGATTGGAAGGATATCAAAAGCGAAGAGATTGGAAGGTTTAAAGATCTAAGGTGCCTCAAATTAGATGGGGGAACCTTCACTGGTAACTTAGCGAATTGTCTTACCAAATTAAGATGGATTTTTTGGAGTCATCCTCCTCCAACGTCTAAGTCAACCAATATGCACTTCAAGAATGTGGTCGTCCTTCGAATTCATTCCCATGACTTCATGGATGATTCCATGCTACAAAGCTTAATTGAGGTGTGTAAAATGCTTATTTTTATCCTATTTTCTTTGAAAGTAATATTTGACTGTTCATCTATTGAATATTGCATTCTTTTTGACAGATGGCGATAAAATTGAAAGTTCTTTCTATTGAAAATTGTCCCCGCATAACAAGAACACCACAATTCCCTAATTGTCGGAACTTAAAGAGGCTTACTTTCATAAAATGTTCCAATTTGAAGGAAATTGACAGTTCCATTAGGATGTTGAAGGATCTTATTAAACTAAAGATTGATTGTTGTTGGAGTCTTAAAAATTTGCCTGAAGAAATCGAGGACCTAAAGAATTTGGAGCAGTTTTTTTGTCAAAGGATTTTGGTGGAGAACTTTCCAGATTCCATATGGAAGTTGAAATCACTACGTAAGTTGTCCTTTGATAGTCTTGCCCAATCAAAAAGTTCCTTTAAGTTACCTAGTGATATCGGAATGCTTGGAAAGATGGAAGTGCTTATACTCCGTACTCCCTTATTGGAAGGTCAACTTTCATTTGAAATCGAAAAAATGTCCTCACTAAGAATCCTAGATTTATCAAAAACTAGGGTTAGTGAAGTTCCAAAGACCATTAGCAAGCTTAGTTGCCTGCAAAGATTGGAGTTGAATCCATGTAATGAGATTCAAGAGTTGCCGACACTCCCAACAAGTTTGACCCATCTATTAGTGTCATCTACTTTGTTGCAGGTAATCCCAGATCTCTCAAAGTTGACTAATTTGGTTGAGTTGAAATTAAATAAAAAAGTAGGAGGACTTGGTACCGGTGAGTTAAGGTTAGGGTTTGGGAGATTCACCAAACTAACTAAATTGAGCTTAGAACTTCACAATTTCCCTGTTTCTACCAAGGTGGATTCCCTTCCTCTACTAAAGGAACTTGATTTGTTAAAATTAGACCATCAAACCTTTCCGCAACTTCCCTTGTCTCTGCAAAATCAACGCCTTAATAACTTCAATTCAGTTATGTCAATCTTTCCAAACCTGAGAAATTTGTCACTCGCGTTCATTGAGTCTCCGGTGCAAGAATTTCAACTCGACGGGCTTCTGCTTCCACATTTAAAGGATTTTGTCGTGAACTGCTGTAAACTCCTTGAGAGATTCAAGTTATCAAACGTGAGGAAGCTGACACGATTCGTGGTGAAGAAATGTCCAGTGCTAATGGAGATCAGATATGCTTGTCCGTTCGAATTACTGAAGGATTTGTCTATAATAGGGTGCAAATCCTTGGAAAGGCTGTTCAATCAGGAGGAAGCAGGGCATGATGATAATGAGTCTGTCGAGGAGATGATTACTTGTGAAGGGAGACTAATCCTCCCATCGAAAGCCTTGAAAAATTTGGAAATTTTCATGCTGGAAGCTTGCGATAAGATACGTGAGATTCACGTTGTCGGTACATCGGAATCGTTGGATTTGTTCATCGTTTCCTTTTGTCCTTCGCTGCGAAGTATTCGCGGTTTAGCAAACTTACAGAACCTGGGGCATTTATCAATCTCATACTGCGAAGGGCTACAGGTTGTCGAGGGCGTCGACGAGCTGGGGGTTTTGATGACGTTGAAGGTCGTCGATTGCGGATCTTTGGAAAGGTTGATTGACGTATCAACCACCAATCTGCCTGATTATTGCGATATGGAAATCCGCAATTGGGGGAAATCATGTGGGTTCGAGGAATATTTCGAGGGCTCCTTCCAGGCTTACAGGCATGCGAAGGTGAGTCCGGACCATTCTCTCTCTCTGGTTTTTTTTTTTTTTTTTTTTGGTAAGGTAATTGTATATAAAGACAACCAATAATTAGTACGAAAACGGAACCCATAGTACCAACAATCACTCATTTGACTACATGTCACTGGAGTGGAGAATACCGCGTGCACCAAGAAAATACAACAAAGCTTGAGCTACATGGAATAGAGGGTATTCTAATTCCAAGTCACCCCGCTATTGTGCACCCGGGCAAAAATACGAGGGTCTAATCCCTAACCACGCTGCAACCTTCGATTCCTGGGACAGTCTTCAACTTTGGAAAAAGTGAGGGCTTTGTCTTTCACCGTCTTGAAGAGATGTAGCTTTAAAGCCAGAACAACAAGGGTATGCCCTTGAAAGAGGATCTCATTCCTAGTCTTCCAGATGAGTTGGCAAAGGGAGCCAAAGGAGAAACGGGCTATCTCCTTGTGAAAACCCTTTCCAGACAAAAATTTTATAGCCCAGCGGAGGTTATCTGTCCACGAGGAATTGCGCCAGGGCATGTTGCATTTGGCTGCCCAGAAGTCTGCTAGCGATTTGGAGATTGAACAATCAAAAAAGAGATGGTTCACTGAGTCAGGCCTAGACTTACAGAGAGGGCACTCGACACTCGATAGTCTGCCGTACGTCATAAGGACCATTCTCTCTCTTTTCTCTTTGGTCTTGACGCAACCACCCACGAACATGAATTCAACCTTTGAGCAGATTTGTAATAACAGTGGGAAATCGGGAAAAAAAAATCGAATCTAAATCTGGTCAAACTTATCTTAAAACTCAGTAGAGACAGGTTTGTTTTATTCTGCGATTGTGTTTTCTCTTCTTTTTTTCTATTTTCCGTTTTCTTTCCCATTTTGCTGAGAGAAATTTCATTTTTGCACAAGTCTACAGGACAAGATCAGTTTTTATCACAAAATGATTGGAAAAACTTCAATGTCTAGAAGTAATATATAAAATAGCTCAGAGTTTCTTATTAAAATGCCTTTTTCGTTATATATAGAGCGGATTATTTAGTTTAGCGTATTTTTTATGTAATAAACTTCACTTTATTGTCCATTTCTTACTTAATACTATTCATTATGGGAAGAGTTCGGTGATTTGCGAATTTCTACCGTGAGGTTAAAGCACTAAAAGAATCAGATACTCATTACACAACTCAAAACAATTTCGCTGAGGTGTTTCAAGAACACAGTTTGTATGGTCCGCCTAACCACTAATCAAGTAACTTGTGTTCCTGACGGAAATTGAGTGTTGCTTGAATTTGCATGAGGCTGGGGTCGGCCAAGTAAAATGTGTGCTCACCGATAAAATAAAAAAAATAAAAAAGTGGAATGTGTGTTCCAAAAGCCCCCCAAATGAGAAAATATTAGGTGCGTTTCATGTTCCAGCTTGTCAAACGGGAAGGGGGTAGATGAGCGACACGCGTCCAAGTGTCAGGCCACGTAGATTAGGGTTTCAAAAAATTTTCAATCCCCGCGCGCTGCCTTTTCTCTCTCCTCTCTCCCTTTTCTCCTCTCCTTTTCGAAACGCATGTCCTCTCCTGCGTTTTCTCTCCTGACAAAGTTTCTCTCTCATCTGCAAATTTTCTCTCCTTTTCTCGAAGCTCTCCCTGCCCATTCCTCTCTCCGCCGCGCCCGACGACCACCGCCGCCCGACGACCGCCCCTCGGCCCGACGACCTCCCCTGCCCACAAGAGCCGAAGGTCGCCAGAACCTGAGGCGACCTCTCTCCCCCCGCTCCGTTGCTGCATTGCCCTCCGCCGCGCCGCGCCGCGCCCGACGACCACCGCCGCGCCCGACGACCGCGCCCGACGACCACCGCTCGGCTTGATCCACCCTTTTCTTCTTTTCTTTTCTCTCCCCTCTCCCCTGCCCATTTCTCTCTCCGCTGCGCAGCGCAACGCCCGACTCTCGCTCCCTCCGCCGCGCCTCGATCGACGACCACCGGAGCGGCGCGGCGGCTGTCTTCTGTTGTTTTGACCGGCAGAGAGAGAAGCTGATAGAGTCTGACAATGGCTGCCGCGAGCGGAATCGGGGTCGTGGGGCTCACCGTCACGGCCAGGCCGTCGTCCTCCAAGCTTCCCAGGTCCTCCCCCTCTCGCGCTTGCGTGAGGATGGCCATCTCTCTCGATGAGAAGAAGCGGGCCTTCACCCTCCAGAAATCCGAAGAAGCTTTCAGCGCCGCCAAGGTAATCGAAAACATTAAAAAAAAAAAAAAAAAAAAAGACGACATTTTTCAGAGAATCCGATCCTTTTCTAGTCGACCCTTTTCGTTAGAAATGCCTTCGGAAGAAGATTTGGGCTCCCACTTCGCGTCTGCTGATACCCATTTGATTACATTAAGGTTGACGACTTTTTATTAGTCCTGCAAGCGTTGCCCAGTGCGTTTTAAGTTGATGTGGGTGAGGTTTGGAGTCAATTCGATCACTTTATCCAATGCTAGTTCTGCTCCATTTGAGATGTGGAGGTTACTCTACTTGGGTGCTTCACGCGTGCCATTACAAGCATTCTTTGTATTTCATTTCGGTGGTGGTGGTGGTGATGATGAATAATGCATATGTCCCTGTTGTTGATAGGAATTGATGCCCAGAGGTGTGAACTCCCTGGTCCGCGCATTCAAATCCGTGGATGACCAGCCTATTGTGATGGCTTCTGTCAAGGGGTCTCGAGTGTGCATTTGTGCATGTACTGTTGGCATATTGGCGCGTTGCGGCTGTCTCTGAATTTAGTGGCTTGATTCGGGTGTTAGGTTGCTGTGCTTGTTGAGGGATTGCTTAGATGCTCCGTGTTTGTTCTAGAAATGTAACGATATGGTCTGCTGGTGTGCGCACAAGTAGAGTACAGCGTGAACAAAACAGAGGGCATCAGCACCTATCAATCCTATATCACAGATTTTCTCATGCTGCAAGGGGAACGACTTCATGCATCATATCATCTCGTTTGTTTCTGTTTTTCCCTTGTCATGTGTTTATATGTAGCTTCTTAATGTTCTTGAGGACAGTGGTATTCAATGCAGGAAAGATCCGAGGCAAGGTTTTCAAGTAACTGAAAGCTTTTCATTTGATGATATGTAGGAAGCACAGCAGATCTATTGCTGTTTAGAAACTTGAGAGTATCCAACCACCCAAGGTCAGTGAATGAGGGCATATCAGCCTGTTTGGAAAGCAGTTTCTAAGTTGCTTGTTTGTTGACTAACTTCATGAACTGATTAATTGAGTAATCTCCACAGGATATTAGACAAGCTGCATCCAAGTTGCAATCCAAGGTGTCGGCTAAAGTAGTTACCCTTACCGAGGGTTTCAAATCGGCATACTCTTAACTTCATATATTATTGTTTTGTAGAATGTTGCTTGATGAAAGGAAAGAATAGACTTGTATGTGTAGCTATCTTCATAATTGAATTGCATCTCACAACAAATGTCCTCTTGAGAGCACTGTAGCATATACCCCGGCAAAGGAAATGTCATGGGCAATTTCTCTAGATGGTTGTAAGTATTTCTAGTTTCAACGCACATGATAAATCCGGCTTGTTTTGATCCAATCATGGCTCGTGATTTGCGCACATACATCAGACTCAAAAGTCGGAATAATGAATGACTTTACCCATGTACTGGACGCTAGCTTGCATTGGGTCAAAGAAGCAGGCCAATCATAAGGTTTAAACTTTTGAAGTGAAGGAACTTATTGTTGCCGGGTAGATCTATCACATCATGGGCAAAAAATGAATGACATTCATGGTTCAATTCCGGTTGTGGCTGATGTTTTATAGATCAATAAATAAGTCCTTGTACTTATGTGAAAATTACTAATTACGAACATGTGGGAAATTACTTTAGATTGGATGGGTGTAGGCACAATGTGTTAATTATATTGATTGATGAAGAACGGATGCAGCATCGTTCAAAAGAACAGATTTGAATGCCAATTTCTTCTTATGAATACTGTTGCTTGCCGCCTTTTTTTGGATCAAAGAATCTCTTGCAATTGCCATGTTCTTTGAATGGACGCTGGACCACTCGCGCCCAATAGCCGCCGACGCAGCATTGTGGACTGGTTCATATATGGTCAATCGCAGAATGTTGGTGACCATGTGGTTCCACCGCTTGCCCCAGAAGTCTTGAAGTGAAGATAGAGGTACGGCTCACGGAACTGCGGCTCCAGCTCCATCCCAAAGACTGCTCGAGCTGTGGCTTTTATGGAGGATAAGATCAGATCAAGGGCAAGGTATAGGTGGCAGCAGTAGATCAACAAGATTAGGTTTGGATGGAAACGGTCGCCATAGTCGTATGCCCGTAACAGCATCACAAAAAGCAAAGCTTTTGCGGGATAGTTCAGCAGCAAGATAGTTTTGGGTCTAACGTTTTCTTTAAGGAAGTGGGTTTTCTTTATGATGGCCATTTTGAGGTGAGCGTGTTTGATCTCTGGCGTTCTGTGTCCTCTCTGGTGATTTTTAAGGGCGTCTGTTGGATCTTGATGGGTAAGCAAGGAATGGCCAAGAAGCGTGGAAGAGAGATTGGAGGATCTGAAGATAAAGGCCTTTTGCCTAAGGCAAAGAGGAGAGCTTGGAGTTGCCAAGCCAAGAAATGATGAAGCTAGTTTGGCCGATAAGATTCACCGCGGAGAGATTGAGAGGAAGATAAAGAAAGAGAGCCACGACGGGAAGAATCGGTAAGAGTCTTCCAGTACCTTTTGGAATGATCCTGCCCACTAAGTAGCAATGGCACAGAGACATCAAAGCTGTGATACATACCTTGAAGAAGTTGTAAATCTCTCCTTCCACTCTCTCTCTCTCTCTTCCCTGTTCCTTAATTTTCAGCTACTCTGTCTTTGGATCTTTTCGCTGGACAGCCGAACTTGATAGAGTTTTGCACGAGTTTGATAGTCAGAATATGACAAGAAAAGGTCAGTTGGATCTTCAATAAGCAAAGACCCAGGAAGCTGCTTGCCTGCCTCTTTTATCTATTGTTTCTCATCTTTGCATTGCTTAAATGGACCTCTCTTTTTCTTTTTTCTTTTTGTACAGGAATAGAAAATGATCGGTACTTCATTCATTTTATTGCCGCATGAGGAACCGGCATTTTTTTTTTATGTCGGAGTCAACGAAACCTCAAGCATGTTATGTGCGGCTGCTTTTGTAATATAGCCGAGGACACATAGGAGAAAAAATGGTGTTGCTAATACCGAAATCTTAGGTCAGACATGAAAGACTTAAGTGGGTCTAAAGTTTGTAAGGTTTTCTGTGCAATTTGAGATCAGGCATGAAAGAATACTGGTGTGTAAAGTTTGTGAGGTTTTCAGCACGACAAAAGAATAATCCACTCTGATTCTAAACTAGGCGGTTGCAGATCTTGGGCTGCTTTTATAGACAGACAAGCTTCAAGGACAAAATCAACCGGCACAGCCCTTGCACATTGCAGTTGTGTAAATATGATGACAAGATCTGAGTTGTGCCTTGCCAAGGCCAATGTATAAGCAGAAAAAAAAGAACGGAATTGTCATTACTGTAAAGGCAGGCATGGCCATTGGCCATTCCCTCTTTTTGTTTCTTCTAGAAAGATTATTATATTCAGAGCGTACCTTACATTCCTCTGCTCTCCAATACTGCTCCTCAGGAACATAGTTGACGTTTAACATTCATTTCTTGGATTCTCATATTCTTTCTCCGTTACAAGCACACAAGGGTATTAAGATATTCATTCCCGTCCATCCTGGATCATTTCATCATACGAGGCATACTGGTCTTCTCTCCTCATCACAAACTATCTCCTTTCCAAGAGTTAAAAGCTATTTTGGAATCCCAGAATGCAGCAAACAGGATCCAAACTAACAAACACCGACCAACACAGATTATTAAACGGCAACTAAAGTAACGGATAAAGAGAAAGGGGGCGAGAGAGGGAGACACACACAAAAGCAGCGCCGCCAACAAATTTGAGCAACTCCATTAATGAGAAGGAAGCAAATACTAGTAGCAAGTACACCTTTACTTCACCACTTCCTTGCCCACAGAGTCAGGTAAAAGATACCAAACGATATGGATGACAAAAACATACATTGCTCTTGACAACTAGTTCTTATGATCACAGTGCTCATTAAGACCGAGAGACAGAGACAGAGAAAACGCTCAGATGCACCACTTCCAAATTACTCATAAGGAACAGTAGCTTCTTTCTTCAAACCTATCTTCATCATGCCAATAAAATTTCAAACAAATATCTTGTCTCGGGCGAGGCTCGAGCCCCGCCCAGGTCGCCATATCTGGCGAGCCCGAGCTCGTCGGCGTCAGGCGAGCTCGGCCTCGCTTGATCAGGCGAAGCTCGACCTCGCCGAAGCACCGGAGGAAGAGCAGAGATACGTGTATCGAAGAATGTCTAATCTTTGAGACAAAATTCTTGACATTTAAATTTTGGTGATCATTTAAGTATTTCATTGCATGAGAAAATTAGGGATTGGACTTGACCCTAAACAAAAATTTCATGGTTTTGCACTTCTGCATTTAGAAATTAGGGGGCGTGTCGACATAAAACATTGACTTATGGTGAGACTGCGAACTTTGAAACCTGAGTCCATTCCGCAAACAATTGTCCGTGCTTGTGAACGAGGTCGCACTCGTGATCCATAGTTTAATCAAGGTCTCTCATCATGGGTGAAGTAAATTGTGATGGATGACCAAAAGCGAAAAAGGATAAGCTGCAAATCTTCGAGCACGACCATCTCTGTCAACATTGCCGTCTAGAATAGTAAAAGAAAAGAAAAGGTCTGCTAGAGAAGCATGGCCATTCGGTGGTCAAAAGAAAAAGGAGCTCAACAAATAAACAAAAAGAACAAAGAAGAAATGAAACCAGTTGGTAAGATAAATAATACAAAAACAAAATAAAAGAAGTAGAATGAAGCAAACAAGGGAGAATTGCCAAAAAGTCCTAAACCTATTAGGGTTGTGCCAATTCGAGTTCTAAACCTTTTTTTTTTTTTACCGATTCAGTCATAAACCTTTTGGGATTGTGCCAATTGAGTCCATCCGGCCAAATTTGGCCGACTGGGTGACGTGGACGCCCGGCGCGCAGGCGACAATATTTTAATAATTTTTATTATTTTCCGAATTTTTTTTTAATTTTTTTTTTTTCGAATTTATTATTATTTTTAATTTTCTTTTCTTTCTTTTTTTTTTTCTCTCCCCTCCCCCTCGCCTTGGCGGTGAGTGGCGGCCAGCTCCGACGAGGCTGCCGGCCCACCGCACGAGGGCCGCGAAGCCCCAGCCGGCGGCCGGCGAGGGTCGCGGCCCCGTCGACCGGCCACCCTCGCCGGCGGCCTCGCCCGCACCGGGGCGAGGCCGGGGACCGCGGCGAGGCGGCCTCGCCATGGCCGGCCGTGGGCGGCGGCCTCGCTCGTGGCCGGCGAGGCCATGGCGACCTCGCCCGGGCTCGCCATGGCCTCGCCGGCCGCGGCGAGGCCGCCTTCGCCCGCGGCCGGGCCATGGCGGCCGGCCTCGCCCGGATCGGGCGAAGCCGCCTCGGCTGCGGCGGCGCCCGGATCGGGCGAAGCCGCCTCGTCGGCGGTGGCCGGCCACTGCCGGCGCCGGGGGGAGGGGAGGAGAGGGAGAAAAAAAACAGAAAAGAAAAGAAACAGAAAAATTAAAAAATCAATAAAAAAATTCGGAAAATAATAAAAAATCAAAAATTAATAAAAATTTATTAAAATATTGTCGCCGGCGCCGGCCGACGTCCACGTTAGCTCCGGCCGGCCAAATTTGGCTGGATGGACTCAATTGGCACAATCTCAAAAGATTTAGGACTGAATCGGTAAAAAAAAAAGGTTTAGGACTGAATTGGCACAACCCCAATAGGTTTATGACTTTTTTGGCAATTCTCCCAGCAAAGGCCACCCACAACACGTGGCAAAAGTCAAAAGCGGTAAGAAGATAAAGAAGACATGCGCGTGGCGTAACAATAAAGTCATGTGATACCCGACTTGTAAGGGGTTTTGATTTCCGCACCTTTACTTAGAGTTTTCATTATTTGGGTGTTTAAATAAGCGCTTCGCACTTCAATAAATTACTTGTTAATCTCCTTTTCTTGGCTGGTTATGACTAGTCTAGGACCATAATGAATCCTTCAAAAACATGCCCATAATCACCTAGCGACTTCGATACCTTATGAAATAATTGATAATTAAGATCGCATGATCATTTACATAAATAACCGTTCAAGTTAGTGGTATCGAAATGACACTAATAGATATTAGTATAATCAAGTCCTAAAGTTAGAATCTCTGATTGCGTAGGAAACAAGACAAATCTCTCGCACCTCATTTGGTTTCTAACTGACCCTAGATAGTTAGTGGTGGCAACTCTTAGAATTACTTAGGCTAAAAGGAACTTAAAATGAAAATTCAATATTGCACGAGGTATGAGTTTGGAAGAACCTACGCCTGACCAATAGGCCATTTAGTCCGCCTTTGGGCATTACCTTTAAATCTATTTATTTTCTTGATAATGGTGATGGAGGGAGGTTGCGACAAAGCTAGACAAAACTTGTTAAAAGCTGGTTGTTTATGATCTTTTGCTGTATATTTCCATTCCCTCGGCCATTTATATAGGGCTAATTCCCAAAAAAAAAAACTCCTAAGTCATTTTTCAATTTTATACTAAATTATTTTTTCATTATATAAATATCTCCAAACTTCAAATCTTGTTGCAATTTTATCCTAATTTTTATAATCTAAAAAAAGCCATTAATTTTTACTCGAGTCCCAAATCTATCCTCGTTAACCATCTATCCAAAATTTTTCGTAGATGGGAGAGATGGAGAACTTCCAAGTGTGAGTTATTTGAGTGTCTCGAGCATGAACTCTCCAAGTGCAAGCTCTTAGACCACGCGAGATTAAAGACTATGCACAAAATCGCAAATCCATAAGTGAGATGGAAGGAAGACTCTCTTTAAAAAAAGAAGAAGAGCAATTGTAAAAGGTAAACCCTAATTGGTCTAGTTTTTATCCGAATTTCATATCGAAGAAGACACTGTTTGGATTGAAGTGAAAATTCATTTTCCAAAAATGCCTTCTTGGATTAGAGATTCGAGGAAAAGCTGGGGTAATAATGTGGACATGCCATATACAATTACTAAGGGCGATTTTGGACGTAGGGCTAACGTGCACATATATGAGAGTTAAGTAAGAGGTGGTAGTTTTTAATAAGATAAAAGAAAATTTAGGATTTAATTGAGATTGGACATATAGTTAGGGTTTTTTATAAGATAAAAAAGAGTTTAAAGTAAAATTAGGACTGGAGCTAAAGTTGAGGATTATTGAGAATTAAGCCTATTTATATAGCCGCATTTGGTATTTTACATGGACAATTAACATTTGGTTTTTATGGTCTTCATCGTCAAAGCTACCAACTTTCTGTTTCAACCATTTTATCTTCACGTATCCATATTACACCTATAATTGTATTGTTTTCATTTTCTTTCCATTGAAGCTATAAATTGGACATTATACTTGATTTATGGTTGATCATGAGTGATGTGGCAATTTCTGATTTCATTGTGTTCGGATGCGAACATCCAATAGCTGTTTTTCTTTTTTTTGGTCGAAATCATATAGTTGTTGATAGATCACATTATAATCCTACAACCAAATAAAATTATTTTCTCAGAAGTACTATATTTATACGAAAATGGAATGGCCACCTGCCATATCATTTACAACAGTTTTTTAATTTGCAAATTATCATCTACATTGTCAAGAAGCGATAGAAAGAATATACTAATGTACCATGAAATACGATAAAACCTACTCCATTTGTGATATCTGGCAAAATGACGGATGAATTCCCTGGTTGCCAAAGATTCAGCATATAGCTTAAAAAAATTATTCTCGAGATAATTATAAGTACCACAAAAGTTATTTTGTCAAATTTTTTACAATTGGATTGTGTAATGGTTAACTTTTGGGATTTAAACAAGCCCATGACTATTTATCAAACTCACTTTTTTCCAAAAAAGTCCCTTAAAGTCTTGATACATCAAGCTAGTATAAGTTCTCAATATTTCTGGCATTGCCTACCATTTTATGATTAATAAAAATGATAAGCGAATGATCTACAAAGTCTAATTGTTTCCTCTTCTGAAAGTTGTTTTAATTTTCTTTTCTTTTATAAAGTTGCACATTAAATATTATACTTGATCGTATCTGATTTGATATGGCTATTATTATCCAAAAGTAAGGAAGAAAATTAAAAGGTAATATCCCATATCCTTCGTCCTTCAATTTTAAATAGCTAAATGATGTTGATATTGGAGAAATGGTATGCCTTAATCATGACTTCGACAAATAAGCTTGTACTTATCATTTCTTTATTCCTAACTTGTTCTGCAGGAGATGTTTGGGCATCACACATGTTGAGACCATTAACAATTTGCTGGTTGGAACTACTTTAACAGCTCATTGCAAATCCAAGAATGACGACCTCAGAATCCAGCACATAACAAGGAGCTGGGGATTCTCATTTGAACCTAGTATCTCTGGAAGGACTTTGTTCTTTTGTAGTTTTGCATGGTCAGGTCAAATTCAGTGGTCCGATATATATGGGCAAGGCAGGGACCGGAATTTTTGCTCCCAGTGTAAGTGGAAGATCTCGCCAAATGGTCCTTGTATGCTCAATTGGTCTACCGGACAGTTCGATAATTGTTATCCTTGGAATCCTGCTTCACCGTTAGGGGCAAACCTCTTGTTTTAACGTATGTGTAGGAAGATGATGCAGTGAACTCATACATCACAAGTTAGATGGAATAGAAATCATTTATTTAAATAAATATGCGCAAAAAATTGTGTGTTCTCTTCTATTATATTCATCATTTCGATTTTGATTTGCATCTCTTTCTTCATAATGTTGTCTCTTTATTTTTTTGTCATTCTATTTGTACTTATTACTAGTATGTTTGCTATCACTATCAAATTGCTTCAATGTAAATCATTTTTAATCAAAAAAGCTAAAAAAATGTGAAGTCATATTGGTTTTGAATTTTTACTGCTGTGTTGTATCAAGAATCAACACTCTTCTAAAGTAGCAGACATTTTCTCACAAGATGGCCAGAATGTGTTACATGACATACTTTTATGGCAGTTTTCGCTTCCTAGCTTAAATCCCCATGAGGGATTCTTTCACTTGGCTCAAGCATCCCTTGGGCCTCTTCTCAACTGCATTTGCATGGTCAATTATTCGGAGAAAAGGTACGCTGGTCTCGTGGGCTTCTTTTATATGGAGCAAGGCATTGGCCCCTCGGTACCAATTCCTCCTATGGCTTATCTTTCGAAACTGACTCCCTACCCAAGTTTTTCTGATGTCTATTAAAAGACTCCCTATGGCTCATTGTGTGTTTTGCAACTCAAGGCCAGACTCTATTGATTCTTTGAATGTCATGTGCCTTACTCCCTTGCTTCCTTTTGGGCTGCAAAATGTAATCTTCCTTGGAGCAATCGTTCATGGATGGATAACTTTCGATGGATTGCAAATACTCTCTCAGGAAATTATTTCTATGTTGACATCAAAAAGTTCTCTTTCGGTGCTCTTTGTTATATAATTTGGAAGACTAGGAACGACATCACTTTTTGGTCCTCAAACCTTTATGTTCCTTCTATGAAGTAGCATCTTGCTAAGGTGGTCAAAGATAAAGCTCTCTCCTTCAACTCGGTGACTGACAACCCGAGAAATAGAAGACTGCAGCATAGCTAGGGAATAGATCCTAAAATTTTTGTTTAGCAAAGGGCAGTAAGCTGCCATGTTTTTTGCTTTATAGTAGTTACTTGTTGTTTGTGTACTTCCCCCCCAACTCCTGTGACTTGTTGTCTTGATGAGTGTGGTGTGGTGCCGAGCCTCAACCCCTGTATATTTGTATTTGGAAATCTCATATATATAATACT
Source organism: Corymbia maculata (assembly GCA_014182735.1). Classification (NCBI taxonomy): domain Eukaryota; kingdom Viridiplantae; phylum Streptophyta; class Magnoliopsida; order Myrtales; family Myrtaceae; genus Corymbia; species Corymbia maculata. The sequence goes on from CM024685.1 coordinate 17,040,409, forward strand.
TACCTTTACCAAAAAAAAAAAGAATCAACACTCTTGAGTTCATATATACATAAACCAAAATCAACACCAAATCAATTGGAAACATTTTTTAGTCGGTGATACTTTGGGAATTGATTTAGGAGTGATCCTAAAAGCGATTTGGCAATTTGCAATGGCCAGTTCGGGTGCAGGCCACGTGAGAGGAACAATAACATTTTCAACCTTGACTTCTAATAATGTTCCTCGTCCACCTGAAAAAAATGAAGATTCTAGGCTAAATTGTCGGAATTGGAAACGATGCCATGCTTCTAAAGGAGAAGGGTATGGTATTGGAAAATTCATCATTATACGTAGGGTAGAAGGGAAGTAGCTCTTGGCTCAAAAGATGCAAGTGTCGCTTGTTACATATTAATTTGTTTTCTTTTTTCATAATGTAATTGTATTTCAGATCATTTAGCTAAGATATTCTATAGTACAAACATCCTTGGATATCTTGATGTGAACCAATACACATCATCTTTTGTGGAATCAAAAATCATCATAGTTAAATATTCACACACATGTAAATTCTGCTTCCAATATACTTATGATTTTACATATGTTTGGCATCTCTATCTTTGTAGTCTTGTCTCTTTATTTTGTGTCATTCTACTTGTACTTGTTACTTGTATAATTTCTTATCGCTATTAAAATATTTATATGTTAATCTTTTTTAATGAAAACAAGTTAACAAGTATCAAACGGTGTCATTTTGAATTTGGTAATGTTGGTCTCGCATCACGAGTCAACACCGTTGAGTTTATAAGTACATAAAATAATAATCATGTTGACAAATCTGGCAAAAATAATAGAGCACTGAATCGATGAGAAACATTGTTGAGTGGACGAAATTTTGGGCCCATGATCTTAGAGTGATTGCGGGTAAAGATGGCAAGCTGGCCAATATTTTTAACAGCGGAACCGGAGAGTTCCCTCGCTGAAAGAACTGAGAGGACGCTTGCCATCGAGTCACGTCGAAGTTGGCCGAAAGCAGAGCTAGAGCGAAAAGAAGCACTAGAACGGAGAAAATATTGGCTGTGTTCGGGCACAGTGGTCGTCGATCGGATTCGGGCTCGGAGGGAGAGAGAGTTGGGTGTTGAACTTGAACATGCAGAAGAGAGAGGACGCTCTCTCTCTCAAGAAGTGTCGCTCAAGTTCAAAATTTTGGTTTGATAACTTGGCCCACTTGAAGGTGGGTGTCACAACTTGGGCCCTTTCTTATTTATCACGCTGGCACACCAGATGCACTCAATATTTTCTTGAATCACCGTTGGCTGGGAATAAAGGCCACCTTTTATGTATTGTATTTTTTTTTGTCATAATCTGTACCGTATTTGTGGCCTATTGTTTTGCCTAGAAAGCTTTTGTTTCTTTAATTAGTCTTTGCTTTTGAGCTTCCACTCCCAATTAATTTGCAATAAAAAGAATGTGGTTGTTCTTCTATTTACAGACAATGACTTGATAAATGATTCGGAGCTATGATGCTTAATCAAGGCATATAATGCTTTTCTCTATTCTATTTAATTCATGTGTGATTGTTTATTCAATGAACAATGACGTTCAATTTTAACAAATAGCAGTGAAATTGAAAGATCTTTTTCTTCTGTGTTGCTCTCACATAATCACAATGCTAGACTTCTCTGGATGCTCGAAATTAGAGAGGCTTCCTTTCCAAGATTGTTCTGATTTGAGGAAATTTGACAGCTTTAGAATTTAAAGTTTCCGATTGAATACCAATGGTTGCCAGCATCTTGAAGTCACTCGAAGAAATTGGAGTCCTTGTGAATCTTCGGAGCTTGACTTTAGAGTGGTGTTGTCGAGTGGAGAATGGATGTTGAAATTGTTAAGTTGCACTTTTCAATTGAGTATTTCTAATTAAATTCATCTCCAAATATTGTTGACATTTAAAATTTGGCTAATCAATTTAACATTATTTGCACGGAAAATTAGGGATCAACTTCGGTCCCTAGCAAAACTAAAATAATTAAATTGCATATAGATTAGGTAAATTTTTCGTAGCGTATATCAAAATATTAAAAAATAGCATTAACATTGAATTATTTGTACCGAGCCCATGAATGAGATAGAATTCGGCCAGGGATTGGAGGCTCTGGCCGAAAAGCACAAGGACAAAAGAACAGAGTTCCAAGTTTCAATTGAACTGGATTGAGCCCATGTGATCAGGGCCAAAATTAATGAAACTTTTACGTTGAGCCCACAAGTGGGCCAAATCTGACCATGCCCATGTACTGTTGGGCTGGCCGAAATTCACGTGGGGAGGGGAAACCTAATTGAGCTTCAATTAAGACAAATTTAGCCCATGAAAGCTTAATTTGAGTTAGGCTAATTTAGTCCTAAATTTTTTGTAATTTATGCCAATTCAATCAATCTATCTAAATTTGACCGGCGGGTGCTAATATGGCATGACCAGTGTTGATGTGATATAATCACTGCTGATATAGACAATTTTTAATAATATTTTGATACTTTTTCCAAAATTTTAAATTTTTTTTTCTGTCTTTATTTTTTGGTTGATCACTGGACTGAGGTGAACTCGCTAGCCAATGGCGAGGCTCACCTTGTTGTCGTTGGGCAAGGCAAGCCCTCATTAGGTTTGGTGAGGGCTTGCCTCGTTAGTGGTTGAGCGAGGTTGATCTCAAATTAAGCTTGCCTCGCTAGTAGCTAGGCAAGCTTGCCCTCTCACAGCAATGGCAAAGTCAAGCTTGCCTCACCATTTGCTAGTGACTGACTAGAGGAAGACTAGAGGAAGAATGAAAAGGAGAGAGAAAAAAAAAAAAGGAAAAATATAAATAAAAAATTTGAAAAAAAATATTGTAAAAAATTATTTACATCAATGTTGGCCGAATAGCTAGCATCTACATTAGTTCAGGTTGGCTACAATTAGCTAGATAGATTGAATTAACACAATTGCAAAAAGGGTTTATGACTGAATTGACAAAAAAAAATTATGATTGAATTGGCATAATTAGAATAAATTTATGATTTTTTTTGGTAATTCTTCCCATGTGCATGAACAGTAGGTTTGAGAATTATGTGCTTTTGACGTTTTTTGTTAGATTCATATATTGATGGTTACAAAAAATTAGCTAGAAAAATAAAATCATAAGTCCTTCGATGTCTATTCCATTGTTCTCTTCTGAGTTTTCTTCTGTACATGCAGGGTGGTTTTTTTGGAACTTTGCATGATCATGAACGGAAGGCTGGCACAACAAATCAGACGACGAATATTAAGTTATCACAAGCAATAGGTAAGAAAACCTTAAATTGAATATGAGCCTTTGAGAACACACCTCTTGATTATTGATGTCCCATTATTTATCTGCAATAAAAGAAGAAGATGAATTGCAAAGAAGGTCATTATTAAATTCGCATCAAGTAATGTCACCTTTAGGTTTGCCATGTAATTGTGTATGAATGTGTTAATTCATGTCAAAAATTGCTAGTTCTCTATCGCGAATGACCTAAACAAGTTAAAAGGGCATGGATTATATGTTCCAATATTGGTAACACATATCTCAAGGGTAATTTAAATAAAAGGTTAGTTTTACTTTTTGTTGGGTAGCTTATTTGTTTTGGTTTTGATCCTTGTTTTGGAGCCACTCAATAGTGACAAGGTTGAGATAATTGGCAGCCCATTAAGATGAAATAGGAGATCATTGTGAAGCCCAGAGTGCCAGCAACTTCAGCACCGATGAGTTCGAGACAAAGCTGCAATCAACCAGTGGCCCAGCAGAGTCCTTATACTTGCTTATCAATACTCGTGAAAAAGTGATCCAGACTTTCTTACTTGCAATGTCAATGCCAACATGAGCATTTGCAATTTGTAACTAGATGTTCATAAGTTGAGAAGTAGTGAGAAAAAATTAGCTCAAATTGTCTCGATTTAAATAGTTTTTTAATTTTGATTTTTGCTTCTCAAAGATTAGAGGAATAGTAGATGTCATGATTCAAAACACAAAGGAAAATCAAATTGGACTGAAACATAAAAGTTTCCTTTGAAAAAAATAAAAATAAAAAAATAAAAAAAATAAAAAATAAAAAATAAATAAATATATATATATATATATATATATTACAACGTACCAAGGATCTGGGGTGTTATAAATAGAAAGAGATCGTTTGTAATTAAGAGACACTTAATTAAGATTAGTCTTAATTAATGGTGATTAAACAACAAGTAAACAGTCAGTAAAAATGTTAATTGAACTGATGGTGATGATGAAATAAAGCAGATGAAGCAAAATTATAATTGAGAGAAATGGAATATAATTGTAGGCATAAGGGTAAAACAGTAAGAAGAAGTAAATTGCAGGTAATTAAATCATCAACCATAGGCGGTTAAATCGGCCGATTGTGGGGTATAGACAGGTAATTAAATCACCAACCACAAGCAGTTAAACCAGCTGATTGTGGGGTATGAGCGATAATTTAAATATATAGTAGGAAATCTTAAATAAAATATTGCATTAATTGAAAGTCATAAGTACATATATTTAAATTTGCATAAGAAATACAAGTGCAATATAGAAAAGATCTTTTGATTTACAAACCATAAACGAGGTTTGCAACCATTGATTTAACAAGGGTAATAAGGGTTTATGATGATAAAATGGTAAGATGGGAATATGAAATTCTTACCAAGGACCGATCAGAACCAAGTGCTTGGTTATTGATCTTGGAAGGAAAAGAAAGAGGGATGGTTGTTGGATGGATGACGAAGTGGAGGAGGGAGAGGATGAGAGAACTCTTTCTGAATGAAGGAGGTTTTCTTGAAGGTAAGAAGGAAGTCGAAAGGCTTTCTCTGTTCGAAACCTACCTCTCTCTCTTATGGAAGGGTCTATTTATAGAAGGGTCAAGTTACTACAGACAAATGATGAACAGCGTGTTCACGAGCGGTTACTATTTGTCTGCAGTGAGAAGTGACTTGATTGGATCGAAAGTGCACAGTGATACAATGAGAATCTTTGTGCTGAATTCAAAATATGGAATCTGATTTGACCTAAAGTGCACAGAGATTCGGTGAGTCTTTGTGTAGAACTTATAGAATATTTGGGCAGAGTCATGTGATGCATTGGTTGTCCCACCTTTGCTTTTCAATCTTCATCTTCCGCAGATTAATGCCATAGCAATCATCTTCATTGGTGTTGCCGCTATGGTGGGAGTGGGAGGACTACGATTCTTCCAACTCACTTATTGCCTGTTTTAAAAATCCCTTGAGTTGATCTTGGGGGGCGAGCCGATGCTAGTTTAGATAAAACGAACCCCTTATCATGGAGAAAATGGGTAACTCCTTCAGGTGGGAGGATATTAGAACAACCCTGGCTGGGGTTTCTCTTGTTTAACCAGTCTGTGATAGATTGTTCACTTTATCAAAAAATTTGAAACCATCCCACCACTTGACTCTAAATTTTCGAGTCAATATGAGGGTGTCTGATTCAATGATCTTTTTGTATTCGAAATTCCATGCCATAACCCATGATACTCGGAAGTATATGAAAAAGAGCATCAGGTTAGGGAATCTTTCTTCATATGAAAGGGGTTTAAATTTGCTGGAGAAGAGTTTTAAACTGGGTTGCACCAAAGGGTGCAGAATTTCACTAATGGGTCCAAAATGTTCCCACCATCGAATGAACCAGAAGGGTATCATGCGGGTATTTAAATCTTCGAAAAAGATCAACCATGTGTGGGAGTTATTTGCATTTTCTGAGGAAAGTATTCCACCAAGCTTGTTGGTAATCAAAATATGAATAAGAGGTTACGTATGGTATTGGTTCGGTGATCTTGGTATCAAATTTGACCATGGTTATGGGAGTGGGTTTCCACATGGTAGGATGAATGATTTTGTGTATCCTTGCCGTGGAATAATTGATATGATTTTTATCAGAAAAGTGTTTGAAAGTGACAGATTTGGTTTCTATCAAAATTCTTTTATAAAACTCCACTGTTTTGTAAGGATCATGCGGAGTATAATTAAATTTTTCAGAAAACATTAAATTTTTCAGAAAACATATTTCTTGCAAAGACAATTGGGTCTTCGTCATAAAAACCATTTTCAACTGTGCAAATATTTTGATAGTTCGTTTTATCAAAAAAATTTGATTTTGGATGGGTTGCCTAGGTTGTCTGAGTAGGCTGAATCACCACCTCACTAAGAGTCATTTTTCCCTTTGGTTTTCGAACACTCAAAGGGGAAGGATTCAGGCTTACCTCTACCTGGTTGTTTGGCTTATTGAAGGCTATTTCAAGAAGTTTTAAGGCCTCCGATGGGAGAGGTTGGATATGGAAAAGCGAGGGTTTGAATGTGGTGAGGAGGGTTCCTCTTTGGGAGATATAATAATCGACTTTCGATGTATTGAAAGGTTGTTGGGCAGCTTGTAACCAGCTTCGATGTTGGTCATATTTTTGGGTTTTGATGCGAAGACCGGGCAATTTCCTTGCCTTTGTCTTTTCCAGTAGGTTTGGGGGGCATTTTCCCTGTAAAAATTCTCGTGTGAGAAAATCCGGTAATGAATTTGTAAAACATCTTTCGCAGATTTGCAATCAATCCTTAATAGAAAATTTTGATTCAGAAGATCTCCTTGGAATTTAGAAATAGATAAAACTATAGCAAGAATTTCCTTTTTTATAGTAGAGTAATTCTTTTGGCAGTCATTCCAGTGTTTAGAGACAAATTGGACAATTTGTTCTTTTGTTTTTTGGCTCGCTTGAGGATTCCTCTGTAACCAATATCGAAGCATCGGTTTCAACGATTTTGAATGCGAGATAGATCGGCAAGGTGTAAACAAGGAATTTCTTTTATACTTTTCTTGATGAGTTTTACCACATCAGTGTGAATATTCGTCTATGGAGGAGGATTTTTTTTAAGCCTTTGATGGAGAGGTTTGCAAATAATGTTGATATTGGGAAAGAAATCTATAACATAATTCAAACTTCCAAGAAATCTTTGCAATTGATTTTTATCTCTGATTTCTTCGAGAAATTTTTCAGCAAAAATTATTGATCTTTCAATAGGTATGATAGTTCCTAGGTGAATATTGTGTCAAAGGAATCTGATTTTGGTTTGAAAAAGAGATATTTTGCTAGGAGACACAGCAATGCCATTTTTTTTTACTATGTTAATGAAGTGGCCGATATGCTTGAAATGTTGATCAATATTAGAAGAAAAAACCAGAACATCATCTATGTAGACTATTATGAAATCTAAGTATGAATTGAATATATTATTCATAATCCTTTGGAATTCAAAAGGGCATTTTCAAACCAAAATGCATTACATTCCATTCATATTGTCCAAAAGGGACAAAGTAAAAGCGATTTTATACTTGTCTTTTTCTTCGATTTGGATTTGCCAAAATCCCGATTTCATATCAAATTTAGAAAATATCTTTGAATTGTGGAGTCTATTCAATAAATCTTTTTTATTGGGGATAGGGTATCTTATCCATTTTAGGACGTCATTTAAAGGTTTGTAATTAATAACAAGATGAGGGACTCCTCTTTCTAACTCAGCATTTTTGTTGACATAGAAAGCAGAGCAACTCCAAGGGGATTGGCTTTTCCTGATGAGTTTTTTTTCAAGAAGTTCTTGAATTTCCTTTTGACAAAAATTCATGACTTCATGATTCATCTGGGAGGGCCGTGCCTTGGTGGGAATGTTTTTCTCAGAAAAATCTGGTTCATAGGGAAGGCCGACGACATGACATTTTCTTGACCCAAAAGCATTAGGAATAGTAGAACAAATGGAGTTTTTTTATACATGATTCAAGGTTGGCAACCTTCCTTTGGATGCTAGGATTTGAAAGATTTTGCTCAATCCTTTTGTAACTAAGGTCTTCTTTTAAGAATTGAAGATGGTTTTCCTTATTTTGGATTATATAATTTATCTCAGAAATAGAATATTCATGGAGGGTATTTAAGTTGCTGGTTTGTGGTTTGCTAATGAATTCAAAAACAATCTTTCTATTTAAAAATTGAGTTTGGATGCCTTCTTCATCAACCGTAAAATGTTGTATTAGTCTTATGAAAGGTGTCCCTAATATGACATCTTGTTTAATATTTTTGACTAAAATGAAAGGTGTTTTGTAAGAAACACTATCCTTTATGACTTCTGCTTCAGGGATCTTGTAATTTATTTGAAGCCTATCACCAGAAGCTGTTTTTAAAGAATGAGTGGTTTTTTCAAAATACTTGCTAGGTATGAGACCTTCCTTTATACAATTAAGGTCCGCTCCAGTATAAAAAAGGGATGTTGTTTTTAACACAAATTCTTTATTGATTTTTATTCTATTTGTTATTTCTGAAAGCAAAAGTAAAAATCCTAGATCCGTAGGGCTAGGAGAATCTTCCGGTTCTATTTAGAAAAAAATTATTTTCATTTCTAATATCTCCTTTTGCATTTTGATCTGAGTATTTTTAAGGTTTTGAATTTATAATTTCTGATTATTGATCTCATGATTAAGGTCATTTAAAGAAATAGGTCGAGAAATAACTTTTTTTCCTCTGTCTAAAATGGTGGATAGGTTATAAGGAATATTGGATTGGAGTATAGGTACTATGGAAGGTTGGAGACTATTAAGAAATTTTACCTTGGCTTGGGGATCATCGATTTGATCAATTTTTTGCAAAATAATTTCTTCTTCTTCGGTCAAAACATTTATTTCAAAGGAATCGATAATTATCACCATCGGATTCGAAGAGGTTTCGAGGTCATTAACACGGAGACCATCTTACGTATCCGAATCGTCGAAGAATTGCTTTCTTCCGCCATGATTTGGAGGAGATTATTGAAAGTGTCTTCTTCAAGATGTAATTCATTGAGTTTTTTTATTAATTTTGCAAAATTTTGCGGTATGACCTTTTTTCCCGCAATTGTAACATTCAATGTTTTTGTAAGAGCTCTTTTTTGTTTTATTGGAATTTTGTCTTTTGTTATCCTTATTGAAAGATCTATTAGATCTATTAGATCTATTGAAATTTCTCCTTGGTTTTTTTGAAGAACAATGAGGACAATCGTTTGAGCATTTGCCCGAACATTTGGTTTTAGAAGATTTTCTATTTTTTAGATTTATAAAACATGGGTCATATTGGGCGCAAAAATCTCTCAAACCTTTGTTTGAGGTTTTTTGTTCCTTTTTGAGTTGTTTCTGAAAACGTATGTTGGTACACAATTGTGTTCCAATCTTATAAACATAGGAAGCTAGTTCACCATAAGAAAGGAGATCATAAGGGATTTGTCCATTATGTTCTTCTCTTATCTTATCGCGAACTTGTTCTCCTATAAGTTTAGGAAGACCAGCAAGGAATTTTTCTTTCCAAAAGGGTTGATTACAATCGGACCGGAGAAGAACTCTTTGGAAGAAAACATCTTTGTATTCCCTAAATTCTCCAAGAAATTTACACTTCATGTTGGAAAAAAGATCTAGATTCTTATCACGAATGTGCGAAGGATCACCTATGAAATGTTGGGAAATAGAATATAAAAGAGTATTTACAGCATCTTGGATGGGTTGGTCATTTTCATCTACAATAGCACGACCGTTATCATCTAACTTATAAGCATTAAGAATTTGTGATCTTTGCTCATCAGAAAGATAATTATCCCACCATCCTTTCAATTGACCAGTGAAACTAACTATTAAAAGGTAAGCCACTGATTGGTCGTTAGTATCGGGTATGGTTTTATAAGTATTAGCAAGCATAACCATCGACTCGGAATATTCAAAAGATTTTGTTCGAGTTTCCATCTATGTTCCATTCATAGATTGAACTCGAAGAATATTTGTGTTGAGTATTGACGCTTGATTCTTCGAAAGCAATATCAGGAGGTGTGGCTCTAGAATAATACAATTTTTGTGGATCTTTCCAAGTGATTTTATTGATTTTAGGAATAGATTCAATATCGGATTGATCCAAAACATTGATTTGGTCTGGGGTATCTTTTATAATCATATTTCCTATTTTAGGAGTAGCTAAGGTCACGGAGCAGCTAGAAGTAAAAGCCGATTTTCCTTTCGAAAGCCTTTTTCTTTCTTCCAAAGCTTTAGTAAAATCTATGCTAGGGCTTTTTGGTAGTTCAAAATTTTTAAACAAAGGAGTTTTCAAAACTTTCGATTTGTGTGTTAATATGAGAAATAGAGAATTCTAGCCTATCTAACTGTTTACCAATAGTATGAAGATGTTGGTTGGAGTAATTGTTCTGCTCAACGATCTTCTTGATTCCTATACCATCAATTTCCGATGAAGTTTTAAAAGGGGAAGCAATGACCTCGGTATCTTTGTGAGGAATCTTGATTTTGTTGAAGAGGTGGATGGTTGGATTCTATGATTTGGCCATCATGTAATTTCCATTTGTAAAATTGATCCAAATTATAAATTTCTTTGGTTTTAAAAAGGAATTTTCAAGCCAATCAAAAAAGGGTATTTGAATCTCATGTTCATACATGTATTCATAATACTCTTCTTTAATTTGTTTTGCTTGGTCTTGGAAATTTAGGAAGAACCATTTTCTAATTTCAGTATTTTCAAAAGAATTAAACTCTTGATTTAAAATGGCTTTGTTGGGAACGAATTCCTCAGATAAAACATTAATTTCCGGATCAGCCATTTCTGAAGGGGTGGGTTCAGGATAATCAGGACTTTGTTCTTACTAGTATATCGGTCTAGATATTCCTGATATATTGTCAATGCCACTAACACTAGTGGGAAGAGGAGCACTAGGTTGAGCTTCATTTTGAACGATATTTGAAGGTAAAGTAGGATTAAAATCAACGGATCTTCTGGAAGAGGATGAGTGGAAAGAAGGTATTGTCCTAATATCGCAGGATCTTCTTGGAGTATCAAAAGACATTCTGGAGAATTGAATAGTAACTCTACATTCTGGATGTTGGATAATATTAGTGGGGTATGAATTGCGAACAATTGGTTGGGGGACATGATTTTCCAACTCCCATTGCTCTGGAAGGGTAACTTGGCTCCATTGAATAATTTTAGGAATAATAGTATTGGCTCTAGAAATGTCAGTTTGTAAAAGAAGTATTTCTCTTTTAGGATTGATTTTAAAAGTTTTACTGCCAAATGCAGAGTTCATTACTTTGTAATAAACTCTGTAGATGATTGCAAGAGGAATGGATCCTTCCGTTATAGAATAATTGTGAGTTTTTATTTGCAAAGTAAGGGATTTTAAAATGTTTTTATCTTTAAGGGAAATAGTAAGACCATGGTGACTATCAAAATGGATCGGACCGTTGCAGAGACTGGTTTCTACAGTTCCAAGGATGGAGTCATCATATTTTAGAAGTCTAGCGTCTCTAAGGACGAGGAGTAAAGAAATATCTAGGCCTTCTTTAGTAAGGGGTTTTGCCCCTACTTGGACAAGACCGATATGAATATAATTCCATTTTTGAGCATGTTTTTTTTATAGAATCTCTATTCAAGAGTTGTATGGAAGAGAAGGAATTTGAAAGAGGAACATCACGTTCTTCGGTTGCAATAACATAGTCATTTTTCTCAAAAATCTTCCAATTAGAATGTTCATAAATTTGAGAAATTTTTACTTTTGAAATGATCCAATTTTCAATAGACTTATTAAAATCTTCTATGCTAATATCTTCTCTATTTATAGGACCTTGACCTAAGAATATCTGTAATATAAAACTAGAAGAAGACATGAATATTCTTAATAAGTTCATTTGTACTTGAACTTATATATATATAACTACAGAGAGCAATAAAATGAACGGTGTTGAGGAAAAGCCGTTGCCGTGTTGGGCAGGGCAATCGGCGTAATTTGGGGCTTTTAAGTCAACCGGCTTTGCTTTTCTTCGGCCGTTGTGGCAGTGGGGTCATTCTCATCGAGTTCCAGAACTTTGCTTTTCTGTTTCCCAAGAGTAGTACGATATTTTCAACTTCGTCCAAGAGAAAGACAGCCATTCTTCGGCAGGGCAATCGGCGTAATTTGGGGCTTTTAAGTCAACCGGCTTTGCTTTTCTTCGGCCTTCATGGCAGTGGGGTCATTCTCATCGAGTTCCAGAACTTTGCTTTTCTGTTTCCCAAGGAGTAGTACAATAATTTCAACTTTGTACAAGAGAAAGACAGCCATTCTTCTTATTTTCACACAGAGAGACAGCTATTGATAGACCAAGAAGAGCAATTATGGTAGCTCAGACGCACAGGAACTTACCAGGAAGATAGGATAGCAGGTGTTCCTGAGCTTTACAGAGCCCTGTTCTCAACAGCTTGTAGCTTTTGATGTTATGGTCTTCGTCGTGATATGTCATGACTTCCTGCTTTAACTATTTTCTCATGGCCACATGGGCGTTTGATTAGTTGCCTGTTCCTCCTCCGTTGATGAATGACACAGAGAGGCCCAAGCACGACGTTACCGGTGGCATCTCTTGCAGTTGTTGCGTTAGCAACTTCACTGAGTTTTCAGTCTCATCTCAGCGCTGGGAGTTAAAGTTATACAATTTTTCTGACAACGCGAGACAATCCAACTTTCACTTGGACTAATCAATCCATACATGATGTGTGTTCTCATAGCCAGCAGTCTAGTGACCTTCTTATTTCTTAGATGTCTTAATTTATCAACAACTTAAATACTAAGTTATTCCTGTCTTGACATCCTACCAATAATGATCTGCAGCTATACTAAAATGCTGATCTTGCTCTGAAGGCTCCATAAGGCCCATCTGGTCTAAACTTGTAAGTTTTGGAACTCATTTTCTGATTTAGGCAACTAATTCTGCAAATGCTGATTTAATGGAAATTCTGATTTAGGAACTCATTTCCATGATTTAGGCAAATCTTCCATATAGAAGGGAATTGGCAAATGTCTTCAATGAGTGAATCAAGTAGCACAAATAGAAGGAGGGTGAGATCTACTGCATGGGAACACTTTAAAAGGATAGAAAACAGCCAAGATAAAGCTGAATGTATATACTGTGGTGCTATTATTGGTTGTTCTAGTGGTCAAGGAACGAGTGGAATGCATAATCATTTAGGTAGGTGCAAGAAATATCCATATGCAAATGTGGAGAAAAGGCAGAAAAGTGCCTCAAATGAACTTGTAGGAGTCGGTACTTCTATTTCATCTAATCCATGGAAATTTGATCAAGAGACTAGTCGAAAAGACTTGGCAGCAATGTTCATTATTGGTGAACTGCCCTTTAAGTTTGTGGAACTTGAGGCATTTCGAAAATTTGTGTGTAGAATCCAGCCAAAGTTTTTAATCCCCTCAAGAAACACATTAAGGGAGGATTGTTACAAGTTATACTTGGAGGAAAGAAGCAAAATGAAGAAATATTTTTCTGATACTTCTCCAAGGGTTTGTCTCACGACTGACACATGGACTTCTTGTCAAAATTTAAGTTACATGTGTCTCACTGCTCACTTTATAGATGCTGATTGGAAGTTGCAAAAGAAAATTTTGAATTTTTGTCAAATCCCAGGACATTCTGCTGAGATTATAGGGAAAGGGGTTGAGAAATGCTTAACTAGTTGGGGGATTAAAAACATTTTTTCTATCACTGTTGATAATGCTAGCTCCAATGACTTGGGAATTCAATATTTGAAGAAAAGACTTAACTCTTGGAATGCTCTATTATTATCAGGTGAGTTACTACATGTAAGATGTTGTGCTCATATTTTCAATTTGATTGTGAGGGAGGGTTTGAAAGATTTAGATGATTCCATTGTTAGAATACGCTCAGCTGTGCGTTTTGTGAGGTCTTCTCCCTCGAGGTTGCAAAGGTTTAAAGAGTCCATTAGGCTGGAAAATATTGAATCCAATAGTCTTGTATGTTTGGATGTGGAGACTCGTTGGCATTCAACGTACTTGATGTTGGAAGCGGCCTTGAAGTTTCAAGAAGCTTTTAACTCAATAGATATTCAGGATAGAAGATTTGCTGAAGAGCTTTCCAAGGTGAGAGGGTTGCCTACTAGTGATGATTGGGATTATGCCCGTCGATTTCTTCCTTTCTTGAAGTTGTTTTATGATGCGACTTTAAAAGTATCGGGCTCTTCTTATGTCACTTGTAATGATTTGGCAAAAGAAGTCTTTGGGATTTATATGAGAATTGATAAATATAGCAAGGATGAGGACAGGGGTTTGCAAGACATAGCCAAGAAAATGAAGGTCAAGTTCAATAAATATTTTGGCAATGTGAACAACATAAATCTAACATGGTTCATTGCATGTATACTTGACCCTCGACATAAGATGGAGTATGTGAAATGGATGATTAATCAAGTGTATGAAAGCAACCAAGCAAAAACTTTACAAGATAGAGTAACAAAATCTCTAACATTATTGTTTGAGCAATATCGCACTGGTACATGCCCCCAAAGCAACTTGAGATTAAAGGGGACAAGGACAGTGAACGTGTCAACAGCTCCTGTGGTTGGTGCAGACTATATGACTGCAATGTTTCTTAGCCAAACGGGACAAGAATATATGGAAGAAAAATCTGAATTAGATAAGTTTTTGGAAGAAGGACGTGAACGGTATAGCTGCAACTTTGATATTTTAAATTGGTGGAAAGTGAATTCTTCCAGATATCCTATCCTATCTTCTTTTGCTCGAGATATTTTGGCCGTGCCTGTCTCAACCGTAGCATCAGAGTCTGCATTCAGCACAGGAGGTCGCGTACTTGACGTATTTCGTAGTTCCTTGACCCCAATTATGGTGGAGGCTCTTATATGTACTCAAGATTGGCTACGATCCAATCCACTTTCACAGTCGATCGAGGAGGACTTAGAAGAACTTGAAAATTTCGAGTCAGGTGAGGAAAAAACCACGGAATATCTATGTCTTTCAATATTACAATTGATACTTCAATTCTCATTTTAATTGTGAATTTAATGCAGAGTTGTCAACTACGACGACGGAGCTGAGCTCAATAGCGATTTCTCTTGACGATTGACAAAAAAAGAATGAAACTGGCCATAATTTTGTTTTCCTTCCTCTTTGTGGTAATATGCTATTACAATTGATACTTCAAGTATGCTTGAAGTGATAATATGTTATTTTGACATTTGGGTCTTCTTTCTTTCTCACTTAGGATGTGATTTTCAAGCAAGACTCTTTCCATTAGAGAGGCTAGAAAGGTGATACTTGGCTGAAATATGTGATGTGTTTAGCTGACCAAAGGTCATAGATGTTATGTCTCTGGAAAAGCACCTCCGACTAAACTCTGCTCCTTGTCTGATTTATGTTGCTGTCCTTTAATCAAATATGTAGTTTCTGGTCTTTGTTTTGATTGCTTCTGGCTTAATATACATATTTTGGTTACATAATGACTAGTTAACCTGCATACTTAAATTGCTCTTTCCCTAAAATTATATTCAAGCTTTGATTTCCATATAAAGTTGTGTTCGATTTCCTCATACATACCCTATACAGGTATACTCAAACACTCCCGCAGATTTTGATTTTAAACTCGAAAGGTAAGCCGACATTGTATGAAGATTCTGAAAGAATACCGTTTGCTAAATTCTTGCATACAAAGCTGTTAGCTCCACAAACTAG
The DNA here is from genome assembly GCA_014182735.1 of Corymbia maculata. Taxonomy (NCBI): domain Eukaryota; kingdom Viridiplantae; phylum Streptophyta; class Magnoliopsida; order Myrtales; family Myrtaceae; genus Corymbia; species Corymbia maculata. The sequence continues at coordinate 17,055,971 of CM024685.1, forward strand.
AAAATGAGCTACTTTCTTTGTCTTTTGGTTTGTCTACTGCCAATTGTAAAATGCCTTGATATAAAGGTATCATGAAGAAATTACATTGATCTTGTGGAGCAATGACCTTGCTGGAGAGTAGTTCCAAGGAGAATTGGGAACTCTACAATTCTGCGTGACGCTATTTATGTCAAATATCTCACACTCGAAAAATGTGAGACAGACTATTTGCTATGTCTCCTCATCCCTTGTCATGCTAAAGATTCTCCATCACAATTCTTGGCAGTATCATGGATCAATGGAGCTGAGCAAACTTGGTTTTGTGACGGTACCCAGTTTTCTTGTGCAAGTATGCCTTTTTTAGGAACTAAAGAGATTTAGTAGATCACAGTGACATATCTATGCCTTGAATATTTCATCTTTATGTTTAAATGAGAGTGTTGCAAGCCCGACGGTTGGATGCTAACATGGTTTAGATAGCAGATTTTACAATAAGTGGCACTTCAGATTCTGGATTGTCCTGTGTATTCTTGCTTTTGTTAATGGAATAGGAGATAATTACCAAAAGAATTCTGCTGTGATCTTGGCCTGCAAGAGTGCTAGATTTTTGTATTTCTGAGTGGCTTTAGTTCATGACAGTAATCTGACTAATCAATTTGCTTCCGCCTGGAAAGCCTTTCTTTCTCTTTTAGTATTTTCCTCTCTGGTTTTTTCTTGTTGAGTACTAAGCTCATTGAGGTGGATTCTTGGGTTCTATAAAGTAGGGTCACTTACTGACCTTGTACTTTTAGCCATCATGCTTTCAAATATGTGCAGATATAATGACTCCAAACTTATGGCTTTTAACACATATTTTTGTAACTTGTTATGTTAAAATCTGTTACCATTAGTAAGATTAAAGTTTGTATCTCTCTGTCCACTCCAGTTTTGAACAGCTTAAAGCAGGAATTAGAGGCTCCAGGAGCTCTTGATTTTGGGATGGCTTCGAAGCGGATTAACAAGGAGTTGAAGGACCTGCAAAAGGACCCTCCTATTTCTTGCAGTGCTGGTTTATATTTTGAAGTTGCTAAGTACTTTTCTTTGATTTCCGGATGTAATGATTGATTCGAAGCTTAAAGATGGACATGTAAAGAGCAGATTTTGTTATTGATGTGAAATTCCTGTAATTAATGAGGACAAATAGAGAAAAGAGGGGTTCCCATAATTGATATTATTAATTTTTTTAAAGTCGGGAAAAACCGAAAAACCGGAACCGAGGAACCCGAACCGAACCGAACCGAAATTTCGGTTCGGTTCGGTTTGGTTCGATTTGGATTTCGGTTCGGTTCATTGCACATCCTTATCGGTTCGGTTCGGTTCGGTTTTCTGAGAAAACCGAACCGAACCGAACCATTGACACCCCTAGTGAGAACGACCCCATTGCAAAGAAAAGTAAAGTTGGTTGACAAAAAGCCCCAAGCTGATTGCCCTACGTGGGCAATGGCTTTTTGCACAACACTACTCGATTGAGAATCTCTGTAGTTTTATATTTGCTTTTTCTTTTTGAAAGGAAACCTTTATGTTTTGGTCGAGTTTGATTTTCCTTTGTGTTTGAATCATGACATCTACTTTCCCTTTAACCTTTGAGAAGCAAAAAATCAAAACTGAAAAACAATTTAAATTGAGATAATTTGAGATAATGTTTCCCTTTACTTCTCAAATCATGAATTCAGGTTGCAGAGATTGCATATGCTCATGTTGGCATCGTACATTACAACTATGAAAGTCGGGGTCGTTTTTTCATGAGCAATCTATGCTTCACCGCTGCTCGGTTGTAGCTTTGTCTTGAATTCGTTGGTGTTGAAGTAGCTCGAACTCTAGGCCTCACAATGATCTCCTGTCTGATTTTAATGGACCCCCAATCATCTCAACCTTGTTGCTGCTGAGTGGTTCCAAAACAAGGATTAAAACCAAAACAAATAAGTTACCCAACAAAAAGTAAAACTAACCTGTTATTTAAATTACCCTTGAGATATGTGCTACCCTGTTTGAACGTATAATTCTTACCCTTTAACTTCTTTTGGTCATTGGTGATAGAGAACTAGCAATTTTTTACATGAATTAACACGTTCGCACTCAATTACATGATAAATCCGAAAGTGGCATTTATTGACGCGAATTTAATAATACTTTATAAAGAAGTAAAGCAAAAGTCCGACAATGAATTGGGAATTAGAGTAGAACGGACAAAAAAATATATATAAAAAAAAAAAAAAAAACTTTCATTTAAAGAAACTATTTAGAAAGCATTAACATTCTTTAATTCATGAGTGGTGTCAATACGTTATTTTCTATATTTACAATGAAAATAGCGCTTAAAATATCAACTTTTCGTTCTTTGAGTACTTTGGTTAGTTTGAACTTGGAACAAATTAAAGGAAATAAAAAGATTAACATTTTGTATGAATGAAAATTAACAAATTGGAAGGGAAATTAATATTATGTCAAGATTATACTTTTTTTTTGTTGCAAAATAGGCACTACCTAAGAAGCACTGATACTCTCCGAGAGCATTCGTGTCTTGTCCCAACACTCTTCGACACTCAATTAACACGTCTTAGAAAATCTAACATCTAGTCAACTTTCCATGACACTCTCCAACACTCATGTCAGAATTCTAAGACATTATTTTGATAGGTAGGAGGTCAATTATAAAAATTTTCAATAAATGATAAGTCAAAATGTAAATAAAAAAATGATAAAAATAAAAAAAATGTGGAAAGATGAAAACTCTAGTATTCTCTTTTCTTTTGACTTTTACTTCTATTGGCACACAATTTACCCAATCAAGTTTTTTTTTTCCCTTTTTTCTTCCAGGGTGCTTTGACACGAGAGTCTAAAACGTTGATTGTTTGTTTTTTCTCCAAATTTTATGAATTATTGAAATTGAGTTGAATTTGTTAAATTGAAACAATAAATGATATTAACAAATGATAAATCAACATTTTTAGTGTAAATTTATTATAGGTTCTTTTCTATTATTTATTTATTTGTGAATTTGAATCAAATTAATTTAATTGGAATAATCATAAAAATGATAATTTATCATGAATATATTAAAATATATATTTAATAAATAACATGTCACAATATATCAAAATTCTTTATTTTTTGAGAAATAACGTGTCAACTGTCATGTTGTATCATGTTGAGTGTCACATGTCCGTGTCGGTGCTACTTAAGGTATTACTTGTATAGTCACTCATTCATCTGGCGAATCAAAAGTCATAATGTATCACGACAAAGACCATAACGTCAAATGCTACTGGCGGATGAGAACTGGGTCCTTTAAAGCTCAGGAGCAGTTGCTGCTCTATCTTCCTGGTAACTTCCTACGTATGAGCTAGCCATAGTTTTTTTTCCTGGCCTATCGATAGCTCTCTCTCTCTTCCAATACTGTGTGTGAAACAGAGGAAGAAGCGTGATCCTTTGCTAGGCCTCTGCCATTCCCGGAGATTGACCTGATGTTCTCAACGTAGAATATGGCCGTGTCGACTCTTACTTTTAAAGAGATTATTAAGGGAATACAATAGTGCGTAAAAAATCGACTAGTGGTGTCAACATGTTAATTTACATGTTTTCGATGGAAAATGGTGCAGAAAAAATTTGACATTTTCATACTTGTAATACTTTGGTAACTATGAACGAATTAAAGAGAATTATAGAGGTAAATATGAATGAAAACTGAGGAATTGGTTTGGAAAAACAATATTGTGGTCACCATAGAGAATAAACGTCTCGAGGAAAAACAATTGTTCTTAGCCAATTATTGCAGGAAATACGAATTTTGAGGTCATATTATCTTTTTTTTTCCAATCGAAATCTTGTCACCATTTTCAATTTCGGTTCGTTTTAAATGAGGTAGCGAAGACTGAAAAAGTAATTATCGGATGAAAATCACTCCTCACATAGTAGTCATCATGATGATCAAGATTCTCTTAAATCAAAGGATAAATTAAACTTATTTTGCAAGAAAATGATGGAGTCGTGAACTTCTCCTAGTTCCTGAGAAATATAAGCAATATTTTATCGGGAATGGTAATTTTTAGCTCTGTTTAATTTATTTACTTGAGTTCACACTTAGCACGAGCTTAGCAACCTTTTTCATACGATGACATAAAAGCTAAAAAAAAAAAAAAAAAAAAAAAAAGGAAGTTAGAAAGAATTTTTCTCCCTAGGATTATATATGTCTATATCCAAGTCCAACCGCAATAAGGCGTCAAGGTTTGGTTAGACTGCTCAATCGGGGAAATCGAGGTTTTAGCATTGGCTAAAGATGCCGTTTCTAAAATCTAGTGATGTGATTGCCTGCATGATTGTCTTCCGTCTTTTTTCTAGAATAAAGTATATTGCTTAAGATGAATTTCCTCGGATTTTTTTCAATGAATTTATAGAACAACATAAATGCAAATTTAAAGCCTTGAATAATTATTACTTAAGTGAGGGTCAATTCCAAAAAAACCCCAAACTTTAGGTTTAGTCCCAAATATACCCCGAACTTTTTTTTATCTCAAGAAAAACCCCAAACTTTAGGTTCAGTCCCAAATCTACCCCGAACTTTTCTTTGTCTCGAAAAAACCTCAAACTTTAGGTTTAGTCCCAAATCTGTCCCAAACTTTTCTTTAATCTCGAGAAAAACCCCAAAACTCTTAGTCTATTCCCAAATCTATCCCAATTTTTTTTTTTGTCAAAAAGAAAATCATCAAATTTTACTATAATCTTAAATTTGCCCTCATTAGCCCTCTGTCCAAAAGCCGTATTAGTAATCCCTAATTTTTTATATCCTAAAATGGTTTTATTTTGAAAATAATTTTCTATAACATCTTGTTTATGTGTATTTATTATCTATGTGGAAATGCCATGTTAAGTTGGGACTAGACCATGGGGTATATTTGAGAACAGATCAAAAATTGGTGATTTTTTTAGTACAAACGGAGGGTAAAACCTCAAATTAGTATATCCATTAATTGCGTCGTGTTATTTAATTTAGAAATTTGATGGTAAAATTTAACGGAAAATAATATATGGTAATTTTTTTTGGTGGTCAAAAAAATAATTTTGGGTAAATTTGTCATATGTGTACAAATTTGAGATTTTTTTAGACAAAACAAAATTCGGGGTAGATTTGGGACTAAAATTAAAGTTTAGGATTTTTTTTGAGACAAAAGAAAAGTTCGGAGCAGATTTGGTACTAAACATAAAGTTTGGGGTTTTTCTTGAGACAAAAAAAAGTTCGGGGTATATTTGGGACTTGACCTAAAGTTTGGGGTTTTTTTTGAAATTGACCCCTTAAGTGATCAAATGTTGGGTATTATTCTGATTCGGGTGAAAAAAGAAAAACGCGTGTTAAAATTATAGTATTCTCATGCCCAGACCAATCTGTAAGACCATGTTCTTCATTGTGTGGTGGAGACTACTTCGATACGTGCGGACAATGCTTTTACACACATCATGTATGGATTTGATTAGTCCAAGCGAAAGTAGGATTGTCTCGCGTTGCCAGAAAAATTGTATGACTTTTAACTCTTGACGCTGAGATGAGACTGAAAACTCAATGAAGTTGCTAACGCAACAACTGCAGGAGATGCCATCAGTAACGTGGTGCTTGGGCCTCTCTGTGTCATTCATCAACGGAGGAGGAATAGGCATCCAATCAAACGCCCATGGGTCCATGAGAAAATAGTTAAAGCAGAGAGTCGTGACGTATCTCGACGAAGACCATAACATCAAAAGCTACTGGCGGATGAGAACAGGGTCTTGTAAAGCTCAGGAACACTTGCTACCCTTTCTTCTTAGTAACTTCCTGCGTCTGAGCTAGCCATAATTGCTCTTCTTAGTCTATCGATAGCTCTCTCTCTCTCTCTCTCTCTTCCGACACGCCATGTGTGAAAAGAAGAAGAATGGATGTCTTTCTTTTGGGGTCAATTCCAAAAAAAACCCCAAACTTTAGGTCAAGTCTCAAATATACCCCGAACTTTTTTTTGTCTCAAGAAAAACCCCAAACTTTAGGTTTAGTTCCAAATCTGCCCCGAACTTTTCTTTTGTCTCAAAAAAAAACCATAAACTTTAATTTTAGTCCCAAATCTACCCCGAATTTTATTTTGTCTAAAAAAATCTCAAATTGGTACACATATGACAAATTTACCCAAAATTATTTTTTTGACCACAAAAAAAAAATTACCATATATTATTTTCCGTTAAATTTTACCGTCAAATTTCTAAATTAAATAACACGCCGCAATTAACGGGTATACTAATTTGGGGTTTTACCCTCTGTTTGTACTAAAAAAATCACCAATTTTTTTATCTGTTCTCAAATATACTCTATGGTCTAGTCCCAACTTAACATTGCATTTCCACATAGATAATAAATACACATAAACAAGATGTTATAAAAATTATTTTCAGAATAAAACCATTTTAGAATATAAAAAATTAGGGATTACTAATACGGCTTTTGGACAAAGGCTAATGAGGGCAAATTTAGGATTATAGTAAAATTTGATAATTTTCTTTTTGACAAAAAAAAAAAAATTGGGATAGATTTGGGAATAGATTAAGAGTTTGGGGTTTTTTATGAGATTAAAGAAAAGTTTGGGGTAGATTTGGGACTAAACCTAAAGTTTGAGGGTTTTTTCGAGATAAAAAAAAGTTCGGGGCAGATTTGGGACTGAATCTAAAATTTGGGGTTTTTCTTGAGACAAAAAAAGTTCGGGATATATTTGGGACTAAACCTAAAGTTTGGGATTTTTTTTGGAATTGACCCCATTCTTTTGTACAAAGTCATTGGAAAACAGAAAAGCAAAGTGCTGGAAGTCGACGAAGACGACCCCGCTGCTATAAAGCCGAGAAAGAAAAGTAAAGTCGGTTGACTAAAAGCCCCAAATTACGCTGATTGCCCTGCCCTACACGGCAACGGCTTTTCCTCGACACCACTCATTTAATTGCTCTCTTTTAGTTTTATATTTTTTTCAAAGGAAACTTTCATGTTTCGGTCCATTTTGATTTTCTTTTGTGTTTAAATCAAGACATCTACTATTCCTCTAATCTTTGAGAAGCAAAAATCAAAATTAAAAAACTATTTAATCCGAGACAATTTGAGCTAATTTTTTCTCATTATTTCTCAACTTATGAACATCTAGTTACAAATTGCAAATGTTCATGTTGGCATCTGATATTGCAAGTATGAAAGTCCGGATCGCTTTTTTACGAGTACTGATAAGCAAGTATAAGGACTCTGCAGGGCCACTGGTTGATTATAGCTTTGTCTCGAATTCGTCGGTGCTGAAGTTGCTGGCACTTTGGGCTTCACAATGATCTCCTATTTGATCTTAATGGGCCGCCAATTATCTCAACCTTGTCACTATTTGAGTGGCTCCAAAACAAGGATTACAACCAAAACAAATAAGTTACCCAGAAAAAAGTAAAACTAACCTTTTATTTAAATTAGCCTTGAGATATGTGTTACCAATATTTGAACATATAATCCATGCCCTTTTTAACTTGTTTAGGTCATTCGCGATAGAGAACTAGCAATTTTTGACATGAATTAACATATTCATACACAATTACATGGCAAACCTGAAGGTGACAGGTGCTGAGACTTCCCAGGGGCAGATCACTTCTTCCACGAGAGAGGTCATCCAACCTAGGCTGTCTGACTCAAGCTCGTAGATCAGACCGGTTCGGTTGGAGAAAGACTCGAGGGTTTGAAGACAAACTACGATTTCAGCTTGGAGGGCTGAAGACACCCGTACTTTATGCACAAACCCATCAATTAATTTCCCCTCAAAATCACAGCAGACACATGCTATGGAACATTATCGATTGTGGACAACTTTTCTCAAACATTATCAAGGAGGCAGCAATACTTCCCAAATTGGGTTGAAAGTTGATGAAGAGAACTTGGACAGGAGTCATTTTATCAGTACCCTCCTACCCTGAATTCAAATGAGATGCTCATCGCCAAAGTAAAAGTCTAGCGATTCTCTTGCTACTACAACTCTATCACTAATCCCAATTAATTGATCAGTCAACAAAATTATGTTTATCTTCAACTTATCCACAACTACCACAATGACCCAATTTGATTAATTCACCTTGGCTATCGTGATGGAAACTCATTTTAACGGTGGTAAATTGCAAAATAACAATCTACTAATTACTTTCATTCACGATACAATTCCATCATACACAATCTCATCTTTTTGTTTGTTTCCTAGGAGTGATATAATTCAATTGCACCTGCTTAACTACACAATCATCAGATAAATAATGGGACATCAATAATCAAGAAGTGTGTTCTCAAAGGCTCATATTCAATTTAAGGTTTTCTTACCTATTGCTTTTGGTAACTTAACATTCGTGGTTTGATTTGTTGTGCCTGCCTTCCGTTCCTGATCTTGCAAAGTTCCAAAAAACCAGCCAGCATGTACAAAAGAAAACTCAGAAGAGAACAATGGAACAGACATCGAAAAGACTTCTGATTTTGGGTGCGTTTAGTTCATCTTTGAAGCTAGCTTTTAGTCGAAAGCTGGCTTTCAAAATACTGAAATTATTTTTTCCCTTTCAAAACTACCCTTACTGATTATTCATATTCCAATTTTGCTCCTGGTTATTTTTCTTTTTAATTGAAAAAGGAGGCAGCTCTTCGATGGCAAGCTATATCTAGTGTTGGTAGCCGTTGGCGAGGTCGTGTGGCCCCAGGCGAGGGTCGCCGGAGGTTGCCCGACCTCGAGTGACCCTCGGCAAGGGTCGCTTGACCTAAGGGCCGCGCCACCTAGGCGACCGTTGCCTGGGTCTCGTGGCTACGGGCGGCCCTCGCTTGGATCTCGCGAGGGTCTCGCAACCACCAGCCGCCGTCACGCAACCCTCACGAGACCCAGGTGAAAGTTGCTTGGGTCACGTGGCCCTTGCCGAGGGTTGCCCAAGGTTGGGCGACTTATGGCGGCCCTTAGCCGGGGCCGCACGACCCTCGTTGGAGGTTGAGGTGACCTTAGCCGATGGTCATCGGCGCCGATCCGGCTCATCGGCGGTTGTAGCTTTTCGTCGGACCGGCGAAGGGTTTAGTCCAATTTTCAAAAAAAGGGAGAGAGAGAGAGAGATATATATATATATATATATATATATATATATATATATATATATATATATATATATAATACCTATCAAAACTCATTACGAAAGTTTTTTTTATTAAACGTACATTCAACTCAAAGTTCATTTACCTGAGGCTTAAGTCCAATGTAAATGTTGAACCAAACGCACCATTTATTCTTATAGCTAATTTTTTGTAACCATCAAATATATGAATCTAACAGACCACATCAAAAAGCACAACATTTTCAAATGTACTTTTCATGCACATGGGAAGAATTACCCAAAAAATCATAAACTTATTACAATTATGCTAATTCAGTTTTAAACTCTCTCTTTTTGTCAATACAATCCTAAACACTTTTGCAATTGTGTCAATTTTGTCTATTTGGCCAATTATAACCAATCAGCATTGATGTGGATGCCGGCCGTCCAGCCAACATTGATGTAAATAATTTTTTATATTTCTTTTTCAAAATTTTATTAATTTTTTTCCCTCTTTCCTCATCCTTCCTCTAATCGATCACTAAATGGTGAGGCAAGCTCAACCTTGCCATTGCTTTGCAAGGGCAAGCTCGCCCAACTACTAGTGAGTGTGAGCCTTGTTAGGGGTGGGCAAGGTCAAGCTTGCTCAGCCGCTAATGAGACAAGTCTTCACCAAACCTAATGAGGGCTCACCTCACCCAACAATAGCAAGGCGAGCCTTGCCACTAGCTGGTGAGGTGACGTTAGTTCAGTGATCGACCAAAGGAAGGAGAAAAAGGAAAAAAAAAATAAAGACAAAGAAAAGATAAAAATACAAAAAAATTTAAATTTTGAAATAAGTATCAAAATATTATTAAAAATTGTTCACGTCAACACCGGCTATGACACGTCAACACCGGTCATGCCATATCAACACCCGTTGGCCAAATTTGGCTAGATTGATTGAATTAGAATAATTATAAAAGATTTAACACTGAATTGGCATAACTTAAATTAAGCTTTTATAGGCTAAATCTGTCTTAATTGAAGCTCACTTAGGATTCCCCTCCCCACGTGAATTTCGGCCAGCCCAACAGTACATGGGCATGGTCAAATTTGGCCCACTTATGGGCTCAACGTAAAACTCTCATTAATTTTGGCCCTAATCACATGGGCTCAATCCAGTTCAATTGAAACTTGGAACTCTGTTCTTTCGTCCTTGTGCTTTTCGGTCGGTGCCTCCAATCCTCGGCCGAATTCTACCTCATTCATGGGCTCAGTACAAATAATTCAATTAAGCTCAGAATCTTAAATTACTGCCGGTCCAATTTTAATGCTATTTTTTTGATATATGCTACGTAAAATTTACCTAATCTATATGCAATTTAATTATTTTAGTTTTGCTAGGGGCGGAAGTTGATCCCAAATTTTTTGTGCAGATAATCCAAATTGATTAGTCAAAATTTAAATGTCAACAATTATTTAGAGATGAATTTAATTGGAAGTACTCAATTGAAAAGTGCAACTTAACAATTTCAACATCCATTCTTCACTCGACAACACCACTCTTTAGTCAATCTCTGAAGATTCACAAGGACTTCAATTTCTTCAAGATGCTGGCAACTATTGGTATTCGATCAGAAACTTTAAATTCTCAATAAAGCTGTCAATTTTTCCTCAAATCAGAATAATGTTAGAAAGGAAGTCTCTCTAATTTCAAGCATCCGGAGAAGTCTGGCATTGTGATTATGTGAGAGCAACACAGAAGAAAAAGATCTTTCAATTTCACTGCTATTTGGTAAAATTGAACGCCATTGTTCATCAGATAAACAATCACACACGAATTAAATAGAATAGAGAAAAGCATTATATGCCTTGATTAAGCTTCGTAGCTCCAAATCATCTATCGAGTCATTCTCTATAAATAGAAGAACGACCACATTCTTTTGATTACAAATTGATTGGGAGTCAAAGCTCAAAAGCAAAGACTAATTAAAGAAACAAAAGCCTTCTTGGCAAAACAATATGCCACAAATACGGTATAGATTATGACCAAAAAAATATACAGTACATGGAAGGTGGCCTTTATTCCCGGCCAGCGGTGATTCAAGAAAATATTGGGTACATCTGACGTGCCAGCGTGATAAATAAGAAGGGGCCCAAGTTGTGACACGTTCCTTCAAGTGGGCCAAGTCATCAAATCAAATTTTGAACATGAGCGGCACTTCTTGAGAGGGAGCGTCCTCTCTCCTCTGCATGCTCAAGTTCAACACCCAACTCTCTCTCTCTCTCTCTCCGTGTCCTGACTCTCTCTTCCTCTAAGCCCGAATCCGATCGACGACCAATGTGCCCGAACACAGCCAATATTTTCTCCATTCGAGTGCTTCTTTTCGCTCTTGCTCTGCTTTCAGCCTAACTTCGACGTGACTTGATGGCAAGCGTCCTCTCACTTCTTGCAGCGAGGGAACTCTCCGGCTCCGCTGTCAAAAATATCGGCCAGCTTGCCAACTTTACCCGCAGTCACTCCAAGGCCACTAGCCCAAAATATCGTCCCCTCAAAAATGTTTTCCATCGATTCAGTGCTCTAATTTTTTTTTTACCAGATATTTTCAACATGATTTTTATTTTATGTACTCACAAACTCAAGGGTGTTGACTCATGATACGAAACCAGCATTACAAAATTTAAAATGACATAACTTGATACTTATTAACTTTTTTCTATTAAAAAAGATTAACATAGAAATATTTTGATAGCAATAAGAAAAGATACAAGTAATAAATACAAGTAGAATGACACCAAATAAAGAAACAAGACTATAAAGAAGGAGATGCCAAATATATGTAAAATCATGAGTATATTGGAACCGAATTTACATATGTGTGTGAATATTTAACTATGATGATTTTCATTCCACAAAAGATGATATGTATCGGTTCACATCAAGATATCCAAGGATGTTTGCACTATAGAATAACTTAGCTGAATGATCTGAAATACAATTACATTATGAAAAAAGAAAACAAACTAATTTGTAACAAGCGACACTTGCATCTTTTAAGCCAAGAGCTACTTCCCTTCAACTCTATGTATTATGATGAATTTTCCGGTTCCATACCCTTCTCCTTTATAAGCATGGCATCGTTTCCAATTCCGACAATTTAGCCTAGAATCTTCATTTTCTTTGGGTGGAGGAGGAACATTATTAGAAGTCAAGGTTGAAAATGTAATTGTTCCTCTCACGTGGCCATTGCAAATTGCCAAATCGCTTTTAGGATCACTCCTATATCAATACCCAAAGTATCACCAACTAAAAAATGTTTCCAATCGATCCGGTGTTGATTTTGGTTTATGTACTTATGAACTCAAGAGTGTTAATTCTTGATACAACTCCAGCAGTAAAAATTCAAAACCAATATGACTTCACATTTTTTAGCTTTTTGATTAAAAATGATTTACATTGAAGCAATTTGATAGCGATAGCAAACATGCTAGTAATAAGTACAAATAGAATGACAAAAAAAATGAAGAGACGACATTATGAAGAAAGATATGCAAATCAAAATGGAAATGATGAATATATTAGAAGAGAACACACAAATTTTTGTGCATATTTGTTTAAATAAAGATGATTTTTATTCCATCTAACTTGTGATGTATGAGTTCACTGCATCATCTTCCTACACATACGATAAAATAAGAGGTTTGCCCCTAATCATCACTTCATCACTTCGACAACTAAGCTTGTACTTATCATTTCTTTATTCCTAACTAGTTGTGCGGGAGATGTTTGGGGCAAGACACATGTTGATGCCATGCATTCACTTATCATTTTTATTAATCATGAAATGGTAGGCAATGCCAGAAATATTGAGATCTTATACTAGCTCGATGTATCAAGACTTTAAGGGCGCGAATGATAAATTTCTAGCAAGAAATTGATTTTTGAAATAGAAATATATCTTTCTATTTCTATTATTAGATGAGTTTCTGAGTTAAAAAACGTGTTTGATAATGACACAAAATTTCTATTTATGAAATAGAAACTCGTTTGATAACGAAGTAAAATTTTTCCCTTTTGAGCGGCGGTGACAGGGGGAGGGGGCAATGGTGGTCGGCGATTGGTAGCGGTGAGTGGGAGGGGGGTGGTAGCGGTGGCAAGCAGCCAACGAGGGGAGGCCACGGCAACGTCGACGATTGGGGGTGGGGGAAGGGGGTGGCGGTGGGCGACGGGGAGGGAGTGATGACGGCGGCCGGCGGTGGTGGATCGGCAATAGTGGCGGGTGACCGGTGATTGGCAATCGGGGGGGAGAGGTGGCGATGGCGGCGAGTTGCCGGCCACCGGTGGTGATGGGGAGAGGGCGGCGCGCGTGGCGGCCGGCGAGGGAAGGGGCGTGGGGAGAGGGGCGAGGGCGGCGATGGTGGTGGGTGGCGGCGACCAAAGGAGGGTGGATGGCTAGGGTTTAGGGAGAGACTCATTCAAGTGAGAAGTAGAAAAGAGAGAAACAATTTATGATTTATATTCCATAAACAAAAAGTAAAAAAAAAATTCTTTTAATTTTTATTTCGAATCTATTTCTAGGATAAAAATATGTTCTAGAAGTAGCAAAATGAAATTATTTTACCAAACAGATTCCTAGAAAGGGAAAACTTCCTATTCCGAAAGGATGTTCACCTTTCAAATTTCTTGTCATGACTTCAAGCACTTCCACATTCTCAATTCCTATGCACTTTCTGGCGAAAATTTTGATTTGAAGTACCCAGTTGAGAAGTGACAAAAAGTGAAGAGAATGTAGAAAGTGAAGAGAAGACTTTTACGTATTTCGTATATGTGAATGTACAAGTTCGAGACTGTATTTATAGTACAAAAAAGGATCGAAAGATAACAGAAAATATTATGTAATATTGTCTCCCGATTTTATCTTGCTAAATATTCCGATATTATCTGATCATGGATGTAGAGTATCATAACAAATCCGATCTCCAACACTCCCCCTCAAGCTAATGGCCTATATATGTCGAGGACACTTAGCTTGCTCAGTAAATACTTGTGTTTCCTCTGACATAATGGTTTGGTGAAGATATCGCCAGTCTGTTCTTCGCCCAATTCCTTTTGTCATCAGAACTCCTTCTTTGATCTTATCTCAAGTGAAATGGCAATCAACTTCTATGTGCTTTGTCCTCTGGTGAAAGACTGGATTTGCTGCCAACTTTAGTGCGGCATCATTGTCACAAAATAATGCAGTCGGCCCATCAACCTGCATTCCAAGGTCACATAACAATCCTCGTATCTAGACAATTTCGCAAGTAGTTTTTGCCATAGCTCGATACTCTGCTTCAGTTGATGATAATGATACAGTGGACTGCTTTTTTGTTTTCCCTGAGATCAAAGAGTTCCCAAATTTGATGCGAAAACCAAGAATGAGATCTTCTGGTCATGGGACAAGTAGCATAATCTGTGTCACAGTAAGTTGTCATCTTCATGTCACAATTACGAGATAAGAAAATACCAAGTCCTGGGCACCCTTTCAAGTATCTCACAACCTTTAGAGCTGCATTCATATGTGACTGTTTCGGTCTATGCATAAACTGACTGAGTATTTGAACTGCATAACAAATGTCAAGTCTTGTCATGGTGAGATATATTAATTTTCCAACAAGTCGTTGATACCCCGATCCTTGATGGATGATGAAGAATTCTGATCATATTTAGAGTGGTTAATTTGACATTCTGCTCAATTGGGATGACGGTGGTTTGCAACCGAGATAATCCCGCTTCAAACAATTTCCAAAATGAACTTTCTCTGACTAAGATTAATTCCTTTGTCAGATCGAGCAATTTCAATCCCAAGGAAGTATTTGGGAGGTCCCAAATCTTTGATATGAAAAGTGGAATGCAAATATTCCTTGAATTTTGCAACATGATATTCGTTGTTTCCCAGGACAAGTATATCATCAACATATATTAGCAGATAAATTGATGAATCTCTTGTAGTCCATGTAAACAAAGCATGATCATGCTTAGAGTGATGAAACCCTGCATTGGTTAGTGCAGCTGTGAACTTTGCATACCATTGTCTAGATGCTTGTTTTAGCCCATAAAGGGATTTGCGCAGACGACATACCCGTGACTCCCCCTGTCTGCGTAAACCCGAAGGAATCTCCATATAAATTTCTTCATCTAGATCACCATGAAGAAATGCATTGTGGACATCCATTTGATGTAATGACCAATTGCGAATAGTTGCAACAGATAAGAATGAGCGAACCGTAACTTCTTTGGCAACAGGAGAGAAGGTTTCTTGATAATCGAGACCCTCTCTTTGAGTGAACCCCTTAGCAACCAATCGTGCTTTGTAGCGTTCAATAGAACCATCAGCTTTAAATTTGATTTTGTACACCCATTTGCAACCTATAGCTTTCCGATGTGGAGGCAATGGGACAATGTCCCAAGTGTGGTTTTCCATGAGTGCACTGAGTTCTGATTCCATGGCGCGTTGCCAACGTGGATCACGTGCCGCCTCAGCAAAGGAGGATGGCTCCTATTCTTCTGATATACTGCTAATGCAACATGTATGTTCTGGTGATAGCCAACTAAAAGAAACATATGAGGAAATTGGGTATTGTGTACCTGTCGAACTCATGGCTGAACATATGTAGTCCTTGGTCCAGGTAGGTGGACGAATATGTTGTTGTGAATGCCGAGGCTGAGCAGGTAATACTTCTTCCTGTATTGGTGATTCAAGTTCCTGTGAAGGACTAGGAATAGTATCTGATGTGGTGGCTATCGATGAAGATGGAGATATTGCATCTGCTGTTGCTTCAATGACAGGTGGCATGGACTCCTCTGTAACTTGCAGAGAATATTTTGGTGCAAAGAAATATTGTGGTGCTATGGATAAATCTTCATTAGATAAAAAAGGTCGCTGTTTTTCTGATGATAGTGAAGTCGAGTCTGAATGCATCATCTCTTTGAATGGGAAGGTATCTTCATGGAAAATAACATCCCTGCTGACAAAGAAATTCCCCATGGAAATATCCATAACCCTATATCCCTTATGAAGGGTGGAATATCCCATGAAAACACATTTAGTGGCACGAGGGTCCATCTTGTCCCGAGGGCCTACCTTCGTTGCATAACATAAACAGCCAAATACTCGGAGATGATCATTAACTGGCCTTTTGTTATAGAGTATCTCAAAAGGAGTCTAACCATTTAGAATCCGAGTTGGCATACGATTAATCAGATAGGCTGCGGTGATCACACAATCTCCCCAAAAATCTTCAGGAATAGAAGCTTGGTATTTCAATGCACGTGCTACTTCTAGAAGATGTCTATGCTTGCGTTCAACAATCCCATTTTGTTGTGGTGTATAGGTGCAAGAACTCTCATGCAATATTCCGTGAGAAGACAAAAATTCTTTGCAATCAGAAGTGAAAAATTCACGACCATTATCTGTACGAATGCGTTGTACAGACTTATTGAATTGATTTGTAATCATGGGAATAAATTTCGATATGTTGGAGAAAGCTTGACTCTTTGATTGCATGAGATATACCCAAGTAGCACGTGAATAATCATCAATGATAGTAAGAAAAAAACGAGATCCATCACGATGAGGGGTATGATAAGGACCCCATATGTCCATATGAAGTAAGGAAGAAATTCTATCTGCCCGAGATGTACTTGTTGGAAAAGGTATACGAGATTGCTTAGCCAAAGGACAGATTGGACAATTTGGATGAGGAACACTCGCACTATGACCCAATCGTTGATGAAAAAGGAGATTTTTATTTTTGGTAATTGCATTACAAGAAATGCTTTTATTTAAAAATTCCAAATCTCTTGGGGAATTGATCCAAAAATATAGCCCTTCTTGAACTTTACCCAAGCCCATCAGATTGCCAGTCGAAAGGTCCTGAAAGAAGCAATTTTCAGAACTGAATATAGCACGGCAAGAATTATCCTCACATACTCTTGATACAGAGAGGAGATTGAATTCAAAATCAGGAATATAGAGTACATTCCTGAGGATAAATTTTGGACCGAGGTGCACAGTACCAATTTTGGTAACATGGGTAATATTTCCATTTGGAAGTCTTACGGATACGGAGAGGCTGCGGTTCGCCGATACGAGAAAAATTTGCTTACTTGCAAACTATGTGATCACTAGCCCCTGAGTCGATAATCCATGCATCATTTGCAAAAGAACTTTCCTTATAAAGAAAAGTACTTGAAAAACTTGCATTGTTATCGCTGGTCTTCAAATGACTCAGAACTTGTATGATGCTTTGGTACGGCTCTGGAGTGATCGTCTGATGTGCTCCATCAAATTTCTGTGTGGATACCTGATAGGCAGTAGATTCCTTTTCCTTCTTGTTTCTATCACTAGGCTTTCCATGCAATTTCCAACATGTCTCTATGGTATGGTGCGAACGTTTGCAATATTCGCAATATTTATTTTTAATTTTAAAATTTTATCCACTAACCTTCCTAGATGATGTGGCATTTTTTGAGCCATAGGATCCTTTATAAATTGGGGATGTCGTGGCTTGATAATGGCCACTTGATTCGGTCAATCTGGAACCGTCAGATCTCTCATGCGCATCCCAGCCGTTCGATGGTGTTCGTGCATCCCAGCCATCCATCCTAGGGTTGCCTTCTCTTCTGGATGCTGTAGCCACAGAAGGTTGTCCTCCAGATCTGGCTTCCTTTCTCTCTCTCGAAGCCATGCCCGAAGGAAAAATCGCCAAGCTGATTCCATCCCCTGCTCGAACATGCTCGGCTGCGGCTAATCTTTGGCTCTCCTCTTGCACGGCTAGCTGGTAGATCCGTCCGAGTGATGGCGGAGGATCCATCGCAAGTATTTGCGAACGAAACAGTGAGTATGATTCGTTTAGGGCTAGCAAAAATCTTGTCGCCTTTTCTCTTTCCTTCATTTCCTTGTATTGCTTCAATGTGTTTTCGGGCCCTTCAAGCCGTTCCTCAACCGCTTCAAGCTCATTCCACAAAGCGATAAGCGGTTGAAGCGGTCCGATCACACTGAGATTCCCTTGCTTAAGCTCTGAAATTGCTTGTGTAATGGTGTACAGTTTGACTCGATCAAGTCGGACGTACATTTCCCGGATGTTTTCCCAAAAACGATGGGAGTCTTCGGTCGGTGGGAGCCCAGCAGCGACTTCGGGTGACAAGCAGTTGCCAATCCACGTACGAACGAGCTGATTGCACTTCCGCCAGAACCTTTGGAGCCACTCTTCGACCGGAAAAGGCACAGTGCTGTCAACAAATCCTTCTTTGTCCTTTGTAACGAGGGCTCGTCGGAGCTCCCGAGCCCACGCAGCGTAGTTCTCCGATCCGGTGAGCTGTAAATGGATGAGCCGGAGTTCTGGTCCATCGTTTGGCGATGTGTATAGGACATCGCCTGGTTCGGGGCGGCCGCCGCCGGCGACTGGAAAGGCGAACGGCAAGAAATTGGGCAGAGGTGCCGGGTTGAAGCCGGGTAATGACGCCGGGTAGGGATTTGTAGATTGACCCGGTCCATGCCCAATTGGATGACCCGAATTTGCCCGGCCCGTCTCCTCATTTGGGTTAGAATCTGGAGATAAATGGGCCTGCTCATTCCTGTTGGGCTGGGCCCCAAAACCAGCGCCAAAACCATTGGTGTTCTCATCTCCAGGTGGCCCATATGGGTATTGGGTCCACGCTCCTTGCCCACCAGCCCATTGGCCTTGGATGGGATACCATTGGACTTGGGGTCATTGACTTGGCCATGGGACGTGAGTTGGCGCAGGAGCAGCACCAATCGGAATATGGCCAGAAGAAGAGACTGAGATCTGCTCTTGTGTTTGAATTTCAGCCGACAGTGAAACAGGGGTTGACGTTGGGTCTTCTGCCATGATAAAGGGATTTTGAATTCCTAATCAGTTTGCTGATGTGTTTTGCAGGTAGGAATTTGCAACAACACTAACTCAGAAAAGGAACTGTAGGCAATTCAATGAATGCGGAAGCTAGGTTAGAAGCTAGGTTAGGAAGACTGCTCTGATACCATGATAGAAAGTGAAGAGAAGACTTTTCTGTATTTCTATATATGTGAATGTACAAGTTCGAGACAGTATTTATAGTACAAAAAAAGGATCAGAAAGATAACAGAAAATATTCTGCAATCAGAAAGATAACAAAAAATATTCTATAATATTGTCTCCCGATTTTATCTTGCTAAATATTCCGATATTATCTTATCACGGATGTAGAGTATCATAACAAATATGATCTCCAACAAGAAGTGCAATTTACATCACGATTACAATTTCCATATGGAATTTGGTAACTTTTTCACTCAACAACACTGCCCTAAACTCATGTAGTGAAGATTCGCGAGGCCTCCGATTTCTTTGGACAGATTTCCAAGATGATGGCAATCATTCATATTCAAGTCAGACAAATATTTTAATTCTCAATTGAGCTGTGAATTTGTCAAATTGGCACGTTGTTGGAAAGTGAGGCTCTCTATGGTCAACTATCCAGAGATGTCTGATCTTGTGATTATGTGAGGACAACAGAGCAGAAATTTTTTTTTTCCACTTTTACCACTTTGTGTAAAAATTAAATGTCACTATTTATTGGATAAACGATCACATATCAATTAAATAGATCAAAAAAAATTACACACCTTGATTAAGCCCTGTTGTTTCAAATCATCTGAAGTCATTGTCTGAAAAATTGAAGAAATACCACATTCTTTAAGTGCATTCAGTTGAGAGCCAAAGCCCGAGCTTAAAAGCAAAAACGAATTAAAAAGACGAAAGCCTTGTAGGCATAAGAAAAGGCCCCAAATACAGTCCAGAAAAGGGGGGCCTTTTATTCCTGGCCAACGGCGACATCCTCCTAGCCCTGCTTTCAGCTAGCTTCCTTCTGACTTGATGGTAAGCGTCCTCTGAGTTCTTTCGGTGCAGGGCCTCATCACTTCTGCTGTCAAAGAACCAGCCAGCTCGCCATCTTTGCCCGCAATGAACATCACAATTTTGTTGAAACTCAGGCATTGGAACGACCCTCTCCCCAGTCCTCTCCTCTGCTTTAATTCCTGTTCCTGTTTGAAGTGGCTTTTAATCAACCTGTAAAAGAAGTCTGCAAATATCTTGCTTCACGAAAATGGGGTTGCAAAGGACAGAAAATGAAGAATCAACAACAAAGCTAACAAAAATTTGAGACTTGGTTCACCAATGTGACTGTACAAATTAGTTAATTGCATCATGATATCTAGTCAAGCAGCAACAAATAGCTCCAAGTTGCAGTGTTCTTTTAACAATTCTACATCTATCCAATTTCATAGAGACTTAAATCGAAAACCTTGCCATCTTCCTTCACTTGACTGTTTCTCCTCAACAACCAACCAATACAGCAATCCCCAAGTTCCTCAATCCAGGAAAAAACAAAGAATACAAAAGCAGGGAAATCTTCAAAAAGTAGGAAAAAAAGAAGAAGAAAAATGCTGAAATGAGAAATTACCGCTCAGAAGCTCCAGTTTTCTTTTTGTTCATGGGGAGGGCTTTCGAAAGGAAAAGGGCCGAGAGACCAGTTGCAACTCCAATTTTCAACAGGAACCACACTCTCCCCAGCATTCTCCTCTGCTTTAATTCCTGTTCCTGTTTGAAGCGGCATTTTATCAAACTGTAATATCTTAAATAAGTATTTGAGGTGCTTTTGGAACACATCCTTAGGTTATAAGTCGCTTGATTAGTGGGCAGGTGGACCACGTAGGTTGTGTTCTTGAAACACCTCGGTTGGCAAAATTTTGCATGTATTCTTTTAACATTCTATCTTCACCGTAGAAATCGCAATCACCTAACTCATTTCCTAAACGAATGATAAAGGGGAGTATATTGGGTAAAGAATATGCTGAACTAAATAATTCGCTCCATATAAAACAAAAATTACATTTTAGTAGGGGACTATAAGCTATTCTATATGTCTCTTCTAGACATTGAAGTTTTTCCAGTCAGTTGAGGCAAAAGCCGACCTTGTCATGTAGACTTGCTACAAATATGGAACTTTCTCATTTATAAAAATAGGAAAGGAAAAGAGAAAATAGCAAAGAAGAAAGATGAATAGTATCATATTATCAGAAAATTACTGGGCCTGGACAATGCCAAACTAAATAACCACCCCACCAATCAAACATTAGGTTTTGTTTTCTTAAGTTTAGAAATAAAGCATTCAATGGCAAGACCGTGCTTTGCAGGTGCAGTTTTTTCATGAATTACTCAGGAACACACATTTCAGGTTCTTTCTCAAAGCCTCATCATATTAACTACAAAGCCTCATCATATTAACTTTATTGCCTGATTTTCATTTCCATAAACTTTTCACAAAGCCTCATCATATTAACTACAAATCATCAAACTGAAAATTCTCTTAGTGATGTCAAGTAGGCAAGCCTTCCCTCCTCCCCTTTCTCTCTTTATTGTTTATTGACCTGCAATTTCTGCTCTATTTCGAATTGTGCATGCATATATATTTTTTATTTAATTTGGTTGAGTTCTGTAGATGACAACCTTGAAACGTGCTCTATTGGTGATTATCGATTCAATAAGTAAGCTTTATGGAACATAGTACATTGTGTTGTAGGAGTTAAAGACAAAAAAAAAAAAAAATCCGTAACAACAATGATTTAGTAGGTGTAGTTAAATGAGTAGAAGAAAATAACTCAACACCACCTGAGTTAAATTGATCATCCAAGTGAGTTATGCTCTAAGAGTATCCTTTACGTACAATGAACAAATTGTCGATGACAAGTGAAACAAGTGTATGATTCTTTCAGCTTGCTATCGTAGCTATGAAAATCACAAGCTACCAATCTTATCTCCATAATAATTAGTTTAAGCAAGAAATCAATATTACTTTAGGTAAAAACAGGACTTACCTAAACAATTCACTCCTTATTAGATTTATGAAACAAAAAAACAACCTTTTTAAGTAATAAGAAATGAACAATGATATTTCTTCTGGACTAACGAAGTTCTTCCATTTATTTTGATAACAATTGACCTTGTCCAGTTGCTTATCTGAAATTTTGGAACTTTCTAATGGACGGAAAGGAGAGTAAAAGGGGAAAATAGTAGAAAACAAGAAAAGGAATATGAGAAAAACACAATTTGGGAATATAGAGGAGAAATTGCAGGTCAATTTGATCGGTGCCCGAACAAATGAGAGCAATTTGAATGCATTCTTACCCGTCGATGACTTCTTGGTTCGATAACAATAAATAAATTGAAGCACCAAATCTCTCTTTTTCAATTAATCAAATGTTAACCACGATATGGAAAGAAGGTTCGATTAGACTTACTTTATGGTGCTTGTAAGACTCGAGGAAGCCCCTAAAACTTTTCCCTCAACAGGAGACACGTATGAGGCAATTATTTGGCAATTTGGTGTTCGATAGATCAATCAATCTTTCCAGCAATCTGCATCCGTGAACTTGTAACTCATCCAAAAACTCTAGCTCGTCAAGGCCCTTGATGACCTGTAGCCGTTCGTTGCCACTTATGCGTAGATGCTTCAGGTTCTTTAAGTTTGACAAACCACCAAGGTTTTGCACATATGGACATTGATAAAGGCCAAAGTATTCCCCTGATTCCGACGTACCAACAATTTGTATCTCGAGTACTTTAGGGCAACCGCTCAGAGCAAAGCGTCGCAACTTAGTTAAGGCTCTTAGCGGAAGGATTAGCGTCCCTTCACCACTAATCAACTTATCCGCAGACTCATTATTATCGTGCCCAGGTTCCCCCATATCAACTAGCCTTCCGAAGGACTTGCAGTATTGAATATACAATCGATCAAGTGATTCCAACCAAGAAAATCGGATCTCCACTAGCTTTGGACAAAGTGACGCGTCGACAGATATTAGCTTCCTCATGCTTGATAGCTGGAATTTCTCGAGGGGCCCACAACTTAATACGGACAACTCCCTTATATTCGGAAGTTGAAGCCCATCCAGTTCAAATTCTTGCATTGGAGACTTACAGAGCCCTAAACATGACAAATTTATGAGATTTTGAGAGAGTGAAGCGATGGAATTGAAATTATCAATGCGTAGCTCTTGTAGAGATAAGGGAAGTTGCGGACAAGTTTGCAGATCCAATCCAAACAAATCAAGTTGATTTAGCAGAGGAAGGGAAGCCAACTCAGCAGGAGTAGGCACATCACGAAGTCCTAATCTCAATTCAGTCAGTTTGGTTAAATTCCCAATCCACCTTAACTCACCGGTATAAAGTTTATCTCCTCCTCCCCATGAATTTAGATCCAACATAACCAAATTAGTCAAGTTTGAGAGATCCGGGATTACTTGAAGTGATGTAGACCTTACTCGTAGATGGGTCAAACTTGCAGGGAGCGCTGGCAACTCTCGAATCTTATCGCATCCTATCAACTCCAACTTTTGCAGATAAGCAAGCATGCTAATGCTCTTTGGAATTCCACTAATAAGAGTTCCTTGTAGATCTAGGATTCTTAGAAAGGGTAAACTTCCAATTTCTTCAGGAAGTTGACCTTTAAGAGAACAACTAGAGACATAAAGCTCTTCCAGCTTCTGGAGCATTCCAATAGCACTAGGTAACTCCCATGAATTTGCTAAATCTAATCCGTCATAACTACTAAAAAAGTGTACCTCACGTAATGATTTCAACTTCCATATGGAATCTGGGAGTTTCTTCACTTTAACATAGTATACATAGAAGTGTTGCAAATTTACTAGGTTCCCAATTTCTTCAGGCAAATCTTCAAGGCCGGAGCAAACATCAATACTCAAGTAAATCAGACACTTCAACTTCCCGATGTTGTTGTCAATTTTCCTCAAATTGAAACACCATTTGAAAGTAAGCTTCTCTAAATTTGGACATTCAGAGAAGTTTGGTGTTCTAATTATTCTTTCACAACTTGCAATAGAAAGAACTTTCAATTTTCTAGCATCCTGTCAAAATGAATGCAATATTCAATGAATGAATGATCAAATATTACTATCAAAGGAAATATAATCAAAATACAGACCTTGATTAAGCTCTGTAGTTTCAAGTCATCCATGAAGTCAACTTGTGAAAATTCAATAATGACCACATTCTTAAAGTGCATATTGGCTGGCTTGGATGTTGGAGGAGGATCACTCCAAACAATCCATCTTAATTTGGTAAGACGATTTGCTAAGTTACCAACAAAGGTTCCCCAATTTAATTTGAGGTATCTTAGATGTTCAAACCTTCCAATTTCTTCACTTTCAATTGTGTCCTTCGTATAGCTTTTGTGTAGATCAAGATCTAGTGCTTGGACGTTCCTCTTCATCTGCAAATAAGTGCAAGAATGAGTAGTATATAGTATTCTATGTTCAGAGGAAAATGATTACAATGGAAAAAGAAAAATGCAGTATAGAGGATTTTCTAGTAGAAAAACAATTAGTTTCCTCCTCAGGTGCATTACCTCCTTTGTGGTTATGGCATCAAAGATCTCCTCACTGATCCATAACCTACTACAATTTTCAGGATATGTTGGATTTTCTTGACGAACAATTTCCCTTCCAAAATCTCTGAGTTGATCATGCATCCAAAAATTATTGTTGTCCACAATCTTTACCAAAGACAAGTTCATGAGGGCATCAACTGTAGTATCTGCGGAAAACTCACAATCTTTCCACATGTAAATTGGATTCGTCTTATCCCCACCAATGAAAAAGCATGCAATATCAAGAAAGATTTGCCGTTGCTCTAAAGTTAAGGTATCATAGCTAATCTTCAACTTTCCAAAAACATCCTCATGGGGTGCTTTGGTTAATTTCTCCAGTGTCTCTTGCCATATTTGTTGCCTTTTGTCGTAAAGGAACGAACCAATTACTTCAAGAGCCAACGGAAGTCTCCCAGTAGCATATGCAATTTCCCTTGAAAGATCATTGTAATCATCTAAAGGAGAGTCGTTGTTAAATGCATGCCAACAAAAAAGCTCAAGTGCACAATCGATACTCATCAGATCCATTTCATAATCTAAAATCCAACACTTTTGTCTATTGATTCACAAAACATCTTTATTTCTAGTGGTAATCACTACTCGTGATCCTGAATGCAAAGCATTCTCTCCGATTAATTTCTCCACTTGTTTGATGTCATCAACATCATCAAGTACGATGAGGACTTTCTTGTTGCGAAATACTTCTTCAATCCCCTTCATTCCATCATCACTACTATCGATGCCCGTTGTTCCTGCAGGATGGCCAATGTCGGATAATAACTTTTTTTGCAACTTAACTAGGTTATCATCAAGTGATGTCTTTGCTCGAACATCTTCAAGGAAACAACAATACTTTCCAAAATGAAATGAGAGTTTGTTGAAAACGACTTTGGCGAGAGTCGTTTTACCGATACCCCCATGCCACAAATTTTAATGAGCCGCACATCATCAGAGTTGATGTCTAATAATCTACTTACTATTTCTACTCGTTCATCGATTCTGACTAAATGTTGAGTCACCTTCCTATGTTTTATCTTCAATGCTTTTACGATCTTCTCAATTACCAATTTGATTAGATCCCCATGGCTGCCACAATGGAAAACCATAATGTGAAATCATGATTACCTAGCCAAAAGTGATGTTATTCAAGCATTGGATAGAGTACACAATAATTGGATAAATAATGGGACCTTGCAAGCTAGAAGTGATAAGGAAAATTGGGGAAACAAGCATCTAGAAAGCAATAACTTACCCTCTGTGCTTCTTCACTTCCCATCCTTTTATGGCATCAATCTCTATAAGAGCCTTTCTACACGCATCTACTTGTTCATTGCTCAACTTCTTCTCACTCTCTAACTTTAGTATGGCATCTCGATACAATGGAGTTTTTAGTTTAACATCGTCAGGTTCTACATCATAGAAAATAGGTAGGATCTCTTTATTCCCTTCCGATCTCAAAGTGTTTGCCACGATCTGCGCGAGCTCACAGAGGCACCATTTGCTCAAAGCGTAGGTCTTAGAGAAGATAGGTACGTAGATTCTGGAGTTATCAATTGCTTGCTCAAGTGATTCATTGATCCTTTCACCAACGCGGAGCTCTTCATCGTCTAGGAAGACGCAGATTCCAGCATCGTGCAAACTATGGTAGAGGATGTTGGTGAATCCAATGCGAGTATCTGGTCCCCTAAAGCTCACGAAAACTTGGTACTCACTTCCAGACGATGTTGTTCCAGCAGCTGAGCTTGCCATAGCAGTAGTTAACTCAGCTGCTCTCTCTCTCTCACCAGATGTTCTCAAAAGAGAGAGACGCCGGGTCAACACGTTATGAGGAAGTAAGGGAGTAGTTACACGAAATCCAATAAAATTCATACATTCAAATGGTGGAAACATAAAATTGTAATTTTTTACACCGGAGACCCTATTATTAGGAGAAATGGGAAAGCTTTTCCATTTGCTTCGCTTCTTGTTTCACGTGCGTAGTAGGTGCAGCAGGAACAGAAACTCCAAAAGAAGAGAAAGATGAAAGAAAAAGAAAAGAGATAACCAGAGAGAAGACCACAAAAATCGAATGCTATTGGTTGACGAGAAAAATACAAAAAGACGTGGCTAAAAAAGCGGCCGACAGAACAAGAGTTAGCAAACGCGCATGCAGTTGCAGGCCCCACGGGCGGAAGCCAAAGTAATCAAACGTGATTCTTTCGGTCCCATCCATATTATTTATATCGACCGTTCTGCACTCAGTTGCTGGCCCCATGTGCAAATGGATCGGAGGAAAGGTCATTAATGATTATGGCACGACATGCGCCGAAGCCAAGGAATCGAACTTTCATAGTTCATGCAGTTGCCTCTTTCCCCATATTATAACTTCTCTTTCAATTGCCCTTCTTATTTGCTTATTACTCTCTCTCTCTCTCTCCACAAATATATTACTTTTCAATTGTCATTGCTATTTTTGACCCAAAAAAATTTGTCATTGCTATTTTATAGTATATACAGTTTTTTTTATTTTATTGTTTTGTCTTCCCCAAAGTGTTTTTCATTTGATGTCGAATAAAATTCGATGATTTTATAAAAGATTCGATAGATAATGAATTTTCTTATTATGCATGATTAACAAGAGAAATTGTCAGTTTGCTTCTTTTCTTTTATGGTACTCTTAAAAATCACACAAATGCCATTTTAGTCAATAACACTTAAACAGAAAATCCTCAACTCATGTTCGACCAAGTTTGATTTATGTACATCTTCCAGAATACATATGGTTTTAACATGTGCAACATATGTGACGGCATATTAGTTAGGATAAAACAAGTGTATAATAAATAGGTGACGTCACTCTTTGAGGAATTTACAATGGTTCTCTTAGTGGATCTTCACCCAATAGACTTTGTTTATTTCACGAAAATGAATAATTTAATTTTTCTTAAAAGAATTATAGTGATAATTACTTCAATGTTGGCTCATGAATATGCCTCCGTGAATTTTTCTCTTAGGATGACTTTGAAATTGGAGTCTCTCTCGGTCCTTCCTTTGTTCTTGGATTTTAGCTGTTCTGAATCTACAAAAGTTATTTACGAAAAAGTAGAGATTAAAAAGTGAGTTGTTGACTGTTGTATTTCCAATTCTCTGGCTAATTTTTGGGCTGCGAAATGTAACCTTCCCTGGAGCAACTCCTCTTGGTCGAACAATCTCCAATGGGCTATAAATCATATGTCAGGAAAAGGACTTTATCCAGAGATTGCTCGGTTCTCGTTTGGTGCTCTATGTAATATCATCTGGAAGACTAGGAATGACATTCTTTTCCGTGGTCACAACTTGTATGCTCCTTCCATGAAATCCTACCTCTATAAGGCGGTCAAAGACAAAGGTCTCACTTTCAAATCGGTTGTAGACAACCCCAGAAACAGAAGGATGCAGCATAGCTGGGGGATAGACCCTCAATTTTTTGGACTGGAGAACTCTCAGCTTAGCGTAGGATGATACAGGTCTCTTGTAACCTGTATTCCTAGTATATAAGGTTTATTCTTTTGGCGACCGCAGTACCCTCATACTCCAGCGACATGTTGTCCAGTTGAGTGTTTGTCGGTACCGTGTTCCCCCTCTCTGATGTACATTTCTCTGGTTAAATTTTACAATCTTACCTTACCAAAAAAAAAAAAAAAGTGAGTTGTTGACGACAATCAACTCGACATTATCGAAGAAAATATCTCCCCCGCAAGCTTACGATCAAGTTTAAAATTCGGAGGCACGAACGGGGAGACAATTAATATTAGAATTTGAACTATGAATTTAGCGAATCTAGCTTCCTCGTGGAGAACTGTGTATGCAAAGCAAAATGACACGAAATACGACACAAGATACATATGCGACCCATTTAGGTTTTTAATTAACCCTCGTCTAATTTTTTGTGGTTCGATCTTAAAATATTTTATTGATCCCACAAATTCCACCCACAAATTCCAGCCTACTTCACTTTCCTAAAAAAAAAATATTAAAATATTATCTCACATTACATGACAATAGGTCATTAATATTTTTTATATTCATGCGATCTCTCTCCATTTATAAACTTTAATTTTTGGGGTGAACATTTTACCAATAAACAATAATTAATAGTTAATAGAGTTGATCCAATCAAACGCTTAGTGAAATACAAGATTTCGGTCGTCCTTTTGACATTAAAAATTTCCATGTAGTTTTAGGATTAGATTGAACATATATGAATAATTTATTAATCATATTGAATAAATTAAAATTTCAGAAACAACATTGCATATTAGATCAAAATTTAGAGACCGTGTTAAACAAATTAAAAATATAAAAATGACATTGCACATTTGACCAAAATTCATTTCCCAATCAAACTTTCATAATTCATACGTTTACCTAATTCCATGTATCATTCCTTTTCTATCTTGATTGGTCTTTTACACAAACATTTAATTATGGGAAATTTTCAAAAAATGACTCAAAGTAAGCCTATTTTTTCAAATAAGGACCCAAAATAACTGTTGTCTTAAATGAGGACCCCAAGTAGCTAAACCAGTCTCAAAAAAAGACCTCAAATCGTCGGTCAACCAAATATTTGCCGGTCGGCAAGCGTGTGGCAATTCCGACGGCTGGAACAAGGGCAATTTTGTCAAAAAAATATTGATAGAAATTAACAAACCCTAAAAACAAAACCCCTACACTCTTCTTCACATTTTTCTTCTTTTGCACTTCATCTTCTAGGTTCCTTGTCCCCTCTTGCTCGGAGAACCCAAAATCTTTGTTAATGGAGCAAGATCCCTGACTCCCTGAGTTCCAAACAGACATGCCAGCACCCCCCTTGGCTCTCTCTGTCTCTGTCTCTGTCTCTGTCTGTCTGTCTCTCTCTCTCTCTCTCTCTCTCTCTCCGTGGAAGTGGATTCGAATTGTGCCCGAAATGTGAGTCCTCGACATCGAGATGTTTTCCGTCTCTCAGTTGGGAAAAGATGATAAAGAATCGAGACTCTCGTGTTACATACAAGTGTCTGAATAACGAAGAGGTGGCTTTACTCAAGATTTGTCTTCTTTGTTGGAAAGAAATGGAGACAAAAAAAGAAAGGAAGAAAATGTGAAAAAACGAAGGTAAGTGTTTCTTGTTGTGCTTCAATTCGTTCTCAATTAATAGAAAATTTGGATGCTCCAATGAGAGAGGATAGAGAACGGAGAAGATGAAGAGCATAAGAAGAAAACGTGAGAACGTGAAGAGTTTGGGGGGTTTTGTTTTTAGGGTTTGTTAATTTTTATCAATATTTTTTTGACAAAATTGCCCTTATTCCGGCCACCGGAAATGCCACACACTCGCCAGCCGGTGAACATTTGGTTGGCCGGTGATTTGAGGTCCTTATTTGAGACTAGTTTAGCTTCTTGGGGTTCTCATTTGAGATACCAGTCACTTTGGATTATTATTTGAGAAAATAGGCTTATTTTGAGTTTTTTTTTTTTAATTTTCCCTTTAATTATTACTTCCCCCACCGCCACCACACATATTATTTTTCGATTTTCATTGCTATTTTATCTATGGTTAGTTTGATATGTTATCTATTTCTCAAATAAGTGTTTTTCATTTCATTTTGAAGAAGAGTCGATGATTTCACAAACGATTTGATAAATAATCTACAAGAGAAATTGCCTATTTTCGTCAAAAAAACTAATTTTGTCGGTTTCCTTCTCTCTCTCTCTCTTTATGATTCTCTTGAAAATCACAAAAGTATCCTTTACTCAATAACTCTCAAACAAAAAGAATCCGCAAATCATGTTTAATCATATTTGATTTATGTACCTGCTAAGAACATATGTTGTCTTAACATGTTCGACACATGTGGCATTCCACTAATTAAGATGAAATGAGTGTATGAAAATAAATAGGCGATGTGGCTCCTTGAGGAATTTATGATAATATTCTTCGTTGATCGTGGCACACTTAATGGACCACGAATTGTCTCAATTCAACCTCGTCGTTTCTCGGATCCTTCTTCATATCAAGCTTTCATGAATTATTTCTCGGTCTGTGGTGGTAGCGGGGGTCTCGAGCAGAAGGGCCTGAGAAACATGAATATTTTTGTCCTTTTCTTCCTTTTTCTGATTTTATCTTCTCAAGATGTATTCAATTATTTCATTCTAGATGCTTGGGTACTTCCGTTTTCTTTCTACAATAAATATTTGCATATTACTTTACGTAAATATATGTTCTTCGAATTTATTTATTTATTTTATAAATTTGTAGTACAATGTGCATACGAATTTAAATTCTTGAATAATCATTAGCTAAGTGACCAGTCATTTGGTTATTATATTGATTTGGATGCGACAAAGTATGTGTTAAAATTACAGAATTTTTCTCATGCTGAAAAATTGATCTATAAGGTTCTTCATTGTGTGATGGAGACTACCTTGATACATGTGGATGATGCTATTACACACATCAGTATCGATTGATTAGTCCAAGTGAAAGTCGGATTGTCTTGCATTGTCAAAAAAAAAAAATTATGAATTTAGCTCCTGTTGTTGCTGAGACGAAACTAAGAACTCATAAAATTTCCCAGTGTAACAGCTGCAGGAGATGCTATCAGGATTCAGTGACGTTGTGCTTGGAACTCTCTGTCATTCATTAATGAAGTAGTAATAAGAAACCAATCAAAGCTGAGATTCGTAACATATCATGACAAAGACCATAAAGTCAAATGCTATTGGTGGATGAGAAACACCCGTTCCTCTATCATCCTAGCAACTTTCTGTGTCTAGCTGGCCATTGTTGCTTTGCTCGGTCGATCGGTCGCTTCCTCTCTTCCGACACCACCATGCGTGAAAAGGAGAAGGACGGCTCTCTTTCTTTTCTGAAAGTTGAAACTATTGTACTCCTTGTCGGAAGACCGAAAAGCAAAAGTGCTGGTGATCGATGAGAACGACCCCATTGCTATAGGGCCGACAACAAAAGTAAAGTTGGCTGATTAAAATCCCCAAATTGCGCTGATTGCCCTGCACGGGCAATGGCTTTTTGCACAACACTACTCGATTAATTAATCTCTGTAGCTTTATATTTGCTTCCTTTTTCTTAAAAAAAGAAACTTCTATGTTTTGGTCCAGTTTGATTTTCCTTTTTGTTTGAATCATGACATGATGTCATTGACATCTACTATTCCTCTAATCTTTGAGAAGCAAAATATCAAAGTTAAAAAAAAATTAAAATTGAGACAATATAAGCAAATGTTTCACACTGCTTCTCAACTTATGAACATCTAGGTACAAATTCCAAATGCTCATGTTGGCATCTGACATTGCAAGTATGAAAGTCCGGATCGCTTTTTCACGAGAACTTATAAGCAAGTACAAGGACTCTATTTCACCGTTGCTTGATTGTAGCTTTGTCTTGAACTAGTTGGTGTTGAAGTTGCTGACACTTTGGGCTTCACAATGATCTCCTATTTGATCCCAAAATGGGCTGCCAATTATCTCAACCTTGTCACCACTAAGTGGTTCCAAAACAAGGATTCAAACCAAAAAAAATAAGTTACACACAACAAAAATTAAAACTAACCTTTTATATAATTACCCTCGAGATATGTGTCACTAATATTTGCGGCCCAATCACCGCAAGCCTATCTATTCCTATAGGACAATGGACTATCTTCATGTTTGGAAAAAGGACCAGGAGAGACTTGCCTTACGTGACAGGTGTTGACACTCCCCACGAGCAGATCACTTCTTCCACGAGAGAGGTTATCCAACTTAGGTTGTCTGACTCAAGTTCGTAGATCAGATCGATTCGCTTGGAGAAATACTCGAGGGTTTGAAGACAAACTTGGGTTTCAGCTTGTAGTGCTGAAGACACCCGTACCTTATGCGCAACCCCATCTATTAATTTCCCCTCAAAATCACGGCAGATGCGTGCTATGAAACATTATCAATTATTGATGACTTTTCTCAAACATTATCAAGGAGGCAGCAACACTTTCCAAATTGGGTTGAAAGTTGATGAAGACAAACTTGGCAGGAGTCATTTTATTGGTACCCCCTAGGCTGAATCTGAATGAGATGCTCATCGCGAGAGTCAATGTCTAACGATTCTCTTCCTGCTACAACCCGAACATTGGTCCCAATTAATTGATCAGTCAACAATCTTGTGCACATATGCATAGAAAGAGGAGAGGGAAGAGGAGTGCTCGTGCGTCCCATGAGCTGCAAGCCTTTTTTCCAACATGTAATAACGCATAAATTGTTCATCCTTATGCATCGTTGTTTTTAGAGAAAGATATCAATAATTCTGCTTGATCAATTCTTCTTCAATATGTCGTCATTTTCAGGTTGGGAAGCCACGTCATTTGGGCGATTTTCCACTTTGGACTTAACTCTCCTTAAAAAAAAAGGCACGTTGCAGATGACAACATCTGCAAGTCATCATCAAAACATAGGCAAAATTTAAAATTGGAAGTGATTCGTGAAGAGTCTTGAAGAAGTGTTGATCGATTTCTAACACGATTCTTATGTTTTTCAATTCTCTCCTCGTACCTAGTATTTTCTTCTTTTCATAATTTATTTGCTTAGTCTTCACAAGCAGGATTGAAAAAATTAGGGAATAAGGATCTTAGAGTGCTCCACAGGGCGTTCTTGGTGACTAAGGTTGTGGTAAAAAGGAAGTGTGGTGCGAAGTGGCGGCTGCCGAGGATTTTGAGGGGTCTGGTGACGGTGTCATTCGTGATGGCGACCGCATCTTGGCTGTTTTTTCCACGACTCCTGAGGGATGGTGTCTTCAAGAAGGCCTTGGAAGAGTATGCAGCTGCAGGCATATTTTTTAAGATGCCGGTCGAGCTTTGATGTCGAGGATTTTGAAGGAATGTTTCATGCAATATTTCCTCAATTCTGACTAATCAGAGAGTTGGGTATTACCAAGTAAAAATTCTTTGCCTGAATTTGATTGAAGAAAATGGTAGGTAATATTTGGAATGGGGTCTCTCTTGTTTCTTAATGCGAATTTCGGCATCAATTTTCTTTCTGGCTCTGTTATTCCCATCTCTGTTTCAGGCAAAACAAGATGATCCTTATCATTCTCTTCTTCTAATCTTCATTCTCCACCAGCCGTTGAGGATATAATTCGGTTTTAGATCTTGAGGACCACAAAAGCTTTTATTATTGAAACATTTCGCTACCGCCAGAAGCCTGAGTTCTTGCCATTCGTTTTGTATCCACGGGAATTAGGGATTGTTTTCCTTTGTTCGGCAGCAGATGTTCGCTATGAGTACAGTATGGTCTTGCTATATTTCGAGTGCATAAAAGAGGATCCAGTGGTCGCAAAATGCAGAAACTAAGCTACTGTGCAAATTCTAAACGGCTCTTTGGACACGACAGCACCTACAGACAAACTCCAGTAGCTTCAACATGTCTAATGGAGGTTCTTCTGAGATCTTTGGGCGAATCTTCAAGATGGTGGCAACCGTTGATATGTTGGAGGTTATAGGTTTGAGAGAGAAGAAAA
Source organism: Corymbia maculata (assembly GCA_014182735.1). NCBI lineage: Eukaryota > Viridiplantae > Streptophyta > Magnoliopsida > Myrtales > Myrtaceae > Corymbia > Corymbia maculata. Next base: position 17,090,035 of record CM024685.1, read on the forward strand.
TGTTTTATGTTACTTGAAGTATTACACCAAGAGACGTTAAATTTGGAACACTCAACAGTGTTACCTCCAGCGTAGGGAAACCCTAGAGTTTATATATACAAGTTATTGGGTTCCAGCCCATATGGGCCCAAATAACTATGATTTTACCTATTAGGCTTGTATGTGAACATATTATTTGGATTATATTAACAATATATCCAACAATCTCCTTCGATGTTCACCATACAACACAATCCAATACGATGGTCAGTGTAATGTTCAAATAAACAGGAATCATCCACATTCAATCCAAAACAATCAACTCGGATCGATCAAAGAGTTTTTTTTTTTTTTCCCAGCAGTAAAGTTTTAAACTCAATCATCATTTGCAATCCAAATAAGTGAATTATCATTATCATGAATCTGTTATGAGATCAACAAATCAAAATAAGTATTAGGAGTTTTAGATTCAATTTAAACTCATCTAAATCCTAACTCCTAAAATAAATCTCAGACTCGGTTCACAACCAACATATGCATAATAGTCAAGTATAAGTAGGCCAGTCAAAATAGTCCAAGGCCTTACAAATATAAAAAACAATCATAATAATGTTCACAAAATAGAGATAACAAAATGCAAGTCTCAAATAAATGGACTCCATCAAAATAAGCAATAGCAGGTAAACTGTCAAGTTTCCACATGCTCTAAATAACATATCTTCATTCATCAAATAGATCATCCTGGTTAAGATTCCACTCATGAAGCTCTCCTCCATCTCTGCCATCCCCTGTAGAATGTCAAATATGAATTTCATATTATTATAAATTCAATCATTTAAATAAAAACTTAGCACCATTCCATCAGGCATAGAAGAACATATATTGATGTCATAAAGCATCATAATATCATGTTCATAAGTATCAAGTCAGTTTCATAAATTATGAACAAGACCTAAACAATGTGATTTACAAAGAACCATCAACTTAAGTTTATTTGTAGGAGAATAACTATTGTCTAGTTTTAAAAGAACATGACCAATAATCAAGTCACTTACAATAACTTAGTTGTGTAATATCAAGTTTCAATTAAGAACAAGACCAACATGCTTCTTATGTAAACAACTGTTTCTATGTTTCAATTTGGAATGTCACAGTTACTGATTTCTTAAAGTCAAAAAATCTAGCATCAAGTTTGGAATGAAATCATTTAACTAAAAGGATAGTCCAACTTAGTTGAATTGTATTATCAAGTTTGGATTGACACAATCTTCCCTAATAGAACCTTTGAATTAGGTTAAAGTCATCTTCATCAAATTTGGAATGAGACAACTCACCCTTTTCAAATTAATCAGCAACTGTAAACATCGATGAAGCATATAAACTGTGCTTATCATTGTGGTCAAAAAAGGAATATTCGATAATTCAAAACACACAATTAGAAGATAAGTAAATGGTAATTAAGACTTGCCTATGTAGTCTTTAACCCTATTTCCCCCACTGTTTTGAATAATCGATCTTTAGGCATACCTTATTGAGAGTATCGGCTATGTTATCATTCGATCTCACATCGATCAAGGTGATAACCCCTTGTTCTCTCAGATAATTCAACAACGCATGTCTCAGTCTCACATGTCTTCGTTTTGAATTAAAGAGAGCATTCTTGACGACTTGGACAACTGTTTGATTATCATAGAATAGGCTTAAAGAATTAATCTTTAGCCGAGTCAAAGGAATATCCATAATCAAATTCTTTATCCACTCGGCCTCTTCGCCAGCTGAGGCTAATGCAAAAATTTCTGATTCCATAGACGACAATGCAATATAAGTTTGTCGTTTGGATTTCCAAGTAATAACAGTTTTACCCAAAGTGAATATATATCCACTAGTGGACTTACTATTTCCAATATCTGAACACCATGAGGCATCAGAATATCCATCCACAGTTGGAGGATAACCAGAATAATAGAGAGCATAATCTTTAATACTTTTAAGGTATCTCATTAGCCTATTGAAGGCATCCCAATACTCTTTACTAGGATTACTAGTGAAACGACTCAGCATGCCAACTGTAAAGGCTATGTCAAGTCTAGTGCAACTCATAGCATACATGAGACTACCAATCAGTTTCGAGTACTTTAACTGATCAACACCGGTTTCTTTATTAGGACTCAGTCTTTTATTATAATCATATGATGTCTCACTCGGTTTACACTTGTCATATCTCTAAGTAGAAAGTAGCTGCTCAATATAATGAGTTTGGCTAAGGGAGATGACTTGCCGATTAAAGCTTACTTTCATGCCAAGAATGGTATTAGTAATACCAAGATCTTTCATGTCAAATTCTCTAGTTAAAGTAGCTTTCATGTCATTCACTACAGAATGATCGGAACCAAAAATTAACATGTCATCAACATACAAGCAAATGATGACTATTTTATTTGACATAAAATGATGGTAAAGGCATTTATCTGAATAACTAGACTGAAAGCCATAACTCTTTACCACTTTGTTAAATATAAGATGCCACATCTTAGGTGATTGCTTAAGACCATACAAGAATTTGTTTAATTTACAAACTTTGTCCTCAAGACCTTTCATAACATATCCTTCCGGTTATTCCATGTAAATTTCCTCATTTAACTCCCTATTTAAGAAAGCTGTTTTTACATCCATTTGATGCACTACAAAGTGTTCAATAGATGCCAAAGCAAGAAGAATTCTTATAGTTGATAGATGACACACAGGTAAATAGACATCAAAATAATATATTCCACTCTGTTGTTTATAGCCTTTAGCTACTAAACGTGCTTTGTATCTAGCTATTGATCCATCACTATTCAGTTTCTTTTTCAATACCCATTTACAGCCTATAGTTTTAGCCCCTTTTGGCAAATTTACTAACTGCCAAGTGTGGTTTTGTAACAGAGGGCTCATTTCATCATCTATGGCTTCTGCCCACAATAAGGATTCCCTAGATCTCATTACTTCATGATAGGAGAATGGATCATCCTTAAAATGGTAAGTAATAAAGTCATCACCAAAACTTTTGGAAACTCTCTCTTGTAGATACTCTAATTGGAAATTGTTCAACAGCCAGCTGTGTGGAATTAGTGTCAGAAGGGCATGCTTCAGATTCTACAAGAGATTCCGAAATCATATCTGTAGATCTAGAAACATTCAAGACTTGATTTCTGAGAAACTTATTTTCGAAGAACACCGCATCTCTAGATTCTATCACTGTGTTAGTAGATAGATCTAAAAACTTATTTACAGCACTATCTTCTGCACTACCTAGATATATACAAGTAATGGTTCTAGGTCCCACCTTAGGTCTCTTGGGATCTTGTATGCTTACATAAGCAATACAACCCCAAGTCTTAAGAGTATCATATCTACAAGGGCGCTTATGCCATATCTCATAATATGTCATAGACAACTTAGAGTGCGGCAACCTGTTTAAGATATAATTAGCAGTTAGAACTGCTTCTCCCCAGTAGGAGGAATGCATGCTAGCTGTAAGTAACATAGAATTTAACATTTCAGTTAATGTTCTATTCTTACGCTCGGCAACACCATTTGATTGGGGTGAACAAAGGGCAGTGGTTTCAAGTATTATACCTTCTGAAGCACAAAATTCCTTGAACCTTGTCATTATATATTCTCCTCCTCTATCACTCCTAAATTTCTTAATTTTTAAGTTGAGTTGATTTTCTACTCTAGACTTGAAAATTTTAAATTTTTCAAAAGCCTCATCTTTCGATTTCAACAAATAGACATCACAATATCTAGAAAAATCGTCTATGAATGTTATTAGATACTTCCGACCACCTCTAGTAATGTAATTTCTAAAGTCACAAATGTTAGAATATATTAGCTCAAGAAGTTGTGTGCTTTTAGAAACCAATTTAAAGGGTTTTCTAGTGATCTTAGCTTGTGCACACACTTCACATTTGTTAAATCGAATAGAAGTATCTAATGGAATGTTGTGAGTTCTAGCCAGATGTTGCATTTTCCTATAATTCACATATCCAAATCTATTGTGTAGCAATTTTGGATCAATCAAAGTAGAATTTACATAGTTCATGCTATCAGTATTTAAACTCAACCTATACATTCCATTAACCATGAATGCACAACCGAAATAACATGAGTTAACAGATAAAGTTACTCTACCATTCATAGTTGAAAAAGACATACTAGCTTTGTCAAGTAAACTCATATATATCAAATTTTTTTTAAGTAAAGGTACTACTCTAACATGTTTCAGAGTTAGTAATTTACCTGAAGAAAGCATCAAGTTTGCAGTTCCAGCATGAGTCACATCTGCTTCACCACCATTGCAATTTTCCACAGTGTCTTTCACTTCTGTGACCTCAATGAGTAAGTTCTTGTCATTTGTAGCATGACAAGTAGCGCCACTGTCCAACCACCACTCAAAAGAGACACAGGTCTTTCCATTTTTCATCATTCCAATGAAAGCCCGAGGCTCAAATTCATTAATTAGCATATTAGCCTTATTTTGTGGTGTGTCATCCTTTGGTTTCTTTGGTAACTTATACTCTGCTGCCTAGTGACCCCACTTTCCATAGTTATGGCACTTGCCCTTCTTCTTCCTTTTGGAGATAGTCTTTTTGGCCTCTAACTGTAAAGAGGATTCACATTTTGGTGACTTGAACCTTTTCTGAAATTTATTGGAGTGTGAAACTAAGTTGGCAACTGACTGTTGTTGTCCTACTTGTTCCAAACTCTTTCTAGTAATGTTTTGATCCTCAATGTGAATATACCTCTTTAATTCATCCAGTCCCATCTATACCTTCAGTCTGTGCATTTTAGTCTTGAAAGAACTCCATTCAGTTGGTAGCTTGCTCAATACAAGACCGACAAAGAGATTATCGGACATATCAGAGTTATCATCTTTCAGCTTGTTCCTCATGTTTTCAAATTCAACTAACTAAGAGGTAATGCTTGAATTCATAGTGAATTTAAAGTCAAAGAATTTCTCTACTAATAGAGTTTTAGAGAGCCCCTCTTGTTTTTGGAACTGAGCATTCAAGTGATCCTATATCTCTTTCGCTGTCTTATATTCACTATAAGTCATAGCCAGATTAGGATTTAGAGAGTTCAACAAGTAATCTCTACAAAAATCTTCATTTTTGTTCCATTGATATTCATCCACATCTTCAATGGTAGATGCAAAGTCACTTAACATAGTATAAAATATCTCACGTTCTTTCATGCCAAATTGAACATGTAATTTCCATCCATGAAACTCAGTAACATCAAAAGATTGTAACTTTAGAATATCATAGGAACTACGCTTTGCCATTATAATTCAGAGCAAAGTGTTAGAAAGAGTGCACCTTGAAGTCTTCGGAACCACAAAATCGAATAACTCTCTTAACCTTAATCAAACCGCTTGCCAAAACAAACCCAAAAAAAACAGATCTGGAGCGCCCAAAAACCTTAAGATGGACTGCCCCTTTCGTTGAAATTCGTCGGAAATTCGCTGAAAATCCCAATGGAAATTTCAGAGTGTTGTAACTTCTCCGTCAGACCTTTGATCGACGCGAGTAACCACTCAAAACGTTCATATCGACGAGTAGAACAAAGCCCAAGTGATTTCACCCTCTAAAATTGGCTATAATTTTTTAGTTTTTGAATCAAAGATTTCGGTCACCCGAAACTTCAAACTCAGATCCTGCCCAATACCACCGTCGAAATCGAAAGTAAATTATACATTTGAATTCGTTTTGATGAAATCTTCAATAAGACACCTTACTCGCTCAAATCCGACACAAGAATCTAATACTTCTAGAATGTTGGAGGTTATAGGTTTGAGAGAGACGAAAGTGTTTTATGTTATTTGAAGTATCACACCAAGAGACGTCAAGTTTGGAACGCTCAACAGTGTTACCTCCAGCGTAGGGAAACCCTAGAATTTATATATATACAAGTTATTGGGCTCCAGCCCATATGGGCCCAAATAACCATGCTTTTACCTATTGGGCTTGTATGTGAACATATTATTTAGATTATATTAACAATATATCCAACATGATATTCAAGTTGATCAGATACTTTAATTCCCACATAGAGCTGTCAATTTACCTCAAATTGGGACAATATTGGAAAGTAAGCCTTACTAAAGTTGAGCATCCAAAAAGTCGCGGCTTATATGATTATGTGAGAATAATGTAAAAGGAAAACAACTTTCGCTTTCCCTACCATTTGTAAAAAATGTACGCGAATAGAATAGAAAAAAGCATGACACTCCTTGATTAAGCTCTGTAGTTTTGGATCATCTAGGAAGCTATCGTCTGAAAATTGAAGAAAGACCACATTCTATTAAGTGCATATCGGGAGCCAAAGCCCGAGCTTAAAATGAAAGACGAATTAAAAGAAACGAATGCCTTCTAGGCAAAAAGGAAGGCCACAAATACAGTACGGACAATAGAGCCTTAATTCACGGCCAAAGGTGATGACTTCCGGGTTTGCTTTGCTAGACGCCATTGGGATTGTTCACTCAAATGGGCAAGTACGCTCTCCATTGCATTTTCGAGTGTTTCTGCACACTCTACCTCTGCTTTCAGGCAACTTCGTTCTGATTTGATGGCGAGAGTCCTCTGACCTCTTTGGGAGAGGGCCTCTCCAGCTCCGCTGTCAAATAATCAATCGGCCAGCTTCCCATCTTTACCTGCAATCAACGTCACAATCTGCTGAAGCTCTGGCATTGGAACGACGCTCTGCCCAGCCTTCTCCTCTGCTTTAAGTCCTCTTTGAAGAGGCTTTTAATCAGACGGGAAAAAACAGGGGAGGACGCAATGCAGCAAACTGCTGAAGCTCAGGCATTGGAACCACACTCTCCCTAGCCTTCTCCTTGGTTTTAATTCCTGTTGCAATTCCTGTTCGAAGTGGATTTCCTGTTCCTGCTCCTGTTCGAAGTGGATTTCCTGTTCCTGTTCCTGCTCCCGTTCGAAGTGCCTTTCGACTTCCAGTTCCAGTTCCTGTTCCTGTTTGAAATGGCTTTCCTGTTCCTGTTTCCGTTCCTGTTCCTGTTTGAAGTGGGTTTTAATCGAACCGTAAAAAGTCTTAAATAAGTATTTGAGCTGCTTTTGGAATACACCTCCTACTTGGCCAACCCTAACCACATGCGAATTCAAGAAACACTCATTTCAATCAGGGACATAAGTCACTTGATTAGTGAATAGGCAGACCAAATAAACTATGCTCTTGAAACACCACAGCTAGTTAAATTGTTTTGAGTGGTGCTATGAGTATCTGATTCTTTTAATGTCCTGTCTTTCCCATGGCAAAATGGTATTAAGTAAGAAATGGACAATAAAACGGAGTATATTATGTAAAAGCTACGCTAAACTAAATAATCGCTCTATACATAATAAAAAGAGCATTTTAATAAGAAACTTGAGCTATTCTATATATTTCTTCAAGACATTGAAGTTTTTCCAACCATTTTGTGATAAAAACTGACCTTGTCCCCTGGAATTGTGCAAATATGGAAATTTCTCAAATACAAAAAAGGAAAGAAAATGGAAAACAGAAAAAGAAGAAGAAGAAGAAGAGAAAACGAGTGCAGAATAAGTGCAGCTGGATTTATATTAATTTTTTCCCCGATTTCCCACAATTATTACAAATCTACTTAAAGGTTGAATTCATGTTTGTGGGTGGTTGCGTCTAAGACCAAAGAGAAAAGGAAGAGAATGGTCTGGACTCACCTTGTAATGCTTGAAAGACCGGACGGACCCATCGAAACCTTTCTCAAACCCACGTAAGTTCCCGCAACTAGAGATATGTATGTCGCAGACATCTGCCAATGGGGTTGATATGCCAATCCCCCTTTCCAAAGAGTCGCAACAGCTAGTACTTTGGTTCAAAAACTCCCGCTCGTCGAGGCCCTCGACAACCTGTAGCCCTTCGCAATTGAGGATTAATAAATATCGTAGGTTCCTTAAGTTTGGTAAACCGCGGATGCTTTGCAGCAAAGGACATGACTGAACTCGGAAGTCTTCCCACAATTCCGACGCACCGTCAACTTCAATCTCGCTTATCTTATCGCAACCTTCAAGCTGGAATGCTTGCAACTTTTTTAAGGCTTTCAATGGGAGGATTAGTCTCCCTTCACAAGTAATCATCTTCTTGACAGCCTCATTATTATCATGCGCAGCTTCCTCCACATAATCTAGCCTTTCCAAGGATTCGCAATATTCAATATACAAACCCTCCAGTAATTCGAACGGGCAAGCATATTGGATCTCCATTAGCACTGGACATCCCCCGACCCAGAGTAGTGTCAGCTTCCTCATGTTTGATAGCTTGAGTCTCTCAAGGAGTCCACAGCTTGTCACAACCAAATTCTTTAAATGTGGAAGCTGAAGCCCATCGAATTGAAATTCTTGCATCGGAGACTCAAATAACTCTAAATCTAACAAATCTCTCAGGTTCGGAAAGATTGGCACAACTGAATTGAAGTTGCTAAGGTCTAGCCTTTACAGAGACAAGGGAAGTTGCGGAAAGGTTTGCTGGTCCGATTCAGACGAATAAGGTTCCCTTAGCAAATAAGGGGAAGCCGTCTCGGAAGGAGGAGGGGCAATGTGAAGTAGTACACACAAATTAGTTAGTTTGGATAATCTCCCCAACCATCATAAATCACCGGTACAAGGTCCTCCTTTGTCATCTAGATGCAAACTAACCAAATTAGTCAAATTTGAGAGATCTGGGACTACCTTCAATGATGTGGATGACACTGATAGATCGATTAAACTTGTTGGGAGCGCCGGCAACTTTTGAATCTTATGACAATTCCTCAAATCCAATATTTGTAGGCAAGGAAGCATGCTGGCGGTCTTTGGAACTTCACTAACACTAGTACGTGATAGATTTAGGATCCTTAGAAAGGGCAAATTTCTAATTTTAGGAGGAAGTGGACCTGTTGAATTGAAGTTATTTATGATATGAAGCTCTTCCAAATTCGGAAGCATCCCAATAGAGCTAGCTAGCTCCCAATTATTTGCTGGATCAAATTGAGTAAAAAAGATCCTCATTTGCAAAGTGCACTTCATGTAATGACTTCAACTTCCATATGGAATCTGGCAGCTTTATCACTATACCATAATGTATATAGAAGCGAACTAGATTCACTAGGCCACTAATTTCTTCAGGCACATCTTTGAGATGACGGCAAGCATCAATCACCAAGTTAGTCAGACACTTCAACTTCCCAATTGAGCCATCAGTTTTCCTCAAATTCTCGCATCGGGAGAATTTAAGCCTCTCTAATTTCGAGCATTCAGAGAAGCTTGGTGTTGTAGTTATGCCGGGACATTCTCCAACATAAATAACTTTCAATTTTATTGTCATCTGTCAAAAGAATGCAATATTCAATTGATGAACATTCAAATATTACTTTCAAAGTAAATAGAATAGACGCCATTGGCGTTGTTCACTCAAATGGGCAAATCCGACTTCCATTGCATTTTCGAGTGTTTCTGTACACTCTAGCTCTGCTTTCAGCCAAATTCGTTCTGACTTGGTGGCAAGCGTCCTCTGACTTCTTTGAGAGAGGGGCCTCTCCAGTTCCACTGTCAAATAATCGGCCAGCTTCCCATCTTTACCCGCAATCAACATCAAAATCTGCTAAAGCTCTGGCATTGGAAAGACACTCTGCCCCGCCATTTCCTCTGCTTAAATTCCTGTTTGAAGTGGCTTTTAATCAGACGGGAAAAAACAGGGAGGACGCAATGCAGCAAGCTGCCGAAGCTCAGGCATTGGAACCACACTCTCCCCAGGTTTCTCCTCGGTTTTAATTCCTGATTGAATTCCTGTTCGAAGCGGCTTTCCTGCTCCTGTTTGAAGCGGCTTTCCTGTTCCTGTTTCCGTTCCTGCTCCTGTTTGAAGCGGCTTTCCTGTTCCTGTTTCCGTTCCTGCTCCTGTTTGAAGTGGCTTTTAATTGAAATGTAAAATCTTAAATGAGTATTTGAGGTGCTTTTGGAGCACACCTCCTACTTGGCCAACCTTAACAACATCCAAATTCAAGAAACACTTATTTCAATCAGCAACATGAGTCACTTGATTAGTGGAAAGGCCATATAAATTATGTTCTTAAAACACCTCTGTTAGCTAAGTTGTTTTGACTTGTGCAATGACTATCCGATTCTTTAACATATCGTGAAACTCATCTCCATAATGAATAGTAATAAGAAATAAATGGACAATAAAGTGGAGTATATTATGTAAAAAGTACGCTAAACTAAATAATTTGCTCTACATATAACAAAGAGAACGTCTTAACAAGAAACTCTGAGCTAGGTTATATATTTCTTTTGGGTGTTGAAATTTTTCCAATCATTTGCGATAAAAACTAACCTTGTCCCATAGACTTGTGCAATAATAGAAATTTCTCATATACAAAATGGGAAAGACAACGGAAAATAGATAAAAAGAAGAAGAGAAAACACAAACGCAGGATAAAACAAACCTGTGTCAAGTGTGTTTTTAAAATTAGCAAGACCAAGTTTAATTCATCTTTTTTTATTTTCCACAATGAATATAAATCTGCTTAAAAGGTTGATTTCAATGTTTGTGGATGGTTGCGTCAAGACCAAAGAGGAGAGAATAGTCTGAACACACCTTATAATGCTTGAAAGACTGGACGGAGCCCTCGAATCCTCTATTAGGCCCACATAATTTCTTGCAATTGATGATCTCTATGTGGCAATCATTTGGCAATTGGTGGCTGATATGTTGAATAACCTTTCCAAAGATTCACAATAGCTAACAGTTAACCGGTTCAAAAACTCCAGCTCGTCCAGTCCCTCGACAATCTGAACGCCTTTGCAGTCGAGGATTGAAAAGACCATAGGATCTTTAGGTTCGGTAAACCACGAACACTTTGCAGCAGAGGACACTTCCAAACGTGGAAGACTCGCCACGATTCCGATGACCTGACAACGTAAATCTCGAGTATCTTAAAGCAACCTGCCAGCTTGAAAATTTGCAACTTTTTTAAGGCTTTCGATGGGAGGATTAAGTCTCCCTTCACAAGTAATCATCTCCTTGGCAGACTCATTATTATAATGCCCTGCTTCCTCCGCATAATCTAGCCTTTCCAAGGACCCGCACTCTTCAATAGACAAATGCTCCAGTAATTCGAAGGGCCAAGAAAATTGGATCTCCACTAGCTTTAGACAATTCCTCACCGAGAAAAGTGTCAACTTCCTCATGTTTGATAGCCTGAATCTCTCGAGGGATTCACGGTGCTGCACAACCAAATTCCTTAGTTGAAGCCCATTGAGTTGAAATTCTTGCATGAGAGAGTTATAAAGCTCTAAGAATAACGGAAAGATTGACACTACTGAATTGAAGTTATTAAGGCCTAGCTTTTCCAAAGACGAGGGAAGTTGCGGAAGGGTTTGCTGGTCCAGTCCAAACAAATAAAGTTCCTTCAGCACATGAAGGGAAGCCAGCTCAGAAGAAGCAGGAATATTGTGAAGTCCTAATCTCAAGTTAGTCAATTTGGATAATCTCCCAAAGCCCCATAACTCACCACTACAAAGTCCTCCTCCTCCTCCATTTAGATTCAACTCAACCAAATTAGTCAAGCTTGAGATATCCAGGACTACCCACAATGATGTAGATGACACTAGTAGATGGGTTAAACTTGTTGGGAGCATTGGCAACTCTTGAATCTCATTGCATTCCCTTAACTCCAATATTTGCAGGCGAGGAAGCATACCAACACTCTTTGGAACTTCACTAACCCTAGTATTTGATAGATCTAGGATTCTTAGAGAGAGCAAATTTCCAATTTCACAAGGAAGTTGACCTCCTAATTCCCCAATTTTGACTTTAAGCACTTCTAGATTATGAAGCATTCCAATAGCACCAGGTATCTCACTTAAACTTAATATCTAAAATTCATTAATGTCAATTGAAAAGCGCAACTTACGTAATAATTTCAACTTCCATATGGAATCTGGGAGTGTCCTCACATTAGACCCCTCTACAAAAAAGTGCTCCAAATTAACTAGGACCTCGATTTCTTCAGGAAAATCTTTAACACAATTGTCCCTAGCAATCTTTAGTTTAATCAGACACTTCAACTTCCCAATAGAGCTGTCAATTTCCTCAAATTGGAGCAGTTTTTGAAAGTAAGCCTCTCTAACTTCAGCCATTCAGAGAATTTTGGTGTTCTTGTTATGCCGGGACAATTTTCGATAGACAGAGTTTTCAATTTTATTGCCATCTGTTGAAAAGAATGCAATATTCAATGGATGAACAATCAAATATCCTTTCAAAGAAAATAGGATAGAAAGAAGCATATTACACACCTCGGTTAAGCTTTGTATGCTGTGTACGCTGTTTAGTTAGTCGGCGCTGAGTACGCTGTTTAGTTGTCATCAAATAGGATTTCACATCCTTAATGTTCTCTTGTTTGTTTATGTGACGGCTAAGAAAAATAATCCATTTATCTTGCTTGTTCTTTTGGCTTTTCATTATCTTTTCTGTTAAAAAGGCACTCTTATTTCTAATTTATTTTTTGATGCAGAATATAACCCCATGTCGACAGACATATATTGGTCGAAACAGAGAGTTGTCAATTTTGAGGACGAAGACCATAAAATCAAATGCTATTGGTCAATGAGAAAACTAAATATGGCTAAATGAATGGCCTACGGAACGGAAATATATGACAGAAGGCCAGGAATGCTTAGCTTTTTACAAGTTCAGTCTACTTTGTGTCTCAAACGAAAGTCATTCCGTTAAAAAATCAAGTTTCTCTGCTATGTCACTATCTTTCCATCAACAAGGCTTCCTTAAAAGACTCACAATGGACGACCTTGCCGGCCAGGCTGCGCTGGCTTCTGTTGGATGAACCTCGACCCAATCGTCACGTTGAAAAGACGACAATCACATGCTTCCCTTGGCCGGCGCTTAGTACGCTGTTTAGCTGTCAAAAAATAGGTCGCATCGCCTAAATTTTCTCCTTTTGTTTGTTCATGTGATGGCTTGGAAAAATGGTCAATTCACCCTGCTTGTTCCTTTGGCTTTCCAATTCTCTTGCGATCAAAATGGATTCTTATTTTCAATTTAGTTTTTGATTGCAGAAAATAATCACATCCAAACAGACATGCAATGAGCGGTAACACAAAGTCGTTAGATTTGATGAACAAGACTTTAAAATCAAATGCTATTGGTAGATGAGAACGTTTGTGCTTGAGGGCAAGCCATTGGGGACACCGACGCCACTATCGAGGAACAAGTCACAATTGCATCTGTCTTTGCCTTGCCAATGAAAAAAAGCTCGTGATATCGAAAAAAATTTATCGATTGCACAAAACTCAATGCGTCATAGTTAATCTTCAATAATCGATCGTTTGTATCGCAGAAAATAAATGTTTAATAGAATTTTTTTTTTTAAATGATTGTTTGTATAGTTTACAAAAATAAATGATGGAAAATATTTTTATGTTACTAAAAATGTTCAAACATAAATTATTGACAATAATAAAAACATTTTTCATCAACTAACTATTTTAAGTGATACAAGCGATCGATTTCAGGAAAATCTTTTATAAATTATTCATTTTTATAAAACGAACTAGGCCCAAAGAAAACGATGAAACTTACACCGATGGATTTTTGATTTAATTGTTCTAGGTTGTTCCATGTAACTGTGAAAGATATGAAATTAAGGAAACATAAAAAAAATACATCACTCTCAAACGTACTTTTCATGCACATGGCAAGGTGCCATGTGTTGCACTATGTCACGACACCAAAAATTTGACTTGAACCCAACATGAAATTAGCAACTTGCGATTTATGTTAATCTTGTAGGTGCAAATAAATGTACAAATATTCATGCATTGTAAATTAGGGTTTTATTAGTCATGTTCAAGTGACGACTATAGAAGTTGGACATCGTACGCATAAGAGGAGAAATATATGATATATTAATTGAAAGATCAAATGATTGTTAGACAGGAATATGCATGGGAGACTTCCAAAAATCCGCCAGCCAGCTCGCCTAGCTCTCGATGTTGTCTTCCATGGCCACCGGAGATGACAGCAGCCGAAGGAGTCGGAAGAGTGAGTTCAATGCTGCTGTGGTGTCCGACGGTGGATTGGAGAAGCCAGAGAAGAGGTGCAACGAAGGCTGAGATGAGAACTACGGCCATGAGTTTTCCCTAGCCGAAACGAAATGGACGGCTCGGATTTCACGAACAGAGCAAACGGCGAGGTTGAGAAGCTGCAACAGGACGCATATTCAACCGGTGGAGGGAGATAAAACGCGATGGTGGCGACGGTGGAGACGAGGTGACGGCGAACTTCGGCGGAGGGGGACGAGATGGTTGACTGGAGGTGAGATCGTCGTGGGGTCTCGGGTTTGATCGGGCGATGAAGACGCGAGGTTGAGATTTCAGAGAAAATCCCAGAGAGTATTTTCGGCGTTGATGGACTGGGCTGGAGAGACATTAGCGGGGCCGGGCTGCAGCGAATTGGCCTGACGGGCTTGGTTTAGTGGGCCGGATTGGGTCCTTGCAAACATAACCGAATTCGAGTGGGACTTTTTTGTTTTTCCTTTTTTTATTTTTTTATTTTACTAAAATACATGGTCAACTTGTGAGGAAAAAATTTAGGAGTCAATATATTCTATTGCCACATATAAAAAAGTTACAAGGATATTAGGACGGTGATATTACTATTAACTTTAATTGAAAATGAGAACTTGATATGGAGCTTGAGTTTTGTGATAAATTTTGGTGTTTAATAATAATAAAGTATGCCCTATAATCAAGTTTTATCACGGGCACATTTAGTGGTGTATTGAGCTGAGCTCGATTATGGGGTTGTGAAATTGAATTTAGTAGTTCAATATAAAATCATTAATGTCTAGTCAAACTTTGAGAAAGCAACATCAAATCGACTTATAGCTTGACCAGATATATAGCCTTCTGTTTTCTTAAAAGACCTTTAACTTGGACTCCACAGTCCCTCAAAATGCATTAGAATCAAGGAGGGCCGTGTACTAGAAATCAAAACAATACATATGATGATCAAATCCTCGAATGCATTGAAAATGCCATAAAGTGTTTGGAGATTATTAAAGTAATTAAATAGGAGGATCACTTTGATTATAGTTCTCGATGAATTTACCAACTTTTTGGGAAGGATGGCATTGGATTTCAACATTAGATACGAGGAAAGGAATACACTCGGTTCATTGGCCCGAAATGAGAGCTGATGCTCTAAAGCAGAAGTTTGAGAAAGTTTTGACATGTTAGAAGTTTCCAATACTCCCCTTATGTTACGAAAGTGAGCGATCAAACGAAAAAATATACTTAATAAATTAAATAGATTAGATACTAGATTTATGTGAGTAGGTTGTGATGATCTACGTTTATGGATAGAGCAGTAACAAATTTCACTATAAATTAAGTGATACAACAGAGATTATAATATAATCAACTCATTTAAACATTTCAGTATTTTCCAAACCCCTATTACACCTCACAAAATGATATTTCAATCTTGCAGAGAAATAAACAAAATCTCAATTAAGGATTTTGCGCTAAATCACTCTTCGACTTAGTCTCGGTGTAATCAACGAACGGAGCACCAGCTGCCCCACAAAACGGCTTCTTCGTTTCTCTGGACAAGCACGGCACGAAAACCACGCTCTGCCCTAATCAACTTCTACCGCCCAAGGTGCCCGCAATAGAATATAATATATGTGCCCGAGAGTTGACCGGATCATGGTCCAAACACGTTGGAACTTCCTGTTTCAAGCCGCAGACTCCAACACTAATTAGGAATTAGGAAAAGTTAATCCCGAATATTTCCTTTCTCTGTTTTTCTTGGAATCCTTGTCGAATGCGGATTCTTTAACACCGAAAGAAAGAATCTGAATTTCCATGACATATATTTGGGTGTCCACAAAATAATAATAATAATAATTTATTTTGAGTCAACTTTTTTATTCACGAATTCAAACTCGAGAGATATTTTAATAATATTGAAAAGATTTGGCATACTTTGTAAATAATCTATAAGGACGTGGTGGATGCAGAGAGAATGGCCATTCAATGCTGCCAAGAGTAGTGCAGTACCTCCATTGACATAGTCCGCTTTCTCAATCCGTGTTCAAGTGCCAAGCAACACAACACACAGTATCAGCTCTAGGAAGAATTAAGTTTGAACAACGTCCTATTAACCATACTGCCAAGCTTGCATCAAAGCTGTCTTGACCATGGTAGTTCCTCAGATTAATAAACACCTTAGACTCGAGCAATGGAGAAACGATCTCGTGGTGGCGGATTGCATTCCAACAGATCCTTAGCCTTCTTTTGCAGCTGAAACTAGGCGTTCCCCATACACTGAGCATCGAAAGGAATTGCTCACAAAGTTTAGGAGTCTCTTTGGCACTCATCAACTGGATGACGAGTTAAAGAATCACATAAATCAATGTGACTTAAAATGATCTTATGGATTCCCAAAGTGCCTTAAATTTCCAGGGAGGAGCACGACATAAAACAAAGGACTATTTTGGATCTCTAAAACATCAGACAATGAGAATCCGATCATTACACGCATACGTTCGGTTTAGACCGAGAACAAAAAGGGAAAAACCCGCCCTTGTCCATGCTTGCATATTCTTCTGTTTTTTTTTTTTTTTCCTCAACCGGACTCTGAAACGTGAATTGACTCTCCCAAATATCTCCTTTTCACAAAAAATGGATTGTGAAGGACAGAATCATGCTAGCTGATAAACCAACTTGAGAGAGAGAGAGAGAGAGAGAGAGAGAGAGAGGAACTCTTATTACTCTCAAGTTATTCATTATTAGGCAAAAGAAATGAAGGGTCAATCAACAACAAAGCTAATAGAAATTGAAACTTGGTCCCCCGATGTGACTGTACAAATTAGTCGAGTGCATCCAGATATCTAGCAAAACAGCAACAAATAGGTCGGAGTTGCACTTTGTTTTTGACAATTCTATATCTACCCAAATGATCACATTCTCAACCCAATCTCAGTTACAGACTTAAATCGAAAACCCCCATGTCTTCTTTGACTTCACTGTTTATCCTCAACAACTAAAATCACCAATTGGGCAATCCCCAGCTTCCTCGATCCAAAAAAAGAAAGAACACAAAAGCAGGGTAATCTTCAAATAGTCAAAAAGAAAATGTTGTAGCCTTCTCCTCAGATCAAATTTCTGCTCCTATTCGAAGTTGCATTCACATTTACATTCACAGTCGCTCTTCTGTTCCCATTCCTATTTGAAGTAGCGTTTAATCAAACTGTCGAATCTTAAACAAGTATTTGAGGTGCTTTTGGAACACACCTCCTACTTGCCCAACCCCAACCACATGCAAATTCAAGTAACAATCAATTCCATCGAAAACATTAGTCACTTGATCAGTGGATAGGTGGACAACATAAACTGTGTTCTTGAAACACTTATGTTACCAAAATTGTTTTGAGTTATGCAGTGAGTATTTGATTCTTTTAATGTTCTATCTTCACGGTAGAAATCGCAATTCACTATACTCATCTCCATGATGAATGGTATTAGGAAATTGACAATAAAGTGGAGTATATTATGTTACGCTAAACTAAATAACACACTCCATGTATAATGAAAAGAACATTTTAATAAGAAACTCTAAGCTATCCTAATTATTTTTTCTAGACATTGAAGTTTTTCGAATAATTTGCGATAAAAACTAACCTTGTCTCGTAGACTAAGAAGAAGAAGAAGAAGAGAAAACATGAGTACTCAATAAAACAAACCTATGTAGAGTGCATTTTAAAAATGTGAGACTAGATTTAGGCTCACATTCGTTTATCGAAAAAATGTAGCGTGTTTGGAAAAAAATTTTAATGAGTCATTTTTCAAAAAAATATAATTATTTTTAGTGTTCGGCTTAAACTTGAAAATGAAGTATTTGCTGTTTGGTAAAAAAAAAATATTTTCATTTATATATTATTTTTAATAAGTTTTTCATTATTTTATTTTTTAAATTATTTTTCTTTTCTTTTTTTCATTTTCCTTTCATCTTCTTCTTCGTTGGTATGGTCCTCCCCGCCCCCGCCCAGGCCTCCGTCCTCCGCTTCCACGCTGTCCCCTGCCGCCTCTCCGCCGCTGACCTCCGCCGCGTCCGCCACGCCTCCGTGGTCCCCACCCTCTTCCCCTCGCGGTCCCTCCGCGTGACCGCAAGCCAACATTCCGACGCGATCGCTGTGGACGGCGTCGAAGTGGCGGTTCTCGGGGTTTTCTACGGCCACGATGTGGTGGTGCATGGGCTCCGTGGCACTCTGAGCTTCCGACCTCAGTCAATCGACGGCGGTGCTCTTCCTCCGGTGCTTCGGCGAGGTCGAGCTTCGCCTGATCAGGCGAGGCCGAGCTCGCCCGACGCCGGCAAGCTCGGGCTCGCCAGATCTGGCGACCAGGGCGGGGCTCGAGCCTCGCCCAAGACAAGATATTTGTTTGAAATTTTATTGGCATGATGAAGATAGGTTTGAAGAAAGAAGCTATTGTTCCTTAAGAGTAATTTGGAAGTGGTGCATCTGAGCGTTACTCTCGGTCTTAATGAGCACTGTGATCATAAGAACTAGTTGTCAATTGCAATGTATGTTTTTGCCATCCATATCTTTTGGTATCTTTTACCTGATTCTGTGGGCAAGGAAGTGGTGAAGTAAAGGTGTACTCGCTACTTGTATTTGCTTCCTTCTCATTAATGGAGTTGCTCAAATTTGTTGGCGGCGCTGCTTTTGTGTGTGTCTCCCTCTCTCGCCCACTTTTGTCTTTATCCGTTACTTTAGTTGCCGTTTAATAATCTGTGTTGGTCGGTGTTTGTTAGTTTGGATCCTGTTTGCTGCATTCTGGGATTCCAAAATAGCTTTTAACTCTTGGAAAGGAGATAGTTTGTGATGAGGAGAGAAGACCAGTATGCCTCGTATGATGAAATGATCCAGGATGGACGGGAATGAATATCTTAATACCCGTGCGTGCTTGTAACGGAGAAAGAATATGAGAATCCAAGAAATGAATGTTAAACGTCAACTATGTTCCTGAGGAGCAGTATTGGAGAGCAGAGGAATGTAAGGTACGCTCTGAATATAATAATCTTTCTAGAAGAAACAAAAAGAGGGAATGGCCAATGGCCATGCCTGCCTTTACAATAATGACAATTCCGTTCTTTTTTTTTCTGCTAATACATTGGCCTTGGCAAGGCACAACTCAGATCTTATCATATTTACACAACTGCAATGTGCAAGGGCTGTGTCGGTTGATTCTGTCCTTGAAGCTTGTCTGTCTATAAAAGCAGCCCAAGATCTGCAACCGCTTAGTTTAGAATCAGAATGGATTATTCTTTTGTCGTGCAGAAAACCTTGCAACCTTCACACACCATTATTCTTTCATGCCTGATCCCAAATTGCACAGAAAACCTTACAAACTTTAGACCCACTTAAGTCTTTCATGTCTGACCTAAGATTTCAGTATTAGCAACACCATTTTTTCTCCCATGTGTCCTCGGCTATATTACAAAAGCAGCCCCACATAGCATGCTTGGGGTTTTGTTGACTCCGACATAGAAAAATGCCGGTTCGTCTCATTAGACCCGTCAAATGGGTGGGTCGGGTCGGGTCAAAAATATCCTACCCATATTGACTCATTTAACTCGTTTTGACCCAAATTTATGTAATGTAAATCTAGTAACCCATACCCGACCCAACCCACACCCGACCCATACCCGACTCGACCCGTATTATTAAAATCCATTATTATTCTAGAAAAACCCAAACTCATTGTAAGCTCTATGTTAAATGACCCACTCAATCCATATTTGATACATATTTAACTTTTACTTGACTCATATTTAATCAATATTTAACTTTGACTTGACCATATTTAACTTTCACTAGACCCATATTTGATCCATATTTGACTCATATTTAATTTTCACTTAACCCATATTTGACCCATTTAACTAAAAGTGGGTCATAATATGGATTTATGACCCATTTTGACACATCTACGTCTCATGCGGCAATAAAATGAATGAAGTACCGATTATTTTTTATTCCTGTACAGAAAAAAAAGAAAAAGAGGGTCCATTTAAGCAATGCAAAGATGAGAAACAATAGATAAAAGAGGCAGGCAAGCAGCTTCCTGGGTCTTTGCTTATTGAAGATCCAACTGACTTTTTCTTGTCATATTCTGACCATCAAACTCGTGCAAAACTCTATCAAGTTCGGCTGTCCAGCGAAAAGATCCAAAGACAGTAGCTGAAAATTAAGGAACAGGGAAGAGAGAGAGAGAGAGAGAATGGAAGGAGAGATATACAACTTCTTCAAGGTATGTATCACAGCTTTGATGTCTCTGTGCTATTGCTACTTAGTGGGCAGGATCATTCCAAAAGGTACTGGAAGACTCTTACCGATTCTTCCCGTCGTGGCTCTCTATCTTTATCTTCCTCTCAATCTCTCCGCGGTGAATCTTATCGGCCAAACTAGCTTCATCAATTCATGGCTTGGCAACTCCAAGCTCCTCCTCTTTGCCTTCGGCAAAGGGCCTTTATCTTCAGATCCTCCAATCTCTCTTCCACGCTTCTTGGCCATTGCTTGCTTACCCATCAAGATCCAACAGACGCCCTTAAAAAATCACCAGAGAGGACACAGAACGCCAGAGATCAAACACGCTCACCTCAAAATGGCCATCATAAAGAAAACCCACTTCCTTAAAGAAAACGTTAGACCCAAAACTATCTTGCTGCTGAACTATCCCGCAAAAGCTTTGCTTTTTGTGATGCTGTTACGGGCATACGACTATGGCGACCGTTTCCATTCAAACCTAATCTTGTTGATCTACTGCTGCCACCTATACCTTGCCCTTGATCTGATCTTATCCTCCATACAAGCCACAGCTCGAGCAGCCTTTGGGATGGAGCTGGAGCCGCAGTTCCGTGAACCGTACCTCTCGTCTTCACTTCAAGACTTCTGGGGCAAGCGGTGGAACCTCATGGTCACCAACATCCTGCGATTGACCATATATGAACCGGTCCACAAAGCTGTGTCGGCGGCTATTGGGCGCGAGTGGGCGGCGCTGCCAGCAGTGATAGCTCCTTCCTGGTATCTGGGCTCATGCACGAGCTGATGTTTTTCTACATGGGGCGTGTGAAGCCTACTTAGAAGGTCATGTGATTTTTCGTGCTCCATGGGGCATGTTTGGTGATTGAGGTGGTGGTGAAAAGGAAGTGCGGTGTGAAGTGGCGGTTGCCGAGGGTTTTGACGGGCCTGATGACAGTCACGTTCGTGATGGTGACCGCATCTTGGCTGTTTTTTCCACAGCTCCTGAGGGACGGTGTTGTCAAGAAGGCGTTGGTAGAGTGTGCGGCAGCAGGGGCGTTTCTTGAGAATGTCGGTCGAGCTGTGATGCCTCAGATTTTATAGAATGTCTTGATGCAATATTTCATGATTCTGACTAATCAGGGAGTTTGGGTATGTTACCGAGTAGACATCCTTTGCCTAAGTTTGATGGAAGAAAAGGGGAGATAATATTTAGAACAAGGACTCTCTCGTTTCTTAATGCAAATTTCGGCATTAATTTTCTTTTCCGCTCTGTTATTCCCATCTCTGTTTCAGGCAAAACAAATTTATCATTCTCTTCTTCTTTTCTTCGTTCTCCACCAGCGGCTGAGGACCCTGTCGTCGTAAAATGCAGAAACAAAGCTACTATGCAAATTCTAACGGTTCTTTGGACACAACAGCACCTACAGTCGGATGGCAAATAGGAGACGGTGCATGGGCCTGGAGAAAGATTCTTTCCTTGAGAGCTGCAGCTAGACCTTTTTTTCGATGGCAAATAGGAGACGGTCAGTCAGTTTCTCTTTGGTTTGATCCTTGGTTGGAAATGGGGCCCCTAAATCTGTTCTTTTCCGATTCTTATATATACCAATCTGACCTCTTAAGGGAGTCCAAAGTCTCGGACCTGTTTTCTCCAGCTGGTCTACCTATCTTGCAAGAGTTGTCTGCTTGGCATATTATGGTTCCCCACTTAACTCATTTACAAGACAGGTTTACCTGGGTTATGGACTCGGCGGGAAGATTCTCCATTGTGTCGGCATGGTCTTCCATCCGTAAGAAATCTCCTGTCGTGCCTTGGGCCTTATTTATTTGGAATAGGGTCATTGTCCCTCATCACCAGTTCATTTTATGGTTGGCTGCTAGGAATCGTCTCCCTACTCAAGTGTCTCTCTTGTCCCATGGCAGAATCCCCTCCTCGGTGTGTGCTTTCTATAAAGCCAGACCAGATTCTCGTGATCACCTGTTTTTTGAGTGCCAAGTCTCCAATATCCTTGCCACCTTTTGGGCTGCAAAATGCAACCTTGCTTGGTGCAACCATTCATGGAAGGATAACCTTCGGTGGGCCATGCCCTCTCTGGCCAGCAGGGACTTTCACAGTGACATCTTCCGTTTCTCTTTTGGTGTCCTCTGCTATGTCATTTGGAAGCCAGGAATAACATCATATTTCTTGCTTGCAACTTGTACATCCCTTCAATGAAGCAACACCTTATTAAGGCGGTAAAGGATAAAGCATTATCATACAAAGCTGTCCAAGATACTCCTTGCAACCGGCGACTCCAGCATTCCTCGGGCTTAGACCCGTCTATTTTTGCTGAGCAATCGAGGGTCATCTAGGTCTATACTAGACTTGTACGTATGGTTTTCATATGTTTGGTTTTTTAACTGTGAACACGGTACCCATCCACTCCATTGACTTATCGTCCCGAAGAGTGTGTTGGTTGGTGCCATGGTTCCCCTCTTGTACAGTTTCATTGGTTAAAAGTTATAATACTTACCTTCAAAAAAAAAAAAAAAACAGTACCTATAGTCGAACTCCAGTAGCTTCAAAACGTCTAATGGAGGTTCCTATAAGATCTTGAGATTATCCTATTGCAAGCGGCCCTTCTTTGCCATGAAATCAGTGCAGTGAATTGCCTCTCTAGGTATGTGCTCCATCCGGTATCGGTTAAAAGCTCCAGTCCTGCATTCCAAAAAGAGCGGTTCCAGATTCTCATTTTACCCGTCATGAAGGATTTTTGCATCAAGTTCATTGTGAATATATGACATTGCAGAGCGAGTCTCAGACCCCCTTTAAGAGCCCACAATTCTGCAATCGGGGTCGCCATGGTTCCCTAAAACCTGTAGAAGCCCGAAACCCAACAGCCGAGGTGACCACGCAAGATGCCCCCCACCTCACATAGACTGGGACTCTGAACATCTGATCCGTCTGCGTTCTTGTCGATAACCTTCTGTATCATTTCATTTAGAATCCATAAGATACTGAATCTCTCTTTCTAGTTCACTATATTTGAATAAGTTGTTAGATATAGAAAGACTATATGTGTATATAAGGCGCATATAAACAATGTAGACAAACAATATCGAATTATATTCACACATCAAATGTTTACTATGTAAAAGTGATATAGAGATGGCAGTAAGAAAACATGGGTTAGAATTAGGCGATTGTCGCTATCCATCAAGAAAAAAAGTTCGAGAAGAAAAAACAAAGAAAGAAAGGAGTTGGTTTAAACTCCCTTTATAATGTTCGCGAGATTGGATGGAGCCATCGAATTGTTTCTTAGCCTCAGCTAATTTCCCGTAGTTGAAGATATCTACGTTGCTATCCTCTGGCAATTCTGTTCGTGATACATCATCTACCTTTCTCCTAATCTACAGCGATGAATGGTTAACTGATTCAAAAACCCTAGCTCATCAAGGTCCTCAACAACCAGTAGCCCATCATAGTCACAGATGTATAAATACTCAAGCTTCTTTAAGTCTGATAAACCACGAACACTTTCCACTGAACAATAATTTGAGACGTCAGACCCTTCCCCGATTCCAATGTACCTAGTACTTGAATTTGGAGTATCTTCGGGCATCCCCTAAGCTTGAAACTTTTTAAGCTTATATAATACTCGTGACAGAAAAGTTAGTCTCCCTTCACATGATCAACTCATTAGCAAACTCTACTTTACCCGTGTAAGCTAACCTTCCCAGGGACTCACACCAGATGATAGAAAATGCCTCTAGTGATTCACACAGCCCGGCAAGTTGGATCTCAGCTAGCTTTGGGCAACGTTCTAATGGACGGTTTTGAGCTTCCTCATTTTTTATAGCAGAATATCTCAAGGGGTTCACAGCTTTTCAGAACAAACTCTGTAAATTTTAAAAGTTGAAGCCTGTTGAATTTGATTTAGTTGCATTTGAGACTGTGAGAGCTCTAGACCTGACAAATTTTTCAAATTTGGATGAGACTGATACAGTTGGTTTGAAGTTATCAAGGTTTAAGCTTAATAGAGATGGTGGAAGTTGCGCGAGTGTCTACACGTCTAACCTAGACAAATGAAGTTCCTTTAACTGAGAAAAGGGAGCCTACTCAGTAGGAGTAGGGACATTGAGAAAATTCAAGCTCAGCTTATACAGTCTAGATAACCTCCCAATCCACCCTAACTCACTGGTGAATTTGCTTCCTTGCCTCCAACTAGAACCAAGATAGGTCCAAAATCTAGGACTACTTGCAACGTTTTAGATGAAACCTGTAGATTGTTTAAACTTGTTGGAAGCATCGGCAGTTCGTGAATCTCATCGCATTCTTTTTATCTCAAGTGTTTGCAAATAAGGAAGGATACTAAATTGTCTTTGGAGCTTCACTGATGCAAGGGTACAACAAGCATAGGATTCTTAGAAAGGGCAAACTTCTTATTCTAGATGGAAGTTAACCTTCCAAATTTTGTGTCATGACTTCAAAGCATTTCCGTTGCACTTAGCGACTGCCATACCATGGTTGGAGATAAATTTGATTCAAATTACTCAGTCGAAAACTGCAACTCACATAACTATTTCCACTTCCATATGGAATCTGGTAGTTTTTTCACTCGACAGCACCATCCTAAAGTCAAGCACTGAAGATTCACGAGACCTCTGATTTCTTTGGGAAAATCTTCAAGATGATGGCAATAATTGATATTCAAGTCCATCGGATGCTTTTAACTTCCCAAAAGAGCCATCAAATTTTCCCAAATTGGGACAATGTTGGAAAATAAACCTATCTAAGTTGAGCATCCAAAGGAGTTGCTGGTTGTGATTGTGTGAGAACAGTGTAGAAGAAAAAGAACTTTCAATTTCACCACCATTTGTTAAAAAATGAATGCCACTATCCATAGGATGAGTGATCACTTATTAGTTAAGTGGAATAGAAAAAATATGACACGTCTTGATTCAGCTCTGTAGTTCCGAATCATCTATGAAGCTAATGTCTGAAAATTGAAGAAAGACCACATTCTCTTAAGTGCATATTGGTCAAAGCCCGACCTTAAAAGCAAAGACGAATTAAAGAAATGAATGCCTTCTAGGCCAACAAAAGAAGAAGAAAGAAACAGGCCACAAATATAATACGGACGAGGGGCCTTCATTCCTGGCCAACGGTGACATCTTCTGGGTTTGCCTTGCCCGACGTCATTGGCATTGATCGCTCAAATGGGCAAGTGAGCCCTCCGTTGTATTTTCGAGTGTTTCTGTATTCTCTAGCTCTACTTTCAGCCAACTTCGTTCTGACTTGATGGCGAGCGTCCTCCGACTTCTTTCACAGAGGGTGCTCTCCGGTTCTGCCATCTAATCATCTGCTAGCTTGCCATCTTTACCTGCAATCACCATCACATTCTGTTGACGCTCAAACATTCGAACGACTCTCCCCCCAGCCCTCTCCTCCTCTGTCTTAATACCAGTTTGAAGTGGCTTCTAATCTAACGGGAAAAAACAGGGGAGGATGCAATGCAGAAAACTGTTGAAGCTCAGGCATTGGAACGACACTGCCCCCTGCCTTCTCGTCGGCTTTAATTCCTGTTCCTGTTTGAAGTGGCTTTCCCGCTCCTCTCCCTGTTTCAAGTGGCTTTCCAGTTCCTGTTCCGGCACTCCCACAAAGACGAAAAATTTGACGTTTATGATTTTCAAAAAGCCGTTCCAGAAAAATGACATAAAGAGACAGTATTATAGTCAAGACTTTGGATAAATTTCATGAGTCAGGTATTCGAATCTAATAGTTGAATGAAGGGAGAACGATCGAGATCGCTTGGTGATTTCATACTCAAGTATAAAAATGCAAGAATGAGGCTTGAATCGAGGGATCGATCCATGTGCGAATAAAAATAGGTCTACTGAAATTGAAATCGCATAGAAAAGAAATAAATTGTGAAACGAAACTACACGGAAATGAAAGTGCAAGAACCAAAGGCTTAAGTAAAGAGAACGTAAAAGGAAATGAAATGCAAAAGATGGATAAAACTCACGGAGAGTATTCTTGGTCGTCTATGCTCACCTGGAATGGAAGTTGTTTGTGCCTTCTCTTCCAATTTTTACTCCAGCAGCATAAAATCCTCATCCCGCCCACGTTCATCGCATGTTTTGACCAAAATCTTCATCCATCATCGCGCCCTTTCCATGTTTGCATGCTTTGCCTCCATGTAAAAAAGCATGCTGCAATCTTCTTCTTCTTCTTCTTCTTGTTTGCCCAAGCCTCATCACGCGACTCACCCAGCCACGTCCTCTGCATGCTTTTCTTGGTCGAACTCATCTTCTCGACATTAAGTCGACAAGGAGGTCGAGCCTCTCTCGCTCTTGCCCAGCGCCGATCATTTCCCTCATTGCAGCTGGCAAAATCAACACTAATTGAAGTGGACACATAAAATGCCTCAGTTTCGATTTATGGGTGAACGTGGGTACTAGTGACAAGTTTTTTTGAGAAGAGAAAACGAGAATGAGAAGAAAGTAGGCATCTTAATCAAGATCAGCTCAGTTCACTCACCTACGAATTGCTTCCTTGGCAAGTTTCCCGATCATTCGAACTACAACTGCAGCCAACCTTGAGGGAGAATAAGCTCATGTTTTCTCTTTGATCCTATTTGACTATGCTCCTCAATACTCATTTCGATCGGACTATCTTCGTGCATGTGTGAACTCTCAGCTTCTAGACTTGATACTATTTTATTATGTTTCCCGGTGCTCATTTGACAATCCTGTGAGTTTTCCTGTAGATATGCTTCGCTCGAATTATCTCCGTGCACATGTGAACTCTTGATTGTTGAATTTGTTGATCCATGATCAACCTCATAGGATGGATCTGTCAGTTGATTATCTTGAAGTTGCTCTTCCTGTTCCTGTTTGAAGTGGCCTTTAATTAAATTGAAAAATCTTATTTAAGTATTTGCGGGGCTTTTGAAACACACATTCCACTTTTTTATTTATTTTATTTTATCGGTGAGCACACATTTTACTTGGCCGACCCCAGCCTGATGCAAATTCAAGCAACACTCAATTTCCGTCGGGAACACAAGTTACTTGATTAGTGGTTAGGCCGAACATACAAACTGTGTTCTTGAAACACCTCAGCGAAATTGTTTTGAGTTGTGTAATGAGTATTTGATTCTTTTAGTGCTCTATCCTCACGGTAGAAATTCGCAAATCACCGAACTCTTCCCATAATGAATAGTATTAAGTAAGAAATGGACATTAAAGTGAAGTATATTACAAAAAAAATACGTTAAACTAAATAATCCGCTCTATATATAACGGAAAAGGCATTTTAATAAGAAACTCTGACCTATTTTATATATTACTTCTAGACATTGAAGTTTTTCCAATCATTTTGTGATCAAAACTGATCTTGTCCCGTGGACTTGTGCAAAAATGAAATTTCTCTCAGCAAAATGGGAAAGAAAACGGAAAATAGAAAAAAAGAAGAGAAAACACAATCGCAGAATAAAACAAACCTGTCTCTACTGAGTTTTAAGATAAGTTTGACCAGATTTAGATTCAATTTTTTTTTCCCGATTTCCCACTGTTATTATAAATCCGCTCAAAGGTTGAATTCATGTTCGTGGGTGGTTGCGTCAAGACCAAAGAGAAAAGAGAGAGAATGGTCTGAACTCACCTTCGCATGCCTGTAAGCATGGAAGGAGCCCACGAAATCTTCCTTGAACCCACATAATTTCCCGCCATAGCGGATTCTCATATCGCAACAATCAGGCAGATAGGTGTTTGATATGTCAATCAACCTTTCCAAAGATTTGCAATACCAGACCACCAACATCACCAGAAACCCCAGATCGTCGACGCCCTCGACATCCTGTAGCTCTTCGCAGAATTTGATGGATAAACACCCCAGGTTCTGTAAGTCTGCTAAACCATGAATACTTCGTAGCGAAGGACAAGAGGAAACTTCGAAGACTTCCCATGATTCCGATGTACTGACAACGTGAATCTCGCGTATCTTATCGCAAGCATTCAGCTCGAAATTTCGCAAATTTTTCAAGGCTTTCGATGGGAGGTTTAGTCTCCCTTCACAAGTAATCATCTCCTTGACAGACTCATTATCATCATGCCCTGCTTCCTCCTGATAAAATAGCCTTTCCAAGGATTTGCACTGTTTAATACACAAATACTCCAGTAATTCGAACGGACAAGCATATCTGATCTCCATTAGCACTGGACATTCCTTCACCACGAATCGTGTCAGCTTCATCACGTTCAATAACTTGAATCTCTCAAGGAGTTTACAGCAGTTCACGGTAAAATTCTTTAAATGTGGAAGCTGAAGCCCATCGAGTTGAAATTCTTGCACCGGAGACTCAATGAACTCGAGTAACAAATCTCTCAGGTTTGGAAAGATTGACATAACTGAATTGAAGTTATTAAGGCGTTGACTTTGCAGAGACAAGGGAAGTTGCGGAAAGGTTTGACGGTCTAATTTTAACAAATCAAGTTCCTTTAGTAGAGGAAGGGAATCCACCTCGATAGAAACAGGGAAATTGTGAAGTTCTAAGCTCAATTTAGTTAGTTTGGTTAATCTCCCTAACCCCCTTAACTCACTGGTATGAAGTCCTCCTACTTTTTCACTTAGTTTCAACTCAACCAAATTAGTCAAGTTTGAGAGATCTGGGGTTACCTGCAACGAAGTAGATGACACTAATAGATGCGTCAAACTTGTTGGGAGTGCCGGCAACTCTTGAATCTCATTACATGGATTCATCTCCAATCTTTGCAGGCAACTAAGCTTGCTAATGGTCTTTGGAACTTCACTAACCCTAGTTTTTGATAAATCTAGGATTCTTAGTGAGGACATTTTTTCGATTTCAAATGAAAGTTGACCTTCCAATAAGGGAGTACGGAGTATAAGCACTTCCATCTTTCCAAGCATTCCGATATCACTAGGTAACTTAAAGGAACTTTTTGATTGGGCAAGACTATCAAAGGACAACTTACGTAGTGATTTCAACTTCCATATGGAATCTGGAAAGTTCTCCACCAAAATCCTTTGACAAAAAAACTGCTCCAAATTCTTTAGGTCCCCGATTTCTTTAGGCAAATTTTTAAGACTCCAACAACAATCAATCTTTAGTTTAATAAGATCCTTCAACATCCTAATGGAACTGTCAATTTCCTCCAAATTGGAACATTTTATGAAAGCAAGCCTCTTTAAGTTCCGACAATCAGGGAATTGTGGTGTTCTTGTTATGCGGGGACAATTTTCAATAGAAAGAACTTTCAATTTTATCGCCATCTGCCGAAAAGAATGCAATATTCAATAGATGAACAGTCAAATATTACTTTCAAAGAAAATAGGATAAAAATAAGCATTTTACACACCTCAATTAAGCTTTGTAGCATGGAATCATCCATGAAGTCATGGGAATGAATTCGAAGGATGACCACATTCTCGAAGTGCATATCGGTTGACTTAGACATTGGAGGAGGATGACTCCAAAAAATCCATCTTAATTTGGTAAGACAATTCGCTAAGTTACCAATGAAGGTTCCTCCATCTAATCTGAGGCACCTTAGATCTTTAAACCTTCCAATCTCTTCGCTTTCGATATCCCTCCAATCATAGTTCCATAGACCAATGTCTAGTGTTTGAGCGTTCTTCATCTGCAAATGAGAGGATGAAATGAGTAGCATGCAGTATTGAATTTCAAAGGAAAATAATAAAAGGAGAAAAAGGAGAAACAAAAAAGAGAATATCCTAGTACACCGTAGAGGATTTTTTAGTAGAGAAACTATCAGTTTCCTCCTAAGGCACTTACTTCCTCTGTGGTTATTGCATCAAGGATTTCCTTGTGAATCCATAATCTACTATGCTTTTTAGGATTCATTGGATTTTTTTTACGAACTAATTCTCTTCCAAGATCTTTGAGTTGATCGTGCATCCAAAACTTGTTCCTTTTAATTTTTATCAAACACCTGCTAACGAGGACATCAACCCCCTTTTTTGGGAGGCCACAATCTTCCCACATATACATTGCATCCGTCTTTTTCTCACCAATGAAAAAGCAAGCAATATCAAGGAAAATTTCTTGTTGCTCAGAAGTTAAGGC
This sequence comes from Corymbia maculata, assembly GCA_014182735.1. Taxonomy (NCBI): domain Eukaryota; kingdom Viridiplantae; phylum Streptophyta; class Magnoliopsida; order Myrtales; family Myrtaceae; genus Corymbia; species Corymbia maculata. The sequence goes on from CM024685.1 coordinate 17,120,476, forward strand.
ATCATAGCTGATCATCAACTTTTCAAGAACACCTTTATCCGGTGCATTTCTTAAATCCTCCAATGTCCGTTTCCATTGTTCTTGCTTTTTCTCATGGTAGAGGAGCGAACCAATTACTTCAAGAGCCAATGGAAGTCTCCCATTAGCATGTACGATTTCCTTAGAGAGATCACTGTACTCAATTGAAGGAGAGTCTCTATCAAATGCATGCTTGCTGAAAAGCTGAAGAGCATGTTCACTACTCATCAATTCCATTTCATACATCCGCTTTTGATCCTCCTCCGGTCTACGGATTTGCAAAGTATCTTTATTTCTAGTTGTAATCAATATTCTAGATCCTGAACATAAAGTACTCTTTCCTAATAACATCTCCACATGTTCTTTGTTATACACATCATCAAGTACAAGGAGGACTTTGTTAGTGCGAAGTACTTTTTCAATCCTCTTCGTCGCACAATGAATTCCATCAATACTTTTTGTTCCTACAGGATGACCGATTTCAGATAATAACTTTTTTTGCAACTCAATTAAGTCAACTTCTCTTGATGACTTCGATCGAACATCTCCCAAGAAACAACAACACTTTCCAAAATCAGAACAGAGTTTGTTATAAACAACCTTGGCAAGAGTCGTTTTACCAATACCCCCCATCCCATAAATTTGAATCAATCGTACCCCACCAGAGTTGACATCTAAAAAATCGGTTACTTCCATCACTTGATGATCAATTCCAACTAAATATTCCGTCACCGGTCTATGTTTTGTCTTTAGCTCTTTTATGACTTCCTCAACCACGAGATCGATCAGTTCGCCATGGCTGCCATAATGCAAAACAAATTTAGTGGAGGAACAATGCCATGTCACAATTTCCTAGTTAGAAGTGACATTATTCAAGCACATGAACTACTAGACAATAATCAGATAGATAATGGAACCTTAACAATCAAGAAGGATCTTCTAAGAGTACCTATTGGACATTAACATCAATCCATACATACTCTTTATGCCCCTTGGCAACATGCACGCCATGTCATGAGATTATCGTTCTCACGATGATGTCAATAACACTCATGCAAAATAGATTTAGAAATATTTCTACATTCGAAATTGACATTTTATTATTTATGTTTGAGAGACAAAAGTTAAAAATTGTGTATGATTAGAGAAGAAATTTTCAATGAAAGATTAAACGATTAGATAGGAATGTGCTTGGCATTTCATTATCCCATTCATTTCCTCCCAGTACCCACAGTCAAATATTTATTTAGTGTTATTATAATAAAAGTCCACCTCAATCATACTGGAATCTTTACATCTTTGATTAAGTGCCAAGGAAAATTAGGGAAAAATGCTTACCCTTTGTATTTCTTGACTTCCCATCCCCTGATCTTACCAACCTTCATGAGAGCGTCTCTCCACGCACCTACTTGCTCAGAACTCAACTTCTTCTCACTCTCCAGATTGAGTATGGCATTGTGATACAGTGAAGTTTTCAGCTTAACATCGTCAGGATCTACATCGAAAAAGATAGGTAAGATCTTTTTATTACCTTTCAATTCAGAGATGTTTGCCACTATGTGCGCGAGCTCACGGAGGCACCATAGGCTTGAAGCGTAGGTTCGAGAGAAAATGGGTATGTAGATCGTAGAGTTGTTGATTCCTGTCAAAAGCGATCCATCAATCCTTTCACCGACACGAATCTCTTCGTCGTCTCGGAAGACATTGATTCCAGCATTGGTCAAATCACGGTAGAGGATGTCGGTGAATCCGGTGCGAGTGTCGGGTCTCCTAAAACTCAAGAACACTTGATAATCGCTTTCGGATGACGTACCCACATCTGAGCTTGCCATAATAGTAGTTTGCTCACCTTGAAAGATCTCTCTCTCGCTCGTAGAGAAATGTAGATCTAAAGAACGTTCACAATATATTGAATTGTCTGTCAATATATTGTGAACGTCCTTTAGATTTACATTTCTAAAAATTCTAAAAGTTAATATATATATTTTATATATGACATAGCTGACTTGCTCAAACGTGCATGCGGTTGCGGGGCCCGCGTGAATTGTCTGTCTCTCTCCCTCTACCCTCTTCATCATTCCCACCTGCAGGCCCACTGTGCAGAAGACCGAGCGGATGTCGAGGAATCACGCTTTCATAATTCATACACTTGCCTCTTTCCATATATCATTTCTCTATTTTCATTGCTCTTTTGCACGGATGATTTATTTATCTCTCTTTTGCACAAATAATTAACTTTTAGAATTTTTTTTTCTTTTTAAATTCGGAGGTGCGGACGTGGAGACTACTTAATTTTAGAATTTGAACTGTGAATTTAGCAAATCCCCCTTCCTCGTGGGGAATCGCGTTGTCCACAGCTAAATGACATGAAATACGACAACATACACATGCGGCCCATTTAGGTTTTTAGTTAACCCCGGTCTAATTTGTGGTTCCATCTTGAAATATTATGTTGATCCACAAATTCCGGATTGCTCCATTTTAGTAAGAAATAAATGTTGAAATATTGTTCCAAATCATTTAATAATGAGTCAAATATGCTCTTTATATTCACACTATTTTTCTTCATCTATAAACTTAAGTTTTTAGGTTAGACGTTCTATCCATAAACAATAATTAATCATCAATAATTGATTAGTCCAAGCGAAAGTTGGATTGTCTCACATTGTCTAGAAAAATTTATGAATGTAGCTCCTATGCTGAGACAAAACTAAGAACTCATTAAATTTTCCGATGTGATAACTGTAGGAGATCCTATCAGCAACGTAGTGCTTGGACCTCTTTGTGTCTTTCATCAATGGAGTAGTGACAAGAAACCAATTAAAGCTGAAACTCGTGACATATCACGACTAAGACCATAACGTCAAATGCTATTGGTGGATGAGAACAGCGTCCTCTATAGCTCAGAAACACCAGCTACTCTATCTTCCTGGCAGCTTCCTACGTCTGAGCTAGCCAAAGTGGCTTTGCTTTGGTCGATCGGTCGCTCTCTCGCTTCCAACCCCATGTGCGAAGGAGAAGAACGGCTTCTTTCTGAAAAGTTGAAATGATTGTACTACTCCTTGGAAGACGGAAAAGCAAAGTGTTGGTAGTCGATGAGAACGACCCCATTGCAAAGAAAAGTAAAGTTGGTTGACAAAAAGCCCCAAGCTGATTGCCCTGCATGGGCAATGGCTTTTTGTAGTTTTATATTTGCTTTTTCTTTTTGAAAAGCAAGATGAGTGCTCTCCTATTGTATTTGAATCATGACATCTACTTTCCCTTTAACCTTTGAGAAGCAAAAAATCAAAACTGAAAAACAATTTATATTGAGATAATTCGAGATAATGTTTCCTTTGCTTCTTGAATTATGAACTTCGGGTTACAGATTGCATACGCTCATGTTGGCATCTTACGTTACAAGTATGAAAGTCATTTTTTCATGAGCAATAATAAAATTGGAAAGATGGATAAGCCAGTATAAGGACTGATTCGTCGCTGCTCGGTTGTAGCTTTGTCTTGAACTCGTTGGTGTTGAAGTAGCTCGAACTCTAGGCCTCACAATGATCTCCTGTCTGATTTTAATGGACCCCCAATCATCTCAACCTTGTCGCTGCTGAGTGGTTCCAAAGCAAGGATTAAAACCAAAACAAATAAGTTACCCAACAAAAAGTAAAACTAACCTGTTATTTAAATTACCCTTGAGATATGTGCTACCCTGTTTGAACGTATAATTCTTACCCTTTAACTTCTTTTGGTCATTGGTGATAGAGAACTAGCAATTTTTTACATGAATTAACACGTTCACACACAATTACATGATAAATCCAAAAGTGACATTTATTGACGCTAATTTAATAATGCTTTATAAAGAAGTAAAGCAAAAGTCCGACAATGAATTGGGAATTAGAGTAGAACGGACAAAAAAATATATAAAAAAAAACACTTTCATTTAAAGAAACTATTTAGAAAGCATTAACATTCTTTAATTCATGAGTGGTGTCAATACGTTATTTTCTATATTTACAATGAAAATAGCGCTTAAAATATCAACTTTTTCGTTCTTTGAGTACTTTGGTTAGTTTGAACTTGGAACAAATTAAAGGAAATAAAAAGATTAACATTTTGTATGAATGAAAGTTAACAAATTGGAAGGGAAATTAATATTATGTCAAGATTATACTTTTTTTTTTGTTGCAAAATAGGCATTACCTAAGAAACACTGATACTCTCCGAGAGCATTCGTGTCTTGTCCCAACACTCTCGAATACTCTTCGACACTCAATTAACACGTCTTAGAAAATCGGACATTTAGTCAACTTTCCGTGATACTCTCCAACACTCATGTCAGAATTCTAAGACATTATTTTGATAGGTAGGAGGTCAATTATAAAAATTTTCAATAAATGATAAATCAAAATGTAAATATGTATATAAATAAAAAATGATAAAAATAAAAAAATGTGGAAAGATGAAAACTCTAGTATTCTCTTTTCTTTTGACTTTTACTTCTCTTGGCACACAATTTACCCAATCAAGTTTTTTTTTCCCTTTTTTTCTTCCTGGGTGCTTTGACACGAGAGTCTAGAACGTTAATTGTTTGTTTTTTCTCCAAATTTTATGAATTATTGAAATTGAGTTGAATGAGTTGAATTTGTTAAATTGGAACAATAAATGATATTAACAAATGATAAATCAACATTTTTAGTGTAAATTTATTATAGGTTCTTTTCTATTATTTATTTATTTGTGAATTTGAATCAAATTAATTTAATTGAAATAATCATTAAAATCATAATTTATCGTGAATATATTAAAATATATATTTAATAAATAACATGTCACATTGTATCAAAATTCTTTATTTTTTAAGAAACAACGTGTCATGTTGTATCATGTTAAGTGTCACGTATCCGTGTTGGTGCTACTTAAGGCATTACTTGCATAGTCACTCATTCATCTGGCGAATCAAAAGTCATAATGTATCACGACAAAGACCATAACGTCAAATGCTACTGGCGGATGAGAACTGGGTCCTTTAAAGCTCAGGAGCACTTGCTGCTCTATCTTCCCGGTAACTTCCTACGTATGAGCTAGCCATAGTTTTTTTTCCTGGCCTATCGATAGCTCTCTCTCTCTCTTCCAATACTGTGTGTGAAACAGAGGAAGAAGCGTGATCCTTTGCTAGGCCTCTGCCATTCACGGAGATTGACCTGATGTTCTCAACGTAGAATATGGCCGTGTTGACTCTTACTTTTAAAGAGATTATTAAGGGAATACAATAGTGCGTAAAAAATCGACTAGTGGTGTCAACATGTTAATTTACATGTTTTCGATGGAAAATGGTGCGGAAAAAATTTGACATTTTCATACTTGTAATACTTTGGTAGCTATGAACGAATTAAAGAGAATTATAGAGGTAAATATGAATGAAAACTGAGGAATTGGTTTGGAAAAACAATATTGTGGTCACCATAGAGGATAAATGTCTCGAGGAAAAACAATTGTTCTTAGCCAATTATTGCAGGAAATACGAATTTTGAGGTCATATTATCTTTTTTTTTCCAATCGAAATCTTGTCACCACTTTCAATTTCGGTTCGTTTTAAATAAGGTAGCGAAGACTGAAAAAGTAATTATCGGATGAAAATCACTCCTCACATAGTAGTCATCATGATGATCAAGATTCTCTTAAATCAAAGGATAAATTAAACTTATTTTGCAAGAAAATGATGGAGTCGTGAGCTTCTCCTAGTTCCTGAGAAATATAAGCAATATTTTACTGGGAATGGTAATTTTTAGCTCTGTTTAATTTATTTACTTGAGTTCACACTTAGCACGAGCTTAGCAACCTTTTTCATAGGATGACATAAAAGCTAAAAAATAAAAAAAGGAAGTTAGAAAGAATTTTTCTCCCTAGGATTATATATGTCTATATCCAAGTCCAACCGCAATAAGGCGTCAAAGGTTTGGTTAGACTGCTCAATCGGGGAAATCGAGGTTTTAGCATTGGCTAAAGATGCCGTTTCTAAAATCTAGTGATGTGATTGCCTGCATGATTGTCTCCCGTCTTTTTTCTAGAATAAAGTATATTGCTTAAGATGAATTTCGTCGGATTTTTTTCAATGAATTTATAGAACAACATAAATGCAAATTTAAAGCCTTGAATAATGATTACTTAAGGGTGCGTTTGGTAACATTTCTACTTCTGGGAACAATTTCTTATGAGAAATAGTTCTTTTCTATTTCTACTTCTGGAACAATTTCGAGTAAAATGGGGCGTTTGGTAATTACAAAAATTTCTTGTTCTCAGAATAGAAAAAGAATAAAAATGCGTTTGGTATCGACATAATTTTTTTATTTCTTTCTTCCTCGATGGGGGCGGCGACCGGTCGCCGTGGCCGCCGCCGGCGTCGCCCGTCGCCGCCGGTCGCCGGTCGCCCGGTCGCCGGTCGCCCGTCGCCGCGCCGCCGCCCGATCGCCGTCGTCGCCGTCGTCGCCGGCCGCCAGTGCGGGCGAAGGATGGCAACTAGCGGTCGGCCGACGACAAGTGCTCGGAGATCGGCAGGGGAGGCCGGCGACCGGCGACATGTGCCGGAGATCTACGGCCGGGAGGGCGGGCGGGCGACCGAGGCCGGCGGCCGGCGGCCGAGGGCGTGCTTGGCGGCGGGCGGCGCGGGTGGGTGGCCGTGTGTTATAAGCGGTGAGAAGTCCTCAAGAAATAGTTTCTAGAAATTGTTAGAAATAAGAAGTTTAGTTTTTCATTTCTCATTTCTACTCCAAATTTATTTAAGGGAACAACTTTCTATTAGGGAATAGAAAAATTAGTTGGCGTTACCAAATGGATTGCGTTTCTTTTCTATTCCAGGGAACAAAAAGAACAGAAAAATAGAAAAATTGGCAAGTTGCCAAACAGAGCCTAAGTGATCAAATGTTGGGTATTATTCTGATTCGGGTGAAAAAAGAAAAACGTGTGTTAAAATTACAGTATTCTCATGCCCAGACCAATCTGTAAGACCATGTTCTTCATTGTGTGGTGGAGACTACTTCGATACGTGCGGACAATGCTTTTACACACATCATGTATGGATTTGATTAGTCCAAGCGAAAGTAGGATTGTCTCGCGTTGCCAGAAAAATTGTATGACTTTTAACTCTTGACGCTGAGATGAGACTGAAAACTCAATGAAGTTGCTAACGCAACAACTGCAGGAGATGCCATCAGTAACGTGGTGCTTGGGCCTCTCTGTCATTCATCAACGGAGGAGGAATAGGCATCCAATCAAACGCCCATGGGTCCATGAGAAAATAGTTGAAGCAGAGAGTCATTACATATCTCGACGAAGACCATAACATCAAAAGCTAGTAGCTTATGAGAACAGGGTTCTGTAAAGCTCAGGAACACCTGCTACCCTGTCTTCCTGGTAACTTCCTGTGCGTCTGAGCTACCATAATTGCTCTTCTTGATCTATCGATAGCTGTCTCTCTCGCTCTCTCTTCCGACACGCCATGTGTGAAAAGAAGAAGAAGAATGGCTGTCTTTCTCTTGTACAAAGTTGAAATTATTGTACTACTGTCGCGACCTCACCTCGGGTGCACCACCTAGGGTTTGGCTAATGGATTACTAATTCGTGACTTAGGGTTTAAGTTTTTTTAACATGCCAATGATTTTTAGTTAGGAGTCGCCACTAATCTATTTTTGGTGGGTAAATTAGAAACCCAAGTAAAGTACGGGAGAGTTACTTCACTCCTACGAACCGAGATTATGGGATCGGGGACTTGATTACGTTAGATTTCTCTAACGCCCTTTCGGTACCTTTTCTCTTTTATTTGAAAAAAATGATTTGTAGGCAGTTTGGATTGATTTTAATTTAATCCCTAACATGCAATGTGATCATGCGAGTGCGCAATCATAATTTAACACTCAATAAAGCAAAGTAATAAATAAATTGCAAGCAGGAAAGAGATACTTACCTCAAAGCAATGAAAGCATCTACAATGTTAGTTTTAAAAAAAAATCACATCAATGATCCTAGATATGATTTCTAATTAACATGCAACCATTCAATTTTTTTAAAGGTTTTAAATTATTTAATGAGGCCTAAAATAATAAGTGCAATGTGCAAAAATGTCTAATTATAATAACACGCAATGTACAACCTAATATGCAAACTATATGTCACGCGACATTAATTATTTAACTTAATCTAATGCTAGAAAATATTTAATACAACTATCCTAGTATGTCACGCATTCAAATGACCCTAAATATGCAATGACTAGATGACACACGGAAGATGACTTAATTCTACATGACATGAGCATGGCAATTTTTATGTTTTTTTTTTTTTTTATAATCAAATTTCGAAATAAATAAAAAACCTATATATAAACATGAAAACTATCCTAAAATATTCTAATAAGAAGCACATCTAACTCAACTATATTTTTTTGGGATTTTTTTTAATAAGCCAAATCAATTCGAACAAAGGCATATCAACACATAATGCAACTGAATCATATAAAGCATACAATTTTCCACCACTCAAAATAGAAAATCAAAACAATCAAAAACCCGATCCGACGTCTTGCGGCTCAATATTTTTGATTATTGAGATTTTTTAACACGATACAACGACCTCACTTAATTGTAATTCAATCAAGCATGCAATACTTTAAATGAGAAAACAAAATATTCAATAATTAATTTAGATAGAAACTTTACCTGCCTTGTCTCTTGGGAAGAGACCTCCTTTTGTGAGCCGACCTTCAAGACCTGCAGCAAAAAGAGATGTTTTTCTCTCTCTCTCTCTCTCTCTATTGCGTTGCTGCTCCTTTTCTCTCAATTGTGGCTCTGTTTTTTTTTTTTTTTTTTTTTTTTTGTGGCCCTCTTTTTATAAGTGAGAGGACTATGTTATTTAAGGAAAGCGATAAATTTGCACGTTGCATATTTAGTTCTTGTATCCCACGTGTAATATTTTTCCAATATTTCATCCGACACCTTCCCGAATATTGAAAGAATAATGCGAATATTCTCGGGAACATTCTCATATTAGGGAATATTCTCATATTCCAACTCGTCATCTCTTACGGGAATATTTCCGACACTTTCTTGAATATTGAAAGAATAATGCGAATATTCTAAAGGGAACATTCTCATATTCCGGGGAATATTCTCATATTCCAACTCATCACCCCTTAAACGGCCAAATTCCCTTTCACCGCGGCTTAGTCCAATTTGTTAAATTAAAGTTTAGAACCATCAATTGAAGCCCATTTGCCACATGTCCAATGCGAATGCAATAATAAATGCTCCTAAAACTATATGCTATGCAATTTAATCATAATATTTTTTGTTTATGGGTTAAAATTAATCCCTAAATTTTTGTGCATCAAAATTACGAATGATTAATCAAAATTTAGGTATCAACGGCTACTCCTTGGGAAACAGAAAAGCAAAGTTCTGCGACTCGATGAGAATGACCCCACTGCCATAAAGGCCGAAGAAAAGCAAAGCCGGTTGACTTAAAAGCGCCAAATTACGCTGATTGCCCTGCCCAACACGGCAACGGCTTTTCCTCAACCCCATTCATTTTATTGCTCTCTCTCTCTCTCTCTCTCTCTCTCTCTATATATATATTTTTTTTATTTTTATTTTTTTTTCAAAGGAAACTTTTATGTTTCGGTCCAATTTGATTTTCCTTTGTGTTTGAATGATGACATCTACTATTCCTCTAATCTTTGAGAAGCAAAAGTCAAAACTAAAAAACTATTTAAATCGAGACAATTCGAGTTAATTTTTTCTCACTACTTCTCCACTTATGAACATCTAGTTACAAATTGCAAATGCTCCTGTTGGCATTGACATTGCAAGTATGAAAGTCTGGATCGCTTTTTCACGAGTACTGATAAGCAAGTTTAAGGACTTTGCTGGGCCACTGGTTGATTGCAGCTTTGTCTCGAACTCATCGGTGCTGAAGTTGCTGGCACTCTGGGCTTCACAATGATCTCCTATTTGATCTTAATGGGCCGCCAATTATCTCAACCTTGTCACTATTGAGTGGCTCCAAAACGTGGATCAAAACCAAAACAAATAAGTTACCCAACAAAAAGTAAAACTAACCTTTTATTTAAATTACCCTTGAGATATGTGTTACCAATATTGGAACATATAATCCATGCCCCTTTAACTTGTTTAGGTCGTTCGCGATAGAGAACTAGCAATTTTTGACATGAATTAACACATTCATACACAATTACATGGCAAACCTGAAGGTGACATTACTTGATGCGAATTTAATAATGACCTTCTTTGCAATTCATCTTCTTCTTTTATTGCAGATAAATAATGGGATATCAATAATCAAGAAGTGTGTTCTCAAAGGCTCATATTCAATTTAAGGTTTTCTTACCTATTGCTTGTGATAACTTAATATTCGTGGTCTGATTTGTTGTGCCAGCCTTCCGTTCATGATCATGCAAAGTTCCAAAAAAACCACCCTGCATGTACAGAAGAAAACTCAGAAGAGAACAATGGAACAGACATCGAAGGACTTATGATTTTATTTTTCTAGCTAATTTTTTGTAACCATCAATATATGAATCTAACAGAAAACGTCAAAAGCACATAATTCTCGAACCTACTGTTCATGCACATGGGAAGAATTACAAAAAAAAATCATAAATTTATTCTAATTATGCCAATTCTTTTTCTTTTTTTTTGTCAGAAGATAATTTCATTGCTAACTCGATGATTGATTACATCTAGAACCAAACTCTAAGCATAAGATAGAAAATAGAGCTTGCGGGGGGCGGGACACCCAATTCGGCGGGAGAGCTCCGTCTAGGTGGGTCTTTGCGACCCAATCAGCAGCTACGTTTGTAGTCCTTGGCCCATACAGCAGCTGGACGTCTATCATTTGGCCCAGCATCTTTTGGCAATCTAGCACAACAGACCTCAAGGCCCACGGCGGAGATTCTTGGCCCAGGACCGACTGAACTATACTCAAACTATCAGAAGAGATTTGCACGTGCTGAGCGGTCAGAAGTCTTCGTGAACCAGGAGCAATTTCAGAAGTAGATCTAGTTTCGTCTATCCATCTCAAAGCTGTGTGGAGTGCTAGGGCTTCTGCAACCAGGGCAGAATGCGCTTGAATCGGGCGGGAGAAACCAGCAACCAGAACGCCGATTTCATTTCGCGACGCCGGCGGACCGATACGTTGAAGGAGGAGCTGTTCCGGGCGGCATCAACGTTCGGCTTCGAGTTCCGAGTCGGTGGTACCCACTGACTCAGCTGGGGTATGGGTTTATTTGAGCCTTGCGGGAGCCATCTTGCAATTAGATTGTTCTGGAGTTGAGCTTCAGTCACGGTTTTCTTTGGGTCAGGTGTTAAGCTGTCAAAGACAGCTCTGTTTCTAGATTTCCAGATGAGCCAGAGGAGATGCGCGAACAGGGATTTGGTCCACGATGGAAGATCTGAGGTAAGTAGTCCCCCAATAAAGCTGTCCATACGTGTAATGTTCGTGGGGGATGTAGCTAACGGTATTCCCGAATCTGTCCAGACTTTGGTGCACCAATTGCACAAAATGAACAGATGTTTAGGAGACTTCGGAGCTTGTCTACATATTGGGCAAAGCGGCTCAGGTATCATCTTTCTTCGGTAGAGGTTCTCTTTAGTAGGAAGTGCGTCGTGGCAAATGCTCCATATGAAAAATTTAATTTTGGGGGTTGTATTGAGTTTCCAAAGTTCGACCCATAGCCTTTTGGGATTCTGATAAGATGAGGATGCTGTAGGAATGGGGTATGTGTTGCTTTGTGCTCGTAAGCTATTGTACCCGCTTTTAACTTGATAAGTGCCCAATTTGTTTGCCATCCATATCAATTGATCAGGCCCCGGATTTATACTAAGGGGCGTGGCTAATATTTCCTGAACAATATTGTCTCCAAGATTCTCCCTCAGTAACTCTGTCTTCCATTCTCTTGTTTCCTGATTTATAAGTTCCGCGACATACGTTGGTTCATTTATATTAGCCGGGCCACCAATTTTCCCCGAAACCAGCCATCGATCATCTCTAATCAGTATGCTTTTGCCATCACCCACTTCCCATTTGATATCCGCTTCTATAGAATCTCTTCCAAGTAAAATACTCTGCCAACCCCAAGAAGGTCTAGGTTCTCTCGTCACACTCCATAAGTTTCCTCTAGGGAAATAGAGGCCTTTGAAAATCTTTGACCAAAGTGCATCTTTTGATTGATTGAGTCTCCAAGCTTGCTTTCCCAAGAGGGCTCTATTTAAATCAATCATGTCTTTGAAGCCGAGCCCTCCTAAATCTTTTCTCTCCTTTAACAGGTTCTAATTCTTCCAATGAATACCTCTACAATGAGTGTTTTGCTTCCACCAAAATGCTGAGATTTTTTTCTCCACTGCTCTACAAATGGAGAGAGGGATTTTGAACATTGACATAGCATAGTGTGGTATTGCTTGGATGACTGATTTGAGTAAGATCTCCTTACCTGCTTTAGAGATTAAATTTTCTTTCCAACCCTCTAATTTTCTGTCTACCTTAGCAAGTACCTAGGAGAACATCTCTTTCTTTGTATTACCCCAGTCCGACGGTATCCCCAAGTATTTCCCTGTTTTCTCCAGCACCGGTACTCTTAACTCCGCAGCAATATTTTCTTTTAAGCTGTGTGGACAGCCATTTCTGAAAAAGACTCCCGACTTGTTTAGATTAATAGTCTGACCTGTTGCATAGCAGTACTGATTGAGGATATTTGACAGATTTTGTGCTTCCTGAATATTTCCTTCTAGGAAAAAAATAGCATCATCCGCAAATAAATGTGATAGTGTAGGGCAAGAAGGATTCAGCTTTAACCCTTTAATGGTCCCATCCAGCACTGCGTTTGTCATCATGGAGGATAATGCGTTTGCCATAATAATGAATAGATAGGGGGATAAAGGGTCACCTTGTCTAATCCCACGGGATGGTTGAAATTTTTCTGTAGAATCACCGTTGACAGTGATGCTGAAAGATGCTGAAGAAATACACCAATTAATTAGGGATACCCATTTATCAAAGAAACCAATTTTCAGCATGTAGTCACGTAGAAAATCCCATTCCACCCTGTCATAGGCTTTTTGCATGCTAGTTTCAGCACTGCCTAGAATTTCCGCTTCCTTTTTCCTGATCCGTAGCTGATGTAGGACCTCTTGCACAATGAAGATGTTGTCTTGAATTTGTCTACCTCCAATGAAAGCAATCCAGTCATAATTTTTTTTTTGTCAATTCAATCATAAACCCTTTTTGCAATTGTGCTAATTCAATCTATCTAGCCAATTGTAGCCAACCTAAACTAATGTAGATGTCGGCTATTCGGCCAACATTGATGTAAATAATTTTTACAATAATTTTTTTCAAATTTTTTATTTATATTTTTCCTTTTTTTTCCCTCCTTCCTCATTCTTCATCTAGTCTTCCTCTAGTCAGTCACTAGCAAATGGTGAGGCAAGCTTGACTTTGCCATTGCTGTGAGAGGGCAAGCTTGCCTAGCTACTAGCGAGGCAAGCTCTTGTCAGATCTAGCAAGTGTGGGCCTTGTTAGGAGTGGGTGAGGTCAACTTCGCTCAACCACTAACGAGGCAAGCCCTCACCAAACCTAATGAGGGCTTGCCTTGCCCAACGACAACAAGGTGAGCCTCGCCATTGGCTAGCGAGTTCACCTCAGTCCAGTGATCAACCAAAAAATAAAGACAAATTTTTTTTTAAAATTTTGGAAAAAGTATCAAAATATTATTAAAAATTGTCTATATCACATCAACATTTGGTCATGCCATGTTAGCACCCGCCGGTCAAATTTAGATAGATTGATTGAATTGGCATAAATTACAAAAAATTTAGGACTAAATTAGCCTAACTCAAATTAAGCTTTCATGGGCTAAATTTGTCTTAATTGAAGCTCAATTAGGTTTCCCCTCCCCACGTGAATTTCGGCCAGCCCAACAGTACATGGGCATGGTCAGATTTGGCCCACTTGTGGGCTCAACGTAAAAGTTTCATTAATTTTGGCCCTGATCACATGGGCTCAATCCAGTTCAATTCAAACTTGGAACTCTGTTCTTTTGTCCTTGTGCTTTTCGGCCAGAGCCTCCAATCCCTGGCCGAATTCTATCTCATTCATGGGCTCAGTACAAATAATTCAATGTTAATGCTATTTTTTGATATTTTGATATACGCAACGAAAAATTTACCTAATCTATATGCAATTTAATTATTTTAGTTTTGCTAGGGACTGAAGTTGATCCCTAATTTTTCCATGCAAATAATGTCAAATTGATTAGCCAAATTTTAAATGTCAATAATATTTGGAGATGAATTTAATTAGAAATACTCAATTGAAAAGTGCAACTTAACGATTTCAACATCCATTCTCCACTTGACAACACCACTCTAAAGTCAAGCTCCAAAGATTCACAAGGACTCCAATTTCTTCGAGTGACTTCAAGATGCTGGCAACCATTGGTATTCAATCGGAAACTTTAAATTCTAAAGCTGTCAAATTTCCTCAAATCAGAACAATCTTGGAAAGGAAGCCTCTCTAATTTCGAGCATCCAGAGAAGTCTAGCATTGTGATTATGTGAGAGCAACATAGAAGAAAAAGATCTTTCAATTTCACTGCTATTTGTTAAAATTGAACATCATTGTTCATCGAATAAACAATCACACATGAATTAAATAGAATAGAGAAAAGCATTATATGCTTTGATTAAGCATCATAGCTCCGAATCATTTATCAAGTCATTGTCTGTAAATAGAAGAACAACCACATTCTTTTTATTGCAAATTAATTGGGAGTGAAAGCTCAAAAGCAAAGACTAATTAAAGAAACAAAAGCCTTCTAGGCAAAACAATAGGCCACAAATACGGTACAGATTATGACAAAAAAATACAATACATAAAAGATGGCCTTTATTCCCGGCCAACGGTGATTCGAGAAAATATTGGGTGCATCTGGTGTGCCAACGTGGTAAATAAGAAGGGGCCCAAGTTGTGACACGTGCCTTCAAGTGGGCCAAGTTATCAAACCAAAGTTTTGAACTTGAGCGACACTTCTTGAGAGAGAGAGCGTCCTCTCTCTTCTGCATGTTCAAGTTCAACACCCAACTCTCTCTCTCTCTCCCTCCGAGCCCGAATCCGATCGACGACCACTGTGCCCGAACACAGCCAATATTTTCTCCGTTCGAGTGCTTCTTTTCGCTCTAGCTCTGCTTTCAGCCAACTTCGACGTGACTTGATGGCAAGCGTCCTCTCAGTTCTTTCAGCGAGGGAACTCTCCGGTTCCGCTGTTAAAAATATTGGCCAGCTTGCCATCTTTACCCGCAATCACTCTAAGATCATGGGCCCAAAATTTCGTCCACTCAACAATGTTTCTCATCGATTCAGTGCTCTATTATTTTTGCCAGATTTGTCAACATGATTATTATTTTATGTACTTATAAACTCAACGGTGTTGACTCGTGATGCGAGACCAACATTACCAAATTCAAAATGACACCGTTTGATACTTGTTAACTTGTTTTCATTAAAAAAGATTAACATATAAATATTTTAATAGTGATAAGAAATTATACAAGTAACAAGTACAAGTAGAATGACACAAAATAAAGAGACAAGACTACAAAGATAGAGATGCCAAACATATGTAAAATCATGAGTATATTGGAAGCAGAATTTACATGTGTGTGAATATTTAACTATGATGATTTTTGATTCCACAAAAGATGATGTGTATTGGTTCACATCAAGATATCCAAGGATGTTTGTACTATAGAATATCTTAGCTAAATGATCTGAAATACAATTACATTATGAAAAAAGAAAACAAATTAATATGTAACAAGCGACACTTGCATCTTTTGAGCCAAGAGCTACTTCCCTTCTACCCTACGTATAATGATGAATTTTCCAATACCATACCCTTCTCCTTTAGAAGCATGGCATCGTTTCCAATTCCGACAATTTAGCCTAGAATCTTCATTTTTTCAGGTGGACGAGGAACATTATTAGAAGTCAAGGTTGAAAATGTAATTGTTCCTCTCACGTGGCCTGCACCCGAACTGGCCATTGCAAATTGCCAAATCGCTTTTAGGATCACTCCTAAATCAATACCCAAAGTATCACCGACTAAAAAATGTTTCCAATTGATTTGGTGTTGATTTTGGTTTATGTATATATGAACTCAAGAGTGTTGATTCTTTTTTTTTTTTTGGTAAAGGTAAGTATTATATATATGAGATTTCCAAATACAAATATACGGGGTTGAGGCTTGGCACCACACCACACTCATCAAGACAACAAGTCACGGGAGTTGGGGGGGGGAGTACACAAACAACAAGTAACTACTATAAAGCAAAAAACATGGCAGCTTACTGCCCTTTGCTAAACAAAAATTTTAGGATCTATTCCCTAGCTATCTTTGCGAGTCTTCTATTTCTCGGGTTGTTAGTCACCGAGTTGAAGGAGAGAGCTTTATCTTTGACCACCTTAGCAAGATGCTACTTCATAGAAGGAACATAAAGGTTTGAGGACCAAAAAGTGATGTCGTTCCTAGTCTTCCAAATTATATAACAAAGAGCACGAAAGAGAACTTTTTGATGTCAACATAGAAATAATTTCTGAGAGAGTATTTGCAATCCATCGAAAGTTATCCATCCATGAACGATTGCTCCAAGGAAGATTACATTTTGCAGCCCAAAAGGAAGCAAGGGAGTAAGGCACATGACATTCAAAGAACAGGTGATCAATAGAGTCTGGCCTTGAGTTGCAAAACACACAATGAGCCATAGGGAGTCTATTAATAGACATCAGAAAAACTTGGGTAGGGAGTCAGTTTCGAAAGATGAGCCACAGGAGGAATTGGTACCGAGGGACCAATGCCTTGCTCCATATAAAAGAAGCCCACGGGACCAGCGTACCTTTTCTCCGAATAATTGACCATGCAGATGCAGTTGAGAAGAGGCCCAAGGGATGCTTGAGCCAAGTGAAAGAATCCCTCATGGGGATTCAAGCTAGGAAGCGAAAACTGCCATAAAAGTATGTCATGTAACACATTCTGGCCATCTTGTGAGAAAATGTCTGCTACTTTAGAAGAGTGTTGATTCTTGATACAACACAGCAGTAAAAATTCAAAACCAATATGACTTCACATTTTTTTAGCTTTTTTGATTAAAAATGATTTACATTGAAGCAATTTGATAGCGATAGCAAACATACTAGTAATAAGTACAAATAGAATGACAAAAAAATAAAGAGACAACATTATGAAGAAAGAGATGCAAATCAAAATCGAAATGATGAATATAATAGAAGAGAACACACAATTTTTTGCGCATATTTATTTAAATAAATGATTTCTATTCCATCTAACTTGTGATGTATGAGTTCACTGCATCATCTTCCTACACATACGTTAAAACAAGAGGTTTGCCCCTAACGGTGAAGCAGGTTTCCAAGGATAACAATTATCGAACTGTCCGGTAGACCAATTGAGCATACAAGGACCATTTGGCGAGATCTTCCACTTACACTGGGAGCAAAAATTCCGGTCCCTGCCTTGCCCATATATATCGAACCACTGAATTTGACCTGACCATGCAAAACTACAAAAGAACAAAGTCCTTCCAGAGATACTAGGTTCAAATGAGAATCCCCAGCTCCTTGTTATGTGCTGGATTCTGAGGTCGTCATTCTTGGATTTGCAATGAGCTGTTAAAGTAGTTCCAACCAGCAAATTGTTAATGGTCTCAACATGTGTGATGCCCAAACATCTCCTGCAGAACAAGTTAGGAATAAAGAAATGATAAGTACAGGCTTATTTGTCGAAGTCATGATTAAGGCATACCATTTCTCCAATATCAACATCATTTAGCTATTTAAAATTGAAGGACGAAGGATATGGGATATTACCTTTTAATTTTCTTCCTTACTTTTGGATAATAATAGCCATATCAAATCAGATACGATCAAGTATAATATTTAATGTGCAACTTTATAAAAGAAAAGAAAATTAAAACAACTTTCAGAAGAGGAAACAATTAGACTTTGTAGATCATTCGCTTATCATTTTTATTAATCATAAAATGGTAGGCAATGCCAGAAATATTGAGAACTTATACTAGCTTGATGTATCAAGACTTTAAGGGACTTTTTTGGAAAAAAGTGAGTTTGATAAATAGTCATGGGCTTGTTTAAACCCCAAAAGTTAACCATTACACAATCCAATTGTAAAAAATTTGACAAAATAACTTTTGTGGTATTTATAATTATCTCAAGAATAATTTTTGTAAGCTATATGCTGAATCTTTGGCAACTAGGGAATTCATCCGTCATTTTGCCAGATACCGCAAATGGAGTAGGTTTTATCGTATTTCATGGTGCATTAGTATATTCTTTCTATCGCTTCTTGACAATGTAGATGATAATTTGCAAATTAAAAAACTGTTGTAAATGATATGGCAGGTGGCCATTCCATTTTCGTATAAATATAGTACTTCTGAGAAAATAATTTTATTTGGTTGTAGGATTATAATGTGATCTATCAACAACTATATGATTTCGACCAAAAAAAAAAAAAGCAGCTATTGGATGTTCGCATCCGAACACAATGAAATCAGAAATTGCCATATCACTCATGATCAACCATAAATCAAGTATAATGTCCAATCTATAGCTTCAATGGAAAGAAAATGAAAATAATACAATTATAGGTGTAATATTGATACGTGAAGATAAAATGATTGAAACAGAAAGTTGGTAGCTTTGACGACGAAGACCATAAAAACCAAATGTTAATTGTCCATGTAAATTACCAAATGCAGCTATATAAATGGGCTTAATTCCCAAAAAGTCCTCAACTTTAGCTCCAGATCTAATTTTACTTTAAACTTTTATTTTGTCTTATAAAAAATCCCAACTATATGTCCAACCTCAATTATATCCTAAATTTTCTTTTATCTTATAAAAAACTACCACCTCTTACTTGACTCTCATATATGTTCACGTTAGCCCTACGTCCAAAATCGCCCTTAGTAATTGTATATGGCATTTCCACATTATTACCCTAGCTTTTCCTCGAATCTCTAATCCAAGAAGACATTTTTTGAAAATGAATTTTCACGTCAATCCAAACAGTGTCTTCTTCGATATGAAATTCGGATAAAAACTAGACCAATTAGGGTTTGCCTTTTACAATTGCTCTTTTTTTTTTAAGAGTCTTCCTTCTATCTGACTTATGGATTTGCGATTTTCCGCACAATCTTTAATCTCACGTGGTCTAAGAGCTTGCGCTTGGAGAGTTCATGCTCGAGACACTCAAATAACTCACTAATTGGAAGTTCTCCATCTCTCCCATCTACGAAAATTTTTGGATAGATGGTTAACGATGATAGATTTGGTACTCGAGTAAAAATTAATGGTTTTTTTTTTAGATTAAAAAAAATTATGATAAAATTGCGACGGCACTTGAAGTCTGGAGATATTTATATAATGAAAAAAATAATTTAGAATAAAATTGAAAAATGACCTAAAGTTAGGAGTATTTTTGGAATTAGGCCTATATAAATGGCCATGGGAATGGAAATATACAGCACAAGACCAGAAACAACCAGCTTTTTAACAAGTTTTGTCTACTTTTGTCGCAACCTCCCTCCATCACCATTATCAAGAAAAGAAATAGGTTTAAAGGTAATGCCCAGAGGTAGACTAAATGGCTTGTCGATTAGGCGTAGGTTCTTCCAAACTCATACCTCGTGCAATATTGAATTTTCATTTAAAGTTCCTTTTAGCCTAAGTAATTCTAAGAGTTGCCACCACTAGCTATCTAGGGTTAGCTAGAAACCAAACGAGGTGTGAGGGATTTGTCTTGTTTCCTACGCAATCAGAGATTCTAGTTCTAAGACTTGATTACACTAATATCTATTAGCGTCCTTTCGATACCACTAACTTGAACGGTTATTTATCTAAATGATCATTCGATCTTAATTATCAATTATTTCATAAGGTATCAAAGTTACTAGGTGATTATGCGCATGTTTTTGAAGGATTCATTATGGTCCTAGACTAGTTATAACCAGCCAAGAAAAGGAGATTAACAAGTAATTTATTGAAGTGCGAAGCGCTTATTTAAGCACCCAAATAATGAAAACTCTAAAGTAAAGGTGTGGAAATCAAAACCCCTTTCAAGTCGGGTATTTATGGCTTTGTCGTTACGCCACGCGCATGCCTTCTTTATCTTCTTACCCCTTTTGACTTTTGCCACGTGTTGTGGGTGGCCTATGCTTGTTTGCTTTATTCTATTTCTTTTATTTTGTTTTTGCATTATTTATCTTACCGACTGGTTTCATTTCTTCTTTGTTCTTTTTGTTTATTTGCTGAGCTCCTTTTTCTTTTGACCGCCGAATGGCCATGCTTCTCTGGCAGACCATTTCTTTTCTTTTGCTCTTCTAGACGACAATGTTGACAGAGATGGTCGTGCTCGAAGATTTGCAGCTGATCCATCTTTTTTACTTCACTCATGATGAGAGACCTTGATTAAACATTGGATCACGAGTGCGGCCTCGTTCACGAGCACGGACAATTGTTTGCGGAATGGGCTTAAGCTTCGAAAGTTTGCAGCTCACCATAAGTCAATGTTTTATCTCGACACGCCCCCTAATTTCTAAATGCAGAAGTGCAAGGCCATGAAATTTTTGTTTAGGGTCAAAGTCCAATCCCTAATTTTCTCATGTAATGAAATACTTTAATGGTCACCAAAATTTAAGTGTCAAATTTTGTAATACTGCAGTGATGCGACTTGCAAGCAATGTTAATGATATAAAGGATGTTACCAAAGAAAATGAAAGGAGGATATAACTTCTTTTATTAGTTATGAGAACTTGAGATGGGGTTCAGTTTTGAATTTTGAGTTAAATTGAGATTAATCCCGAGCATATATGTTGTATTTGATTGAGCTCTAACACGGGGTTGAGGAACCCAAGTGAGTCATATTCACAGTTCAATATCAAACCATCAATTTCAAGTCGAACTTGGCATCATATACTACTTGAAATCAAGCTAGGTTGCATCTTCTTAGCTTTCTTTTTAATGAAAAACCTAATCTTGTACTAATTAGTGCGTTGCCCCCACTAACATGATAATATGCTAGTTCCATCCCTGCATGCTAACGAGTATGACCCGGGTTGTCTTCAAAACTTCATGAACCTCTAGAACACGATCAAGTCCAATGAAAGCGTCCTAAAATATAAAATCAAAGGAAGTTCAAAAAAGGAGTAAAATGATTTAATATTATGCAATCAAATCAAGCAATGATGCATATCAACTAATAACTATCGCGTTTGATCTCTTTGTCAATGTATCCTATATACAAGAAAATAGATAGAAGATGTTCTAAATCCTCAAAAGATACTGATGAAAGTCAAAAATATAAGTTTTAACGGCATTTGTTGAGATTGAAATGCGACCAAGGATCTATATATAAAGAAGGAAAGTGATCTCATATATAAGTATGTCTTGAACCGTGTGGGATGCGTGTGTAGTGATTAAGGAACCGAATTGTGTACAGATCATCTACATCGCATGAGTTCCATGTTTCTACGTCATTAAATGCAAACAATTTCATGCAAAGCCATCCACCGGTCTTTGGCTCATTGCCGACCTGATCCATGATATTAATAAAATATTTGATTGGCCCCACATGTTATCTACATAAAATATAAGCTTCTCTCGAGAAATAATATGTTATTGTCGGAAAATGATCAGGGCAATCAAGTAAATATAACCTTTCCTCCTCCTCTATTTCCCCTTTCTATCTACCGTAGTTATAGAAGCAGCTTGGTCAAAACCTCATCCATGTGGAATTCGCTTACGCACAAATATAATTTATCTTGTCAGGTACATCAAAACTTTGATGAAAAATGGTGGTGTTCCCTATGTAGATAAATTATGAAGCTATCACGTCCATGATGGACTAAATTTTAGCAGAAGTTAACACCAAACAAGTACCGGAACTTGATCGTGCACTCTACCTGAAATGAAATCTTGACTTAAAAAAAAAAAAAAGAATGCCTAGAAAATCGACAGCTTTAATTCATGTTTGAAGGGACCTTCAACCAAACTGTAAAAAAAAAAAAGAGGGGATGCAGAAATATATCATCTATCAATTAGATTTTCAGTTTTTTTAGAAGAAAAAATCTTACATAAGTAATTTAGGTTCTTTTGGAACATACTTCAGAACTTGGATGGCCCCATCCACATGTGAATTCAAGTAATGCTAAACCACTAAACAATTCTCTCCATGTAAATTGAGAAGAACATTTTAACAAGAGACATTAAGCTATTTCATAAATTTCTTCTAGACATTGAAGTTTTCTCAATCATTTGTGATAAAAACTTACTTTGTCTTGTACCGTTCTGTAATACACGGAACTTTCTAGTATATAAAAGAAAGAAAAAAAGGGGAAAGCAGAGAAAACGAGGAAACAGTAGTGAAATATGAAACAAACTTTTGTCGAGCGGGTTTTAAAATAAGTGAGATCAAATTTGATTCATATTCGTTTGATCGTTTTTTCAATTTCCCACAATCCATGATTCCATACAGGTCTATCCAAAAGTTGAATTTATTATTGTGG
Source organism: Corymbia maculata (assembly GCA_014182735.1). Taxonomy (NCBI): domain Eukaryota; kingdom Viridiplantae; phylum Streptophyta; class Magnoliopsida; order Myrtales; family Myrtaceae; genus Corymbia; species Corymbia maculata. The sequence continues at coordinate 17,143,152 of CM024685.1, forward strand.
ATGGCTCCCTCAAGAAAAGCATAAAGAAAGAGAGTGAGAATCGTTTCCGACCCAACTTATAATGGGAGGATATGCACTTGACAATCATTTGACAACTTGACGCTCGATACATCAATCAACCTTTTTCAATAATAACGGATTCCTTAAATAAATTATTTTAAAATATGAAAAAAAATAAAGCGACAAAAAAAAATAGGCCCAAAAAAGAAACGGAGGGATTTCTCTTGCCCATTCGGCCTAAAGAAAGAAAGAAAAATGATAAAAAGCCTCACCCAAATTTTCAATTGTTTTCTTTTTGAATCTTTTTGGCCTCCCAGTCATGGCCACATCTGTGACCCCCAAGTCATAGTCGTATGGGGTCGCAACCGCAAGATACGGCTATGGCTGCGTCGGGCAACCAAGTCCACCACCTTGCCTTACCCTGTATTTTACTTTAAAATATTATTTATTCATATGTTTATTTGGTTTAGCATTTAAGCATATATAATTACTGATAAAAAATCTTATTACTTCAATTTATGTCTCTTGTTGCGGCAAAATGTTCACATCAGAGTAGAGGATTGATTTGATGTAGAAAAGCACGCTGAGAGGACTTTCCCTCATTTTACTTAGATTGATTTCTTTTACTCTGTAATTATATTGCCGAATAGATTATTTGATTTGATGTAAAAAAAAAAATTGTCAAGCTTATTTATATCCGATAATAAAATTGTCAATAAAAAATTGTCCAAAAAATCATAAATTTATTGCATGACCAATGGTTCAGTCCTAAACTTTCTAATTTGATCAATATAATTTTAAAATTTTGATATATTTTTTGAATGTAGTATAGATGTAACGATCCAATCGGTGCCAATAATCTAAAGTGTTTTAACTATGGTTGATATGGATAATTTTTGAATTCTTTTTGAAATTTAATTAATTTTTTTTTTCCTTTGTTTCCTCGTTTTTCTTGTTGATCTCCTTTCCTCTGCAGGTCGTGAGGTCCATTTAGCAATGGCCGACAAAGGCTGCAGGTCATGGGTGAGGTCATAGACCTTGCTTGTGGCCACCGCCATTGAGGGCTTGTAGGAGTGAGAGAGGGAATCTTTATTAGGTGCATTTCACATTCTCAACAAGGGTGTGGCCGGAAAAGAAGATCAACATTGGCATCGACAATAAAGAAATAAGAAAAAAAAGAAGAAAATAGAAAAAAAAACCAGGAAATTGAAGAAAATTGCAAAATGACGTGGTTTTAATTCAATTCTCCCAAGTCAACCACCAGCCATGCTACATAAAATAGCCGATAGTGACTAAATTACGACATCAACGATTTTGAGCATAAATTGGGTGGACAAATTACATTGAAAGATGATTAAAGTTTAGGATTACATTGGTCAAATTATAAAGTCTAAAATTAAATTAGCGTCCTACGATAGATTTAACTTTTTTGTACAGTTTTTCCTATTTCAATGCATTGAAACTGGGAATGATGCACAAGTATAAAAAGGTAATTAAAATGCATCGTAAGCAATTCTTTTGGAACATATGTATGTTGGCTCACTAATATGTCTCAGTGACTCCAAAATAGTTTTTTGCTTTCAGGATGACTTGAAAATATGCACAGTCTTATTTCGTCACCAAATTTGACTGGAGTCTCCAAATTCCACTTCGGTTCTTAGAATTTTGTGGTTCGATCTTGAAAAATTGACCCCACGAGTACCAAACTCCTTTTATTTTCCTCAGAAATAAACAATAATTAGCCATCAATAGAGCGGATCGACCCGACACCTAGCGAAATACATGATTTCCACCTGTGGTGTGTGGTGTGAGGAGGTTGATATTCATAATCCACATGGGACTTTGTTGCTTATATGATAACAAAGCAACATATTCTTTACTACCAAGTCTAATATTACTCAGTACTATGCAAGGCAACTCTTCAAAACTGATGACTTCCCTTCCTCCACGTACCACATTTAGCAAATAGCAAACGGTCAATCTCGCGGTTCCACAACCTTTTTCTTCCTCAGTACGACCAGCATTGACTAAGGAACAGGAATGGCTGAACCGCCATTGTCCTCGGGAGTTTCGTTCCTGAAATTTAGTCGAGTGAGTCTTCAGGACAAGCCCCACGTCTGCCCTCCCAACCGCTTTTGTAAATGCGAATTTAGGGCCCATTGTCTCAAGCTAGATAGAGAGAGAGAGAGAGAGAGAGAGAGAGAGAGAGAGAGAGAGAGAGAGCTAAAGCTTAGTTACAAGACCCTACTTCACTTGTGCGACACTAACTAATTATGCAAAGCTTCGCTGCTTCAAGCTTGTGCCTCTACTCTAAGTGACCAAACATGGAGGGAGAGATCAGCAACTTCATGACGGTCTGGACCTTGGTTGTGATTTCACTCACCTACTGCCACACCATCTCTAGGACCGTCCCTTGCGGAACCAAGAGGCTCCTGGCCATCTCCCCGGTTATCGTCCTCTTCTTCATCCTCCCTCTTAGCCTCACCACCATCTCTCTCGGAGGCCTCACCTCGTTCTTCATCGCTTGGCTCTGCAACTTCAAGCTCATCCTCTTCGCCTTTGGCGAAGGCCCGTAGTCGTCGAGCCAATCTTGCTCTTTGGCATACTTCATTCCCGTCGCCTGCCTTCCCATCAATATTCCCGACTTAGTTGAGAACACCGAAAATGAAGAACGCCCATGTTCGGAGATCAACGAGAGAGGCCTCAAGTCGCCGATGAATTACGTTGTCAAGTGCTTGGTGATAGTCGCCTTTTTGCCTGCCTACAAGTAGGGGTGAGCATGGTTCCAGGGTAGAACCTGGAACCCGAGAACCGCACTGGTAGGAACCTTAGATTTTAGGTTCTAAGGTATGCAGGGTAAATTTTAGGTTCCAAAATTTGGAGAACCTGTACCCGATGGTAGGTTCTAGGTTCTCGATTGATGGAACCTGAAACTTGTAACCCGGAACTTAGAACCTAGTACAAGTTTTTATGTTTTTCTTAATCTATGTCTTCACGCGATTCTGAGGTATTCCGTGGTGTTTGATGATAAGTGTATAATCCGAAACCACTAATCTAAACTTCGATTTTATGATTGAGAATTTTATTTTCGTAGACTATCAGACTAGTGGAAACTCCAATTGCTTCTTTTAAGATAATGATTCTATATAATACAAGAGTAACCAGTGCATTAAAATCACAAAATTCCCTTAATATTATTCGACAGGTGCATATAAACACTCGTTCCCAAGCAATCGATAATAAAATCCTTTTTCATTTTAATTGTTGTGTTTATTTTCATGTTGCTTAACTAAAGATGAAAAAAAAGAACTTGTTGGAACCTGTAACCGACCTTGGAACCTGTAACAGGGTAGGTTCCAGGTTCCATGTTCCGATGAGTAAGTTCCAGGTTCTAAAAAATAAGAAACCCGTACCCGATGGTAGGTTCTAGGTTTTAAGCGGAACCTGTAAGAAACCTGAAACCGCTCACCCCTACCTACGAGAGAAAGGATCAAGCTCATCCTGTGATCATCAACTCGATGTATTGCATGCGCGTGTACGTCAGGCTGGAGGTGTCCCTGGCCGAGGTCGGAGCCATGGTCTGAGCACTTACCGGCGACTGGCTCGAGCCGCAATTCGAAAAGCCGTTCCTCTCGACCTCGCTGCAGGACTTTTGGGGGATGAGATGGAACCTCACGGTCACGAATATACTCCATCCCGCCATATATTTACCTGTTAGGTGAGACACTGTTTTTCTTTATTTTTATAAGATACAAATAGACGCGTCATTAATCATAAACTGAATTGAATTTTGGATTATTTTGACATGGATCAATCAACCAGATAATAAAAATGTATACTATTTAATGGACCATAAAATGAGTACAAACGTCCACTTGCAACTTAGTGAATGTCTTAACTTTATGTACGTACTGAAGATTTCAATATCCGATGCATCGTACCAGGTCCATTTCCAGCCGTGTAATCGGGAGGGGGTGGGCCGCCCTGCCGGCATCATTCGCGCGCTGTCTAGTCTCAACGCTCATGCACGGACTTATTTCTACTGCATCGGACATGAGGAACCCGCGGGGGTGGTGGTCACCTCGTTCTTCCTCTTGCATGGCCTCTGCATGGCCGCCGAGTTCGCAGCCAAGAGAGCGCTCTCCGGCAGATTCCGTCTACCCGGGGCAGTGTCGGTTCCAATGGCGGTCAGTTTCGTCCTCGCAACAGCATTGTGGCTGTTCCTGCCGGCCCTAATGTGGTGCGACGCGGAGGACAAGGCGCGTAGAGGGGCCATGGCGGTCGTGGACTTTGTGAACAGGACATGGAGCGTCGTGAAATTTAGCTCCGTCATGAAAGCGAGTGGGTGGCAGTATTGATTGTAGACTTGACGTGCATTTGGTACACAGATTTGATGTTGATTAGTAGCGACATAAGTGCTTGGCTTGGCAAATTGCTGTCAAAGTAAGCATTGAATTTTCGAGCGGTCATTTTCCAATTAACCTTTTGAATTAGGATAATCCAAATTTAGAAGTAAAGAAACATCTTCTGACTCCTAAACAGCACGGGAAAAAAACTCTTAGGTTTCATATGGGAGTCAAAATGGACAATACCTCAATTCAAGGGTGTCTCAATATGGTATTAAAATGGAACCCCCTCCAATAAGTTTGTGGTTCGAGGATGAATCACGTAAAAGTTAGTGGACATGTAATGACTTGGTTGGACGAGGGCAATGAGTAACCACCGTGGCTAGAGGGCTCAAACAAATAACAACTACTCATAGGCTTCTAGGTTGGTGGCTAGGAATAAACCTGACTTGCACACCAAAAAAGGAAAATGTTTGTGGATTATATACATGGATTTGAAATTAACTTACAAGATGTGTTTTTTGACATAACAACATCATTTAGCATTAGATTTGCAATATAAGCATGCTTAGAAGATATATATATATATATATATATATATATATATATATATATAATGTCAAATATGCTAAGGTGAGAGCACTATCGAGATGAGCAGTTTCTTAATATGGTCTTACCTATACGTCAAAGGATAAAATCATGAAGCTTGAGATAGGATAGATCAAAGCGGACAATACATCTAGCAAGTTAATCCAAAGACATCACTAGGTAGGGAAACCGATCCTTGCATTGAGAGAGAGAGAGAGTATAGCTCGGCGACGGCATGCTTAGACCCCAACCATGGCGGTTTACTCTAGAGAGAGAGAGAGAGGGAGGGAGGGAGGGAGGGAGGGAGGGAGGGAGAGTGAGTATAGCTCGGCGACGGCATGCTTAAACCCCAGCCATGGCGGTTTGCTCTAGACGACGGAGAAGAACAAGGACTTGGGAAAAAAATAAGAGGACAATTTCAAAAATTGGATAATCAAGATGCCAATGTGTCTTTACCCATCTATTTCTTTTTTCCATTTTCAAATCCATTTAGAATCATCTAACACATGATAACTGAATGGTTGCTCTATATACATTTTTGTAGGTCTATGCAAAAATGCATTTTTGACATTTAATTGGATGAAACTTCCAATTATAGTAGTTTGCAACAACTAATACTAATTATATAGTTCCGGCCGGTTTCTCCCTAGTCTAGTCCATTTTGTTGATTACAGCATTTTCACTACTAGTCTCGCTTTCAATCTTTTCAATCATGCCATCCAGTTTATACTTGATTTTAGAAACCCACTTACTTCATATCACTTTTTTTTGTTTAAATCCAGATAATATCGTAAATTTTGATGGGAAAAATTAGAAAATTACTTTTAATTTATGAGAAACAAGCAGGCCTACAACAATCCGTAGTCCATACGTGCCGACAGTGATAATAAATTCAATTAGGTGGCGAGACCAGATTGGCTATTCACTGTTTCTAGAAAGCTAGGTACTTCAAGACACAACGACTATCTCGCTTAGCAGAAAATATTGGGGACGAGTGGACTTCCAACGTATCAAAATCTCACTCTACTCATCCGGTGACATGTATCACTCGGGGACCATCACCAGCCAAATTTCGAACGTTCAAAAAAGTAGTATGCGATTGACTGGGTTTAAAATGGGCGACTATTCAAAACTAACGACTCCCTTCCACTACGCACCCCATTAGCAAAAAGCAATCGGTCAATCTTGCAGTTCCACAACCTTTTTCTTCCTCAGTAGGACCGGCATTGACAAGGAACGGGCATGGCTGGACCGCCATCGTCCACATGAATTTCGTTTGTGAAATTTAGTCGACTGAGTCTTCAGGAAAAGCCCCACGTCTCCCCTCCCGACAACTTCTGTAAATGCGAATTTATGGCTCATTGTCTCAGGTTAGAGAGCGAGAGAGAGAGAGAGCTAGTGCTTATTTATACGACCCTACTTCACTTGTGCGACACGAACTACTTATGCAAGCTTCACTACTTCAAGCGTGTGGCTCTACCCTAAGTGACCAAACATGGAGGGAGAGATCAGCAACTTCATGACGGTCTGGACCTTGGTTGTGATTTCACTCACCTACTGCCACACCATCTCCAAGACCGTCCCTTGCGGAACCAAGAGGCTACTGGCCATCTCCCCGGTTATCGTCCTCTTCTTCATCCTCCCTCTTAGCCTCACCACCATCTCTCTCGGAGGCCTCACCTCGTTCTTCATCGCTTGGCTCTGTAACTTCAAGCTAATCCTCTTTGCCTACGGCAAAGGCCCGTTGTCGTTGAGCCGATCTTGCTCTTTGGCATACTTCATTCCCGTCGCCTGCCTTCCCATCAAGATTCCCGACCCAGTTGAGAGCACCGAAAATGAAGAACGCCCATGTTCGGAGATCAAAAAGAGAGGCCTCAAATCGCCGATGAATTACGTCACCAAGTGCCTGGTGATAGTCGCCTTTTTGCCTGCCTATGAGAGGAAGGATCGAGTTCATCCGGTGATCATCAACTTGATGTATTGCGTGCACGTGTACGTCGGGCTGGAGGTGTCCCTGGCCGTGGTCGGAGCCATGGTCCGAGCACTTACCGGCATCGAGCTCGAGCCGCAATTCGAAGAGCCGTTCTTCTCGACCTCACTGCAGGACTTTTGGGGGAGGAGATGGAACCTCATGGTCACGAATATACTACATCCCGCTGTATATTTACCAGTTAGGTGAGACACAGTTTTTCTTTATTTTTATAAGATACAAATAGATGCATCATTAATCATTATACTGAATTGAATTTTGGATCATTTTGACATGGATCAATCAATTAGATAATGAAAATGTATACTACTTAATGGACTATAAAATGAGTACAAACGTCCACCTGCAACTTAACGAATGTCTAAACTTTATGTACCCACTGATGATTTCAATATCCGATGCATCGTACCAGGTCCATTTCCAGCCGTTTGATCGGGAGGAGGTGGGCCGCCCTGCCGGCATCATTCGCGTGCTTTCTAGTCTCGGCACTCATGCATGAGTTGATTTTCTACTACATCGGACGGAAGGAGCCCACATGGGTGGTCACCTCCTTCTTCCTCTTGCACGGCCTCTGCGTGGCCGCCGAGATCGCGGCCAAGAAAGCGCTCGCCAGCAGATTCCGTCTACCGAGGGCGGTGTCGGTTCCAATGGCAGTCGGTTTCATCCTCACAACGGCATTGTGGCTGTTCCTGCCGGCCCTATTGCGGTGCGATGCGGAGGACAAGGCGCGTAGAGAGGCCATGGCAGTCGTGGACTTTGTGAATAAGACATGGAGCGTCGTGAGATTTGGCTCCGTCATGAAAGCGAGTGGGTGGTAGTAATGATTGTAGACTTGATGTGCATTTGGTACAGGTCCGTTGTTAATTAGTAGAGACATAAATGCTTGGCTTGGCAAATTACTGTCAACGTAAGCAATGAATTTTCGAGCGGTCGTTTTCCAATTAACCTTTTGAATTAGGATAAGCCAAATTTAGAAGTGAAGTTACATCTTAAGTTCAGCCCTCTTACAACTCCCAAAAATGCTCTCCTTCACTGCGACGTAAAAACCTTAACCCCCAGTTTCTCTCTCCTCTCCCCCTCCATGGCCGCTCTGCCGCGCTCCGACGCCATCTTCATCACTCATTGTTTCAACTGCGGAGAAGAGCCTAGCAGCCACAGCCGAGCTGCTCAGTCCCTGTCCTCTCCACCGCGCCACTTGTTAGTCCTGTCTCCAAATTGTTCGCAAGCCACGCGAGGTGGAGGCCACAGCCTCCGGCATAGGCTCTGTGGCTGCTCTGTAAGGATCCGATTTGACGAGGGTAAGGAGTAATCTCTAGATGAGAACAATTGAAGGAGGAGTAGCTCCTAACAAATTTTAGGACAGCAAAGGGATCGTGTATTAAGAGGAAACATTCCTGTGAAATTAGAATAAACTCATAAGAAACTTTTGGTTGACTCTAGGCACCCAAAGAAAAAACTGTAAGGTTTCATATGAGGGTCAAATTGGACAACACCTCAATCTAGGGTGTCCCAGTATGCATATCAAAGCGAAACCCCCTCCAATAGGTATGTGGTTCGAGGATATATCATGCAAAAGTTAGTAGGCATATAGCGACCTAGTTAGAGGGCAATGAGTGATCACTAATGCTAGAAAGCTTGAATAAATAGCAACTATTCATAGGCTTCTACAATGGTGACTAGGAATAAATCAAATTGCACGCCAAAAAGAGAAAACGTTTGTGGATTATATACATGGAATTGGAATTGACTTAAAAGATGTACATTTTGACGTAATGGCATCATTTAGCATTAGATTTGCAATATTAGCATGCTTAGGATATGCATGTGTATAAAGCACAATTAGAATGGATGACCTCTATGGAACATGTCTACTTGTATGGTAAAGGGCAAAACCATGAGGCATAGTGTGACTGATCAAAATGGACAATACCTTGAGTGTGTTAATCCAAGGATTTCAAAATGGTATAAAGTATTGATTAAAACAATATAATATAAAGGATAATCTCCTCTAGTATGTATGCAGTTCTAAGATGAACCATGCAAAAAGTAGTGTACCTAAAACGATCCAGTCCAATGAGTACAAGGAGTAGTTGCCGGGTGATAGAGCCTATTTATAAGGCTCTTGGTAGGCTTCTAGGGTGGAGAAGAGAGTAAGTATAAACCAAATTATAAACCGAAAGAGGGAAAACATTCTTGGATTATACATGTGATATCGAATTAACTCACATAATGTGCATTTTAACATAATGGCAACATTTAACATTAGAACTCCAATGTCAAATGTGTTAAGAGTGAAAGCACTATCGAGATGAGTGGTTTCCTAGGATAGTTCCTACCTATACATCCAAGGATAAAATCACGAGGCATGATATAGGATGAATCAAAGCAGAAAATACATTAAGTGAGTTAATTTAGAAATGTCACTAACACGCCTCAGGCAATCTCTCATCAGAATTTGGGACTTCGGTGTCGAAGGTAGCAAAATCGATCCTTGCGTAGAGAGAGGGAGGGGAGGGGGAGGGCAATGGAGATGGAAGACAACAGCTTGGCAACGACATGCTTTGACCGCAACCACGGTGGTCTGCTCTAGATGACGGAGAAGAAAAAAAGAACGAAGAAAAAGGACATAGGAAAAAAATAAGAGAACAAATCCCCACCATTGGATAATCAAAATGCCAACGTGTCTTTATCCATGGATTTCCTTTTTTTTTTCATTTTCAAATTCATTTAGAACCATCTATCTAATACATGATGTCCGAATGGTTGCTTCATATATACTTTTTGTGGATCTCTAGGCAAAAGTGCATTTTCGACATCTAATTGAATGAAACTTCCAATGATGGCAGTTTGCAATAGCTAATGCTAATCATACAATTCTGACCTTCACAACAAAATTGAATTTCTTGGTAGTCTAATCCTTTTTGTTGATTATGGCATTTTTGTTATTAGTCTTGCTTTCAATTTTTCAATCTTGCCATTTACTAGAAACCCATTTACTTCCAATCACTTTTTTTTTTAATCCAAAACAATATTGCAAAAATTTTTATGGGAAAAATAGAAATCTACCTTTAATTAATGACAAACAAGCGGGCCTACAATAATCCATAGTACATATGTGATGACACTTGATAATTAATTTGGTCAGGCGGCTAGACCAATTTGGCTATTAAATTGTTAAATTGTTGATCCAATTTCTAGAATAAGCTAAAGAATAATAAAAATAAAAAAATAAAAAATCCAGACTTAGGTGGCAAGGGAAATGTCTAGACATCACTAGAATTGTGTAGGGATATTATCTCTGCAAGTTGCAGAGATATTTGTCCTTCAAAGCTAGTCAACCAACTCAATGTAAAGCTGACTAAGGATAAGAAAATCTCTGACTTGTGCAGATATTTTTGCTTGAATAGGTCGGTGATGCACACCTATAAATAGGCTTAGTGAATGTCCAATTGTGACCACAACCCCAACAGACCAACTTCAGCTCCTTCTCCTTGTATAACCCACCAAGTAATAAAAGTTTTCTTTATTTTTTCCTTGTGCTTCTTTTGCCAAATAACTCTCTAAAAAATACATCCATATTTCCTAGTCTATTTTACGCACACACAAGCACACACTTCCGCAAATACTCAACATAAATGTTTCTAAAGTTAGGTACTTCATGGCACAATGACTAGGTCCCTCAGAGCCTAAACCGGAGCAATAAGTAAATATTCGCACACGATACCATAAAAGTTAATCTATTGTTTAATTCGTGCCGTACTACGGTCTTTATATTTAGTTGCATGCCTTCCTTTTATCTAGTTAGAATAATGCAAATTGAGTCGAGAGCCTAAGAAAAATTATCCAAAAAGTCATAAATTTATTGTAATTATGTCAATTCAGTCCTAAACTTTTTTTTTTTACCAATTCAATCTTAAACATTTTACGATTGTGCCAATTTAGTTTATCCGGCTAAATTTGGCTAGCCAACATCGGCGATAATATTTTAATAATATTTTTTGAATTTTTTGAATTTTTTTTTTTTTTCCTTTTCTTTTTTGTCTCCTTCCTCACTTCACCTCTCTCGGGGGTAGTGGACAGCCAACTCCGACAAGGCTTGCCAGCCACTGCACGAGGGCTGCAAAGCCCTCACTGAAGGCCAATGAGGGTCGCAACCCCGGTCATATTGCCCACCCTTGTCGACGGCCTTGCCCAAACTTGGGCGAGGCCTGGGGACCGTGGCAAGGCGGCTTTGCCTAGATCTAGGCGAAGCCAGCCTCGCCATGGCCTAGCCACGGGCAAAGGCAGCCTCACCCGAACCTAGCGAGGCAATGGCGACCTTCACCCAAGCCTGCCATAGCCTTGCTAGCCGTAGGCCAAGCCGCCTTCACCCGCAATCCCCAGGCCTCCCTAGGTCTAGGAAAGGCCACCAAAGAGGGTCGCGGCCCCCTTTAGACTCCCCACCCTTGCCGGTGGCCTCACCTAGACTTAGGCAAGGTGGTCCCTAGGCCTCCCCTAGGTTTAGGCGAGACTGTTGGTGAGGGTCTCGTGGCCCTCACCTCGTGGCCAACGAGCCTCACCGAAGTTAGGTGGCCACTGCCACAGAGGGGAAGGCAAGGGAGGAAAGAGACAAAAAAAAAAAAAAATTAGAAAAATAATAAAATATTGTCGTCGACGTCAACCGAATTGATTAAATTGGCACAATTGCGATAGATTTAAGATTTTTTTGATAATTCTCCCGCAAGCCTAGCTCAAACTTGGCATTGAACTCAACTTCAATCGAATATGCCCCTTAAGCTACATAGTAACTTCACAATGGCTAGCACATAATGTCAAAATTTAATGGACTTAAATCGGTCATTGAACTTCGGGGTTATCAAAGTTTCTCAAAAAAATGCCGGTTACACTATTCACTTTTCTTGACCACAGTTCTAATTTCGTAATATGCGCCGGGTGAATAGTTTACAAGCTTGAAGACAAAATAGAAGAGCCTGCAGGATCTAAGAACGGATAAGGACACGAGCGTATAGATCTGTTGCCACAAGTCACGACCATAGAAAGGAAACTGAATTAAAGTTTGTATCATTTTGATATGGATTTATGTATAAAACTTCATTACATGTGTGAAAATATAACATCGACAAGACAGACATGAGGGTAAAGCACATAGTTTCAAAAGTTCTCTACACTACCATATTTTCATGTTTGTTATATGCGTGATAAATTGTCATACGTGCAATGAAGTCTTGTACAGGAAAAAGAATGTCGACTGCATAATAAGTATGTATACTATCTAATGGACTATAAAAAAAGTTCAATAAATGCTAGACATGAAAATAGAACAACCTGGACATAGTGAGACAAAAAAAATGGTTTGCAAAGTAGTAATTCTCATTGAATGCTTGAATCCGCATTTACTTAATTCTGACGCATCGTTCTCTTCCTTGTCACATACCAGGTCCATATCCGCGCTCATGCACGAGCTGATTTTCTACTACATCGGACGTAAGGAGCCCACGGGGGTCGTCACCTCCTTCTTCCTCTTGCACGGCCTCTGCATGGCCGCCAGATCACGGCCAAGAAAGCACTCGCCGGCAAATTCCGCCTACTGATGGCGGTGTCGGTTCCAATGGTGGTTGGTTTCATCCTTGCGACAGCATTGTGGCTGTTCCTGCCGGCCCTTTTGTGGTGCGACCCGCAGGACAAGGCACGTAGAGAGGCCATGGCGGTTGTGGACTTTGTGAAAAGGACTTGGAGCGTCGTGATATTTGACTCCGTCATGAAAGTGAGTAGGTGGTAATATTGATGATGGACTTGATGTGCATTTGGTACATATGCGATGTTGAGTAATAGCGACATAAAAGCTTGGCTTGGCAGATTGCTGTCAAAGTAGCAATGAATTTTCCGAGCGGTCATTTTCCAATGAACCTTTTGAATTAGGATAATCCAAATTTAGGAGTACAAATTACCTATTAAATTCAACCATCTTAAATGACCAGGCTTTATTTCAATACTCATTCTTTCTAAATGAAAAGAAAGAGGTATGAGTTCGAATCTCCATTTTTACAGAGGGTTGAAATATAAATAATTTAGTTTTAGATGTGAATTTCAACTCTTACACCCTGTAAAGAGATAAGACAAAAGTCTAAATGAATGTTAAAGTAGAAATAAAATAGAACCAATCAAAAAAAAAAAAAATCCAACACTCTTACAGCTCCCAAAAATGCTCTCCTTTACCATAATGTAAAAACCTTAACCTCCAAATTCTCTCTCCTCTCCCCTTCATCGTGGCTCCGCCGTGCTTTAACGCCATCATCATCGCTCGTCGTTATCCCAATTGCAGAGAAGAGCCTAGTAGCCATAGCTGAGCCGCTCAGCCCTGTCCTCTCCATCACGTCACTCGTTAGTCTTGGCTCCACGTTATTCGCAAGCCACACCAGGTGGAGGCCACGACCTCAATGATGGTCGCATGGCCACGGATCTATGGTCACACTGTAAAGGTCTGATTCAATGAGGGCAAGGAGTAATCTCTAAATGAGAATAATTAAATGAGAAGTAACTCCTAACAAACTTTTAGGATGGTGAAGGGACCCCATTTAAAGGGGAAATATGCCTGAATTTTATATGCAAAATTAGAAGAAACTCACAAGAAACATCTTTTGACTCCTAAATGGCAAGGCAAAAAACTCTTTTAGGTTTCATATGAGGGGGTCAAAATGGACAATATCTCAATGCAAGGGTGTCCTAATATGGTATTAAAGCAAAATCCCCTCCAATAGGTATGTAGTTTGAGGATGAATTAGGGAAAAGCTATTGGGCATGTAAGGACCTAGTTAGATGAGCGCAATGAGTGATCATTGAGGCTAGAGGGCTTGAACAAATAACAACTATCCATAGGCTTCAAGGATGGTGGCTAGGAATAAACCGAACTACGCATTAAAAAGGGAAAATGTCTGTGGATTATATCCGTGGAATTGCAATTAACTTATGAGATGTGTTTTTTAACATAATAGCATCATTTAGCATTAGATTTGCAATATAAGCATGCTTAGTGTGTGTATAAAGCACAAGAGAATGGGTAACCTCCATGGAACAAGTTTGCTTGTATGCCAAAACACAAAAAGGTGAGCCATGATATGATGGATTAAAATGGACAATGCCTTGAGTTAATCTAGGGATATCAATATGATATAAAGCAAAACCTCCTCTAGTAGGTATGTGGTTATAAGATGAATTGTGTAGAAGTTAGTGGGCCTTTAACGGTCAAGTCCGATGAGGACAAGGAGTAGTTGCCAAGGTGATAGGGCCTCATTTATAGGGCCCTTGGTAGGCTTCTAGGTGGAGAAAAAGGCAAGAATAAATCAAATTATGCACCAGAAGAGGAAAAACTTTCTTGGATTATATATGTGATACTAAATTAACTTAGAGAATATGTCTTTTGACACAACAAGGTCATTTAGCATTAGAACTCCAATGTCAAATGTGCTAAGATGAGAGCACTATCGAGATGAGTGGTTTCCTAGGATAGTTCCTATCTCTACATCAAAGGATAAAATTGTGAGACTCGACATGGGATGTACCAAAACAGATTATACATAGAGTTAATTTAGGGATGCCACTCAAGTGCCTTAGGCAATCTCTTAGTAGAATTTGGGACTTCAGCGTGGGAGGTAGTGAAACCAATCGTTGCATCCCGAGAGAGAGAGAGAGAGAGCTCTTAGGGAGGTTCTCAAGTGTTAAGCCCACTGGCAACAAAGGCGACTCAAGGCGCAATGGCAAGGGCTCGCAGTGGTGATGGAAGACAATAAGGAAGAAGAAAAAGGACATGGGAAAAAAATAAGAGGACAAACCTCAAGGATAATGAAGATGCCAACGTGTCTTTACGACCTTCACAACAAAACTGAATTTCTTCGAGTCTAATCCATTTTGTTGATTATAGCATTTTTGTTATTAGTCTCGCTTTCAATCTTTCAATCATGCCATCTAGTTTGTACTTGATTTGAGAAACCCACTTACTTCCTATCACTTTTTTTTTTTTAATCCAAAACAATATTGTAAAAATTTTGATGGGAAAAATAGAAAATTACTTTTAATTAATGACAAACAAGCATGCCTACAATAATCCACAGTCCATACGTGATGACACTTGATAATAAATTCGGTTAGGTGGCGAGACCAATTTGGATGTTTCTGGAAAGGTACTTCATGGTACAATGACCAGCTCCCCTAAATTGGAGCAATAAGTAAATATTCGCGCACGGTAATATAAAAGTCAATCTACTCTTCAATTTGCGCCGCACTACCCACCTGTCATTATATTTAGTTGCACGCCTTCCTTTTACGTGGCTAGAAGGTTTCAATAATGCAAATCGAGTCGAGCCTAGCTCAAACTTGGCACTGAACTCGACTTCAATCGAATACGCCCCTTGAGCTCCATAGCAACTTCACGATGGCTAGCACATGATTGTCAAAATCTAATGGCATCGGACTTCAGGATAATCAAATTTCCTCAAAGAAATGCTGGTTACACTATGCACATTTCTTGACCATAGTTCTAATCTCGTAATATACGTTGATTGAATAGTTTACAAGCTTGAATACAAAATAGAAGAGCCTACAAGATTTACGAACGGATAAGGACACGACTGTATAGATCTATTGCCACAAGTCACGACCATACAAAGGAAACTGAAATGAAGAGTGATGTTGTACGAGGAAGAACAGGGGCGGCGGCGTTCAAGGCTCGTGAAGAAATCTCTCCAGGCAACGAAACCCCAAGTAGTTGGCGCAGTACCTCTCCAGCTCCTCCCCTCCTCTCTCTCTACACACCTCCTCCTCCACCCTCTCGCACCATCCCCACCAGTTGTCGTCGCCGCCCTCCGCCGTTCCTCCTCCGCCGCTGCAGCACACGCCGTCGACGATCTCCTGCAGCCCCACGATCCGGCGGCTCACCTTCCTCCTCCCCTCCCTCAACGCCGGGTCGATCCCGCCGGGCACGGAGTCCAGCCTCAGCAGCAGCCTCATCAGCTCCTCCTCTATCCTCGCCCTCTCGAGGGGGCTGCCCCGGAGGGCGTCGACGGTGTCCTGCCGCTGGATCCGGCGCTGGAGGCAGTCGGCGGCGGAGTCGACGGAGGAGATGGCCTTGTAGAGGGTGCGGATCAGGTGGGCGCGGTAGGCGGACTGGATCTTGGCGGCGGCCTGGGAGTGGGCTTGATTGGGTTGGAGGTGGAGGGTGATGTTGGGCGGCGGGGGAGGGATGAATTGGTCATCTGGGGAGGTGACGGTGACGGTGGCCGTGGCGGTGGGCGAGGAGGAGGAGGAGAAGCTGAGCTTGCGAGCTGATTTCATGGCAGAGACGGGGAGAGACAGATGGAGAGAGACAGAGAGAGGAAAGTGAGGAGAAGATGTTGCTTTCTTGAATGCTTTTTGGCGCATAATGGGAAGAAGATATGAGAAATTACCGTCCCGTTGGCAACGGACCATTTTCGTCCTTCTTTTGGGCTAGTGGGCCATGCATGCTATTCTGCTCAACGTGGGCCCATCTACTTTTTCTCTACCCACAAATTTGTCTAATACATACCAAACCTCGACCAGATCTGGGTGAGTGAGAGTGTGGCAGCCGTTGCCAGTGGTCACCCTCGCCCAGTGGCTGGCAAGAGTTGCAGGCAAGGACGTCATAGCCCTTGCCAACAGCTGACGAGACCCTCACCACTCTCACTCAGTGATAAGATGGACTCATTTGGCAAAATGTCAAAAAGTTTATGACTCAATTAATAAAATTAAAACATTTAGAACTGAATTGGTAAAAGTATATTAAGTTTAGAATTTTTTGGAAAATTTTCCCCCACAAATTTATCTACATACCAAATCCTACTGTTAGAGACTTCACTGTATTAGGACCTGCTCGACAAGGCAACAGAGTCCTAAAGAAAGCACTTTTTATTCACTGAAGTGTACATTATTGGAGTTACACAGATAGGATGCAACTGAACAGTTCACTGACTCCATAAGGGTCTCTCACTCTAGTACTAACAAGAACAACAATGCCCTCGATCGCTCCCACCACTCACGAACTCACTGAGGTGCCGGAACAACCTTTCCAGAGCATGTCCCAAATCCGACAGTGTATCCGTCTCCCTGCATGGGGATCAGAAATTAGAACGTTCACAGACTAGCCAGGCAGCATGACTATCAACATGTCATCTTAAATTTCAGAAGCAGTTACGAGCCAAAAGTAACAATGTGGATCTTTGAAATTGGAAATCAAAGAAAAATAGAAGCTGGAAAGCTTACTTTGCAAAGGCCAGTAATGGTTACTTCATCTCCATCTTCGAGAAATTTGCGCTGTGTCCCATTTAGCGACAGTGGTTTCTGTCCATTCCAAGTCAGCTCCAGCAAGCATCCAAGAGATTCTGGTTCCTGTACAAATTAGTGGACCATGAGAGAGAATTATTCAACACAAATTCCGGGGATGCTATAATTCGACTGAATAAGACTAGAGGCAATAGGCTTGACACCAAACGAAAGTTCTAGAAAGATAAAGATAAACAAAACAATACCGGTCCACTGATTGTTCCTGTGCCAAGGAGATCCCCCGGCCTTAAGTTGCAGCCATTGATTGTATGGTGTGCAAGTTGTTGTGTTACCGTCCAATATCTGCACAACATAAGAAAATCATGGATTATGGAGACAGATAAGGATATAAAGAATAAATTCACAGAGAGCATTATAATTGCCATTGTATACATGAAAAGTTCATTGTCGCAATTTTCTAAGCACCTGGTACATAATTCGAGATAGATGAGCACACACAACAACAGCACCACAAATTGCACATAAACCTCGGGATGCTTTCTTCATAAGGTACAAATTTGTAGGTGGGAAGGAACTGACATGGGTCTTGGTGTTCAAATTTCGAAACCCACCCACAACTAGAGTCAAAGTTTGGGATCGGGGATGCCTAGCTTACTAGGTTCATTAAGAGTGTCATTAATCTGAGCAATGAATTCCACTCACTCATTCAGCTGAAAATTGAGCAATGTAGTCCATGCACTCCATCAATATACAAGAGAATTAAAAGTCTATAAGAAGGCAAACCATTTGTCTTGATAAAGAAGGAAAAATAAAGTTTAAAGAGGGTGTCTAAAGAGAAGTGCGAGGAAATAAGGGAAAGAGGGTCGAGCTACAGAGTTCTACAGATAACACGCATGGAAAGATATAAGGCATGCTAATCAAATATTTTGACACTGTCCAGTTTGTCAGTCCCTCATACAATTTTTAACAGTGGAAGATTTAGTATTTTGAGATGATAGCACCGCTTTTCACTGAACCAGTGGCACCACAGCTGATGTACACTGAATGATGTAATAACATGCTTAGGGGTAGCTGCTAAGACCTTTATAATCCTATTAAACAGAGTCCAAAAATTCTCAGAGCATTATTTTTCACCAGCTGAAACTTGAGATGACTTACAGGTTCTTGAAATTACTCTTCGTGACAATACAGGAATCTTTTTGTCCAGCAGGCTTGATCTGAACCTGTTAGCGGTAGTAAAAGTTTCCATTGAACACAGGAATGTATTAAGATGTAGAACAATTAATCTGAGTTATTACTGGCAGATAGGAATGGTGTCAAGAGTATCACCTCCAAAGATATATCATAATTCTTGGATACTTTTTCTGCCAGATACGGTAATGGCTTCGGCTCCTGAAAATCACAAAGGATATAATGCAGCCCACTGCCTGAGACCAGCAAAGTTTGATGCAAGACTAGAGAAGTTACTTAAGCAATAAGGAATGTTTTTACCTGTTTGGGTACCTCACATGCAAAAGCTTCTAGAGCATCAAGGGTCACAATCCAAGGGGATACCGTGGTACCTAGAAACATTTATAGCAGAAACCAAAGACTAGGTCATGCCTTCTCCATACACATAAAATGACCGTCATTGCTTACGGTCGATTTATGACATAAGTACATTTTTGATGATTGCAAAGTGCAGCTTAGCCATCACTTTTAATTATAGAATGACAAGTAAACAACTGAAAATAACAGATCATTTACCAAAACTTTTTCCAAGAAAAGGCCCAAGAGGCACATATTCCCAAGCTTGAATGTCTCTAGCTGCAAAACCAAACTTCTATTAAGTAAAACACAAATATGATAACTGGAAATACATAAAAACACGCAGATGTTGCACACACCACTCCAATCATTCATTAACACGAGTCCAAATATGTGATCAGCGGCATTGTTAACATCAATAGGCTTCCCCAATTCATTTCCAGGACCAACTACTGCAGCCTGCCATCAAAAACAACAGAGACAGAGGATAAGAGGTGCAATTATGTGCACAAATACCAGGGTACACAGTAAATCAGTTTATTGGATAAAAAGTCAGCATCAAACTTACCATTTCTAGCTCAAAGTCTAGCTTCAATGAAGGTCCAAAATAAGGCGGAGAGTCGCCGCTCGGGTAACCTTGACCTCTGTGACAGAGTGGGAAAATTATTAAGATGCAGTGAATCTAATCATAAAGAATGGGAGCTCTAACGATGCAACTGAGGAATCAAATCGACAATCCAAAAGATGCTTCCATAAAAGACGTTAAGTGCGGAACCAGCAGGCCCCAATTATTTAAGGAAGACTCCTGGCATGTCGAATTACACTCAAATAAAGATGGTTCATTTTACAGCCCAGAGGTGTGAATTCAACATATGCCAAACCTTTGCTGTCTTTTCTCCTGTAAATAGGCAGAGAGAACTATGATTAATCACTTAAGTACCTAGGTCGAAAGATGTCTGTTCCGGATATAACAATGGATGACGCCCGTCCATGATAAGCAATGGGAAGATGGAACCTGAAAACCGGCAAACAGAAGCATTGTTTTATTACTTTTCTGAGGTTGAATTGGGAATGAAAAGAGCAAAAACCTTTCCGATCAAATGAACATACCAATTCTGAGGAATTGGATTCTGTGGCCCACGAAACATGGTCCCACAGTTCTTTGCATGATGCATCGATGAAAAGAAGTCCGTGTAGTCACCAATGGCAATAGGAACGACCATCTCCACCTTGTCCTGAAAATTCAAATATAAGCTTCATTAAAATAATGTCATCCATCTATATGAAAATGAATTCTAGCCGAAAGCGTGTCTCACCATGGGGAAAAGTGATTTTTTCCTCAACTCAGCGTTGTCACGCAGTACAGGTTCAGTTGCTGAGTAAAATTTAAAAGATCTCATCATTTTGTACGGAACAAACAATATGCCTCAAGGGGTGCCAGGAGCTCCCTTCTTGGAGCACCATAGGCACATAGATATACTGTAAATTAAACAAGTTCCTTAGGTTTTACGCCTTTATGGGGACAACCCATCAGAAAGTGCACTTCACTGAATGTAGATGACATACATGACAATATCTTCTGCAGCGTGGCACGAGCTTCCCTCCATGCAGGCCGCCCCAATGCCAAGAACTTGTTGAGGTTGGGCTGGCAACAAAATCAGGCGAAGATCAATCATTCAATTTCTACTACCCTTTCGCAAATGCAGTTCACCCAAAACAAAGAGATCTCAAGAGTTTTTATCGAGTAACAGGACGAGAGAGAGCCGACAGACTACTCTTAGAACCTTCAGAAAACGAAGACTTCGTTAAATTTCACGCAGTTCACCAACTAATTATCGATCATTACGAAGGGATAAACTCCACATTGGCTTCATGACCAGAAAAATTATCCGAAAACAGAGCATTTCCGATTCTTCAGCACGTCAGAAAGCTACAGACGATCAATTTCTAAACATCAATTCGCAGCAAAACCGACACTTCAATCCGCACACAGAATCCCGCGGCCAGCCAAACGAAGCACTGAGACGAGCTCACGGAAAACCCAACCTGGTGGAAGCAGTCGGACCCGGCGAGGACCGGGCCGCCGAAGAGGCCGGCGGAGGCGACGGCGGAGAGGTCCAGGACGTGGTCCCCGATGGCGACCCCGGGCCGGGCCGGCGAGCCGCTCCCCTGCCGGAAGACGCCGAAGGGCAGGTTCTGGATCGGGAAGTGGGAGTCGGGGCCGACGGGGATGAAGGACTTGAGGGCCATCGGAAGCGCTGTCGCCGGAGCTCCGACGGGAGGTGCGGTGGTGGGTTTGGCCGGAGAGGTTTTGGAGCGAGAAAGAGTGAGGGGAAGGAGGAGAAGTGATCCAAGCAATGCAAAGGGAGTCACTTTCTTTCTGTTTGGTGATTTGTTTATAGAGCAATCACAATCCTAGTTGGTACAATAATATCGTCCCCACAAAATTTTTCCCATAAGCAAAATGATAATACGACGAATTTTATCATCTCAAATTAATTTCCGTATCATCATAAATCCTAAAGTAATATAAACATGTTAAATTAACCGCAAGCTGATATTTGTATTACAAAATAAAATAAAATCATAAATAGATATATTCATCCTCCAAAATTCAAGGATGTCGCTTTGGGAAGAAAAAGTCAAGATTGGCAAATTTGCTAAAATCTACTGCTTTCGCCCCACGAGAGCTCCTTCACATATTTTGTCTTATATTTTAGTTGCATGAAAATTATTATGAATAGATTTACGATGGACATTATCAATTTCGGATTTTTTGTAATATGAAATGCAACATGAATATGTCGTCCCAAGAGCTCCTTCACATATCGAAATCTATCAAAATCCTTAATTTTGCCTCAACTATGTCTTATAATTTTAGTAGAGTTATCTTAGATGTATTGATTTGAGATTATTTTGTCATATGAAAATTACTAATAATAGTTATATCACGAATACATCAATTTAGGATTTTTATAATACGAAAATCTATAGGCATGGGAGTTTAGAAAAATAATGTCGAGAAAATAGCGGGGGGGACTGGCGGGGTAGCTGGGATCAACGGCCGGAATGCGATGCACGCGGTGAGGCTACCGCTCGATCCATCTTTCCTTCAACGTGCCACCCTCTGAGCTAAACATAAAAAATTTCTCTTTTTCTATTTCTCTTTTCTTTTTTTTTGAATTTTTTCGAATTTGTTTTTAATTGAATGTACTAGGACGGTGGCGGGGATTTTTTATAAACAACGCAGGATTGGCGTGACTAGGTGGGTCCCGCGGATTTAGCGGATGATTCTTTCTTAGTTAGGAGCGGTGACTAAAGCGTGACGCGGCCGCACCCCCGGGTCACCTCCCCGTCAACTCAGTTGTTGCTGGTCAAACCCGTTGGCTTTGGTTTCGGCGCGATGTCGGGACAAACCAGGAGAGTAATTTTCGGATCGATTCAACCTAGGAACTGAATCAAACCGGTCTTATTAGGGGTGTCAATGGGTCGGGTTGGGTCGGGTTTTTATGTTACCCGACCCGACCACATTTTGACCCAAACAATCACAAAAATGGTCGCATTTTGACCCAACTCAACCCGATCCGTCTTAAAACGCAGTTGGGTCGGGTTTTTATCCGAACAATCAAAATGGTCACATTTTTGACCCAACTTGACCCGACTCAAAACACATTAAATCCGAACATAAAGTCAAGTCGAGTATTTGAATATTTTCTAGTAAAACTCTAAGAATACATTATATTTATAAAAAAGGCTAAGGCCAACCCGACTCAACTTGACTCAACTTATTTTGACCCAGTTCTAAATTATACTAGCTCCATACTTAGACAAGATTTTGACCCGACCCGAAAATACCCTAAGTTTATGATCGGGTCGGGTCGGGTCGGGCCGAATCTTTTTGACACCCCTAGGTCTTATGGTTGGTTCACAGCTGACTTATATGGAACCGGTTTGGTTCTCGGTTAAAAAAAAATTGGAAATTGGCCTTGACCGGTCCGTTCCAATTCAAAACAAAACCTTACAAATCTCTTAATTGGGAACTTTTGCAAATATTAACGGGGTTCAACATTCATACGTAAGTACGTCATTATAGTGTCCGAATTGAGGAGCTTTTGCAAAAATAACATACGTGATAGACAAATTACAAGAAAAAAAAAAGCCAAAAAAAAAGAGGGGGGTTAGGTTTGACGTGGTAGGTTTCGCTACTTGTCTACCCTGAAATCATACTCGAGTGGCGCAAATCGGCCTGGAATTAGGCAGCGGCAGCCGTCCAAGGGCGATAACTTCGCCACGTCAGCAAGTGGGGGCTAAGAAGCTCGCATACCAACTCGACGAAGGAGACAAAGAGGGAGACAGGTCCCAGTTTCCATTTGCTTGATAAGAATGTTTCATTGGATGGTCTAGTTATATAAGGCCTTAAATGGAGAACGTACCATGCTCTCTAATTAGAAAATGACAACCTTCGACATGACGCTCCACTACATATAAGATGGGGTGAGTAGAGTTCTAGGATAGCCACCGAACTGGTAGAAACCTGTCAAATTCCATATTCAAAAGTATAAAGAATAGATTCTCAATTCTAAAAGTTACGGAACTTTCAATCTGTAGGTTTTAAATTATAGATTGGTGGAATCTAGAACATGTAAACCTAGAATATAGGATAAGTTTTCGTGTTTTTTTTTCCCTTTCTTCACTCGATCTTGTAGTATTTAATAATGTTTGATGATAAGTGCATAATCTAAAACTATCAATTTGAGCTTCCATTTTATCACTAAGAAGATTACTTTGTTAATATGTTTTTACATATTTAAATGTAAATTATGATTAGTAAACAACAAATGATAATTATTAAAAATGATAATAAACTATGGTCATTTAATTAATAATAAAAGTGGAACTTGGTATACCCTAAAATCTATAACATGGTAGGTTTTAGGATCTAAGGCCTACACAGATTATGTTCCAAATTCCAAAAATGATAAATTTGTTTTCGACAAATAGGTTTTAGGTTCTAAATGGAACATATATAGAACTTGAAACCTTAAAATCTAGAACCGTTCACCCCTAATTCAAGATCCACGTGATACACCAATAGACAAGATTTCCACAAGTGATGGAATTCTCATGTTCGTAGTAGATTTTTGCATTGTCCATTGATATTATATAAAACAAGTTTCCCATCGCTCATGAGATCTGCAAGCAAAGTTGTAAATCAAATTGAATAAATCTCTAGGAACCGATGGATCGGGCTATGCCCGCCTCTCCTAATTAGCGAAAGAGTCTTTGGATACCATGTATTGCTGCTATTCGAATATACTAAGGTACTTCTGACACTACTAAAAACTACACCAATCCACGGGAAAAGGAAATGAGAACATGGCAGAAACAGTAATTGTCCTCATGACCTTCACAAGCTGAAACAACCCAGAAAACCCAAAAAATTATAAAAATAAAAAAAAGGCCTAAATTGATGGGCTTGGCCTTACATGATTCAGTCTAGACAATGAGAGGTTTTGGGCCGGACCATAACATCATTCCGAACATGCTAAAATAGCACCGCAACAAAGAGCCCCAGTCCAGCGGACACGAGCGCGGCGAGCCCGCCGGCGCGACCGGCCGCGGACGGCGTCGTGGGCGCGGCGGCGGCGAGCGCGGCCTTGTCGGAGGTGGCTAGTTTGGGGGCGTCGGGGGCTCCCGGGGGCTGGACCTCCACGTGGAGCTTCAGGCCGCCCTTGCAGCTCTCCTCCCTGCTGCTCGCGAAGTAGCGGACGCCTTGCGCCTCCAGGGGGATGCCGTCGAGGCCGTCGGTGTACATCCTGATCGGGTTGCGCACGTCGCACGACTCGTACTCGGCCCTGGTCGTGAGCTCCACGATGCTCTCCTGCGCCGCCGAGTAGGCGAACCCTGCCCAACAAAACAACCCTTCTTTCATCTCTTTTCTCTTTCCCCTGTTTACTGTCCATCGCAATAAAGAAGCGAACCCAAACTCCAAGAACCTCATAGCGTCTCATTTAAGCAAGTAAACAAGACAAAAGGTACTTGGATAATCGAGGGATGTCATAATATCTTTCTTCTATAGAAGAGGAAGACTGTTCGTTCCCAGGAGAGCCAGAGCAGAGAGCAAAACATTCGTGGATAAGCAATCTGCAGTTGCAGATGATGTATTTGAATCTGCTCGTGTTCTCCTAGTTAAAACCAGAAAAGACATGATCTTTGTTGCTAACTAAACCTCCCACCCAATACCCACATTCTACTTTCGGCACAACTAGCCAGAAAGCCAGCGGAATAAGCTAAAAAAGAGCGGACGAAATGCCAACACGTGAACAAGCGCGCTGTTCGAAACGTTTGGAATATTTCGGGCTCTCTGTTTTAATTTTTTTTCTCTCTTCCGGATTCCTGAAAAAGTAGAAAAGGAGGAGGAGGAGGAGGAGGAGGAGGGAGAAGAGAGAGGCTTGAGGGTTACGTACAGAGCTTGTCTCCGACCCTGAAGACCCTGCCGGAGGACCAGGACCCGACGCCGCTCGAGGCGTCCCAGCCGCGGTCGCCGCCGACGACGTGGTGCACCTGCGCTCCGGCCCACCCCGCGTTCAGGCTGACCAGGATGAGAACCGCCGCCGCCGCCCTCGCCGCCATCGCCTTTCCTATTTGGCCTATGTCGCTTAACCCAGAAGCAAGAAGAACAGAAAAGATCTCTCGCTTCTCTCTCTGTCTCTGTCTCTGTCTCTCTATGTGGGGGGAGTTAAAAAGCAAGGACGGTGAATGCAATGGCCGATGGGGGTGGTCGCAATTAAAGTGAGCTTCGTGGCGCTTTCCCATGTGGCGAAGCTGTACCTGTACCTGACGATCTTGAATGGTAGTTGGCGCGGACAGCGAGGCCCCACCCCCCACGCTCGCCTTCAATACCAACGAAGCTGCTGCGTTTTTGGCGCTCGAAGCAAAGGAGCGCTTGCTTCCCGCCATTGGCCGGCCTCGTCTGTGCCCGAGACGGGCCCGTCTATCCTGCGGAAATTTCCAGCCGATCCTTTGATTTAGCCCCCGAAATCCGATGATCGTGACATTACCAAATGCAATCTTGTTAAGTTAACCTAATCTTTGATATTGGAAACGGCTAGGCTATTTAGCTAGTTTTACTATTTATCAGTAGCGGTACGTGCCCGATTTGTGAAATTGAATAACCCTAATCAAAAGGTTTGTTGGACTTCAAATTCTTACTTGTCACGATTAGGACGAGCTTCTTGCCTTTCTTTTGAAAACTTGGCTCAAGATTGGGACAAGTTTGGCGTGGATATTCATGGGTTTGGTTTGGACTAAAAATAGTATTGGGTTTGACGCGGATTAATCCCACTATCAATCCAAAATCACATGAAATTTCACCCATCCATCTTAGGCGTGAAAGTTCGTGCACATGTCACGGGATAAAACTTTCCTCCACGAACGAGCTCATGCGGCACCTAATGAGCTGAGATATCATGCCAACCTTTCCTTGATAGATCGTTAGATCAACTGCATCCTCATTGTTGATCATATCATGCCTAATTAACTCCAGCATCCAATTTTTCAAGTAAGGCATACAAATAATTTCAGCACTATTATTAATTTCGACTTATTGTAGCTATGCTTAGTAGAGGGGTATGAGTTCCAAACCAATTTGCATATGGGAGGCCAACCTCGCCTCACAAATATCCTTCGAGATGATAATCATCCCATCTCTAGTTCCTAAAAATATACTTTGACGTTAGTCTCACAATCTAGTAATATGAACCCTTCAACATCTCTCACGATTTGCTATGATGCCATAAACCATCAATTTTCTGTTAAGATGGATACGGAAGAAATTGGACTTTGACATTGTCCCCCATCCAATTTTCAAATGCCATCATTGTGGGCTAATCTGTCACTTCCTTCCGTTCTTCAACCATCACTACCATTCCCATGGCCATGAATGACAGACACTTGCCTAGTAAAACATGCCACTCCCCTTCATAGGTGGTTTTCCCCTGATTCAAGTTGTTTGCTAATCTCTAGTCATTTGTGCTTTACCTACCAAGTGTGGCATCCTAAGCCAATTGCACTCCAGCGGTAACACTTTCTTTCACCTATTAAACTTCTCCTAATCTTAGCAAACCAACTTATTCTTGGCATTCGCTCATATGGTAGTTTGAAAATTTTGATTTGATGCCATTTGTTATGGGGTGAAACTTTTCCAACCAAAGAGAAGCCCATGTGATGCTTGATGAGCCGAAACACTAGACCACCCATTGAGACATATGTTCTTAGGATGATATGGTGAACCCCATCCTTATCATTGATCATGCCACGTCCCATTTAGCTCAAGCATTCAGCCATTGAGTAAGACATACAAATTACTTCGATACAATAACTAATATTGGCATGCCATGGCAATCATCAAAAGGGTAGCATCAACCCTTAATTTGTGCACAAGAGGTGAATCTTGCCTTCGGAGACACTCCGAGATAATAATAATTCTATTCTCAAATTTTTAGCACAAACACACTAACGCCTCTCAAAACAGCTGTATAAACCTTATGCATCTCTCACACTTAATCCTAATGTCGTAAACCTCCACTTTTCAGCCATCTTGGGTATGGAAGAAATTGGATGTGACAAACATTTTGGCCTTTTCTCTCTCGAAGTACTCTCTTGTCTGTAAGAGTTGAACTGTAGTAAGGGTGAAAATGCTTCTTGCGTTTCTTTTTGGGTCGTTAGGAGGTCTATTTTCAGAGCAATTTTTTTCTTGTCATATTCATTTGATCCGAAATTATGTAACAAAACTAAATAAGTGTAAATGAAACAAATGCATAGAACAAATTCCACATAAAAACAGAAGATTCAAAATGGGGGGAAACAAATTGTACAAACCATATTGGTCCCTAGTTCTATCTTCTTCGCTTGTTCGATGCAAAAACATGTTAGGTATACTAAGACAGACTCACAAAATCGGCATTTTAAACGAAGTGAAAAAACGCGAGTCCATTTGAACAAGCCTGGTGTATATATTTCGATAACAGTTTGCCAACTCACTTGACATATAAATATTAGAAATTAACTTTAACATATGTTAAGACTTTCCGAAAGAAAGAGGCTTCGAATAATCCTTCTCACGGATGTTTTAACAGGCCTCTCCTATTATCTTTTAGGAAAAGATCCAAGCCTTCTCACGGACGTTTTAGCATACCAACCTACCCGTCTAGCCAGCAATGCGTTAAGCCCGTTTACTGAAACTCAATGAATTCACCGGCGTTCTTTTCTTCAGACTTTGTCGTCTATCCCCTTTCTATCGCTGAACCTAATTCGTCGTGTGGACTCGAGGACAAGGAGCAGCATCATATGTTGGTGGCTTTTCGTCGAATACATGCATGATTTAGATTTGACGTCATTTTCCAGCTCTGTTTTTCACGAAAATCTGAATAATTGAAAACTATTTTCTTAAAAATGATTACTTATATCGCTCGAAATAATTATTCAATGAAAAATATTCATTATCGATAAGAATTTATATCTAAACATTTTCACAAGTGACGAAAATATTTTTTATTCATTCATTTGCGTAAACGATACAAGTAATCATTTTTAAGAAAAATATTTGCGAAACAAATGATGTCTGCAAATACTAAAATGAGCAATTATAAACCTAATGTTTAATGAAATCATGCTAAGTTCAACGAACAAGCAATTGGGTGACGAGAGTTGTATGGTAATATACACGCATGCCATAATCATATCGAGTCAATTACATATATTATGCATAGAAACCGGCCGCCAACGCCCATTCAATGGTTTGCTCATTAAAAAGAATAAACTAGGGACTTGAGCAGTATAAGGCTACGTTTGGTTGGATTTTTGGGGAAAGCCTTTTGAAAAATGTAAAGGACTTTAAGTCAAAGGAGTTTTCCAAAATGCAAATTATGTTGGCTAGATTGTCATATGAAAGTTCATTATAAAGTATTTTCAAGCAAAATAATGTTTGGAGAAATTATATTTACAAAAGAATATTTTGAATAAAAAAATAAAAATAAAAACAAAAGGTTGGCCAGGAAAGGGTGGCGAGCAATTGAAATATGTTGCTAGCGGCTGACGTATGAGGTTGCAAGACCTTAGGCGGCCCTCGGAGACCATTGATGAGGGCCACTTCCACTTGGGGTTAGGCAACCCCCGACAAGGGCTGCCTAAGGTCTCATGACCTCAGCGACGACCAATTGAGGTCTTGCAACCTCAGCGCTATAGAGGTTGCGGTGACCTAGATCTCATGGAGGTCGCCCTCTTGGAGGTCAGTGCGATCCACTGGTGCGGCCCCTTGCAAAGGTTGCCCTTTTTGAAGGTTGGCGCGACCCATCGGAACTACCCCTCGCCCAAATCTCACAGAGATTGCCCTCACGGAGGTCCACATGAGCCACCGGGGTGGCCCCTTGCAAAGATTGCGTGACCTAGATCTTGCGGAGTTTGGTGCGACCCACTGGTGCGACCATTTGAGAGGTCATACAATACCCTGGCGATGGTTGCCTTGACCACGTTGACCTCTCAACCCATCGCTAGCCTCTTGTAGCCGTGTGTAACCAACGCTAGCCAACCTCCTTAACAGATTTGAGAAGAAGATGAACAATTTAGGGCAAAAATGGAAAAGAAGATGAATAGCTGAGTATTGTTTTGGAAGAAATTTTTCTCTCTCTCCCCCATCAAGCATGCCAAGAATACTAAAAAGCTCAAGGCAGCCTAATACCTGCCTTGCCTTGGGCTTTTGGCCTTCCAGAGGCTTGCTTTTCCTCAATGATGTTTTCAAAAAATTTGCCAAATACCTACAATTTGTCCAAGGGCCTTTGGACACCCAAAGTGGCTTCGGAAAGCCAATCCCAAACACGCCCTAACTCCGTTTGCATGTCAATTTTTTTCCGCCTTAGCCATAGATCTTAGCCTCAAAGGGGTTCTCGTAGAGATAAATGCTTATGAAACAAGATAAAATGACTCTTCAATAAGACAATATGTCTTCTTTCTCGAACATGTCGATCCATGGTCACGGGTGGCAACTTCAAAAAGCATATAGGATCTAGCAATAGCGACTTTTCATTTGAGTCCACCTAAGGTCTTAGGGGCAAAATTTCCATCAAAAGTGCACCATTCGAACCGAAAGTTTCATTGAAGTCCATGGCACAAACTAAGATATGAGATAAGACATTGACCTAATTTTGTGACATCGACAATCCATTCGATTTATTAATGAAATTACTTACCTTCGATTGCTTTTTAGCTGTTCTTGCGTAGTTGGCTAGCTAGTTGCCTTAAACACTAAGGCTTCGGCAAGAAAGTATGACGCAAAGGACAAATGCATCATTGTATTCCATTTTGACTTTTCATACGCAAGTCTTGTCTCTCACATGTGGCCGATTGTCCTCATTCAGGATATTCGATATCGATATGTTGATCAATTCAAAATCTGATTGTCGTTATCGTAACTGCAATTGGTTTGGCGGAGGATGATGTGGGGACCTAATCAAAATAAGTTTATGACAATATATCTAGTTAACCCAACCTTGACATCTCCATCGAAGAGGTGATTATTGAGTAAGGATGGACTAGGCCGGGCCCTAGGGTCATGCCCAACTGGTTATATATAGGACTCGCCAATCAACAAAGGATAGGTACCAGTTTCCGGGTCGGGCGGGCTTGCCTCAAGTTCAGTCGAGCTGAATTCAACTTACCCTTTACTCATACCCATCTAAATTTGTCTTTTGTTCCCCCGTGGCGTGGCTTTTGCCTAAAGGTCCATTCCACAGGTTTACTCAATAGGCATCTTAAGGTTCCACTTGCCTAAACGTTTAAAAGTCAAATTAAACTCCAATTAAGTTTCGAAAAGGCTGCTTTTCTTTCATAAGAGGACAATACAAAAGAAATTAAGTATAGAAAATACAAATCGTCTCGAGCCAAAAGTGGCCCTCGAAGACTTCGAGTTGAAGCAAGATGCTAATTCGCCGTGTTGCAATTAGATAAGTCCCAATACGTGGCATACGAAAGAGGATGTTAAGATGTTTGCTACGTTCGTTCTAGTTAATCAAACCAATCACAAAAGGAAAAACAGAAAGAGTCCAGGCAATCCTCACAAAGTGATTGATTTTGTTCATCGTATCTCAACAATAGGAAATGAGTTCATAGGTAATTTTCTGAGACATGATTTTGCCATTTGCTTCGGTCATTCATCTTTGATTCAGCTCTCCAGAATTGACGTCGTCGTCATCATATTCAGTAATCATATCTTGGAGAGTAAAATATGATGATATCAGCCTCCTCAGGCAACCTGAATCTCACTTTCTTCGTTAACCTCCCACTTTCAGTCCTGCAAATAGAAGCTGAAGATACCGCACCTTCTTCTTGTTCTTCTTCTCTATCATCTTCTCCGTTGATCTTCAATGGCCTCTCCAACGAAAAACTGTCCCTGGCCTTACACGGCATAGCTGTCATTGATATCGAAGTTTCATCAACCTCTGGAGAAGTTGGAAACACCTTCTCGAACAGTGGCGAGAACACAAAGGACTCACGTCCATTGAAGCATTCCGGTTGTCTTCCAGGAGAAGACAAGATCCATTCCCTCAAAGTCAAGCACTTGACCATTGTTGTGATTTTCTGATCTCGAAGCGGTGATTCACAATGCGGTTCTTGGTCCCTCTTCTTTCTCCCCCTCAACTTCCTCACGCTGAAGCACTTCTGTGCTGCAATCGAATTGTTATCATCATCAGGGTTGGCCATCTCAAAGTTCGGATGCCTTCTCGTCGGATTGTTCATGGTCAGCACTGAACCCATGGTCGGACTTCTGACCCACCTCTCCAAACGAACGACGCCGATAACTAAGGGAAGAATAAAGAATAGTAATGTATCGACGAATGGTTGGATGAGAAACAGATCGAATCAAGTTTTCTTGAGCGGATTATGTAGGGTTCTGGAGGCGGAGGTCTCCACTGGTTGACTTAGTAATAATCTCTATCTGTCCGTTCTTATTAGGGGGTGTTATCCTCATCTTTGGTAGGAGCTTCCCTCTTGTGCTTTCGAATCTTTTTGCATGGGAGTATTATTATATGACAGCTATTAAGGCCAAGTTCTCGTCTTGGGATATGGCATATTTACGCGAGGATTTCTTGCTTCATGGTTTACGCCACGACGTGTTCTGAGGTAGATGCTGTTTGGACAAGTCTGGTGGGGATAACAAAGTAAGGGTTGATGTAATTATAATGAACAGGGTTCGTAAAGACAAGAACGGCATCGGTTATCAAGAATCCAGAGGTACTCCCACGGCCGCCTCTTTTATGTAGCTTCCTTCCTTTGCTTTGATAAAACAAATGCAGCCATCTCTCTTGCTTTGGTTCTGGACGAGGTCACTTAGGATGTCAATCATATTTGTTGTCGCTTGGCTAGATTCAATGCTTATGCCTTTCGAATATCCCAACTAGAGAAGAATGATTGGAGATTTGTTTGGTTTGGTTGTCTACGAAACCTCGAATCGAGCCTCTTTTTTAGACATGTACATCGGAGCAAACGAAGGAAAGGACGAACAAAGTGCATGTAGCCAAGTTGTAGATTTTATGCTTCTAGAGGAGAGAATATTACGGGAAAAGTACAGCATGGTGCTTCTAAGGAAATTCAATTTCTGCATATTAAAAAAATGAATTAAATTGAATTTATTACACACTATCACTACTCTTTTATTTCCCAACAACATTTTGTCAAAATTTGCAATTGCAAAGATGTGCATATCATATGTGCATGACCCATTAGTGTATTCAAGCGCTTCCCGATAGGGAAAGTGAGAATAGATCTCTAATGTAGGGTACCTATCTCTTGTTAATCTTTAAATAGTCACGTATCTTATTTTTAATAGACTTGATAACTCTAAATTTACGATTGAATACTAAAACATCTCTCTCTCTTCTTTAGTCAACCCTTTTTCTTCTTTCTATTTGAATGCACTTGTTTAACTAAAAATTCTTAGTGTGATAAATTATTATTGAAATTGTACATTTATTAGGGAAAAATGATATATACAGTCCCAAACTTTGGCTTATTATGCAACATCCATAAATTTTAACTTGATGTGCAATGTGTCTCTAAAATTTTAATTTATTTAATGTAGTTCTTGAACTTTTGGTACATGTTCGATATAGTTTCTTTCCATTAATTTAAGACTAGGGACTGTTGAATATTTTCATATAGTTCAAGGACTATATCTAACATGTGTAAAAAATTCATGAACTATATTGAACAAATTAAAAGTTCAAGGACCACATTACACATTAAACTAAAGTTCAAGTATCATGTTGACCAAATTGAAAGTTCAAAGAACAAAATGTACATTGGATTAAAGTTCAAGAACCGTTTGTGTCATTATCCCTTCTAATAGAGAACAACGATTCTAGGATGTGTGAAATCAAGGCTTTCTTTGGATAAGTTTGAAACCTAGTTAAGCTTAACTCCATCAATATATAATTGATAAATACTATGGGGTTTTTTTAGTAATTAAGTTTCTAATTATATTCTAACTATAATTACTCTTATAAATACATATCACGCAACCCTAATTAGAGTCTTACCATCATAAATATTGTAATGCTTTTGGTCTTTGACTCTAAAGATTAAGATGGTATTAGAGTAGAAAAACATATCAAATTCTTCACCATCTCTACTCCAAACTAACATTTCCTTTGCTCCTATTTATCTCAATAATGGCCGATACATATCCAATTTTCCCTTCCTCTCTATGGGATAATCACTAAATGAGTCATAAACCTATTGTTCTAATGCTGATAAGTGTTAATACATATCCAGTTTTTCCTTCTTCTCTACAAGGTAATCACTAAATGAGTTATAAACCTATTGTACAAATGTTGATAAGTGTCTAGTAATTGTGAGCTGTCTACATGGCACGTGGAAGTTGACAACTAACTCATACCACCGTCTTATGTTGATCGCCCTATTAGCGTTTTCCAGCATCGATTAGTTAGAAGGGCTATATTGGAATTTTGCACAAAAGATTGCAGAAAAGTTGAAGACTACATTGACAAATTTGTAAAATTTAGGACTAAATTGGTATTTGTAAAATTGGTTTAGAATTGGATTGGTAATTTTCCATCTTTGCTACCATCTCTTACCCATTATATTCCATTTTCCTTGGTCCAATTTCCCATCATCTACCCAACATCGCTCTCACGTTTTCTTCCCTCTTCCTTGTAGCTCAAATTACAATTGTGCACTCAACTGCGCCGTCTTTTGTTCTTCCCAACATCACAAGGCTCGTCTCCATCAAGCTTGATGCAGACAATTATTTTCTATCGAATTCTCGATTTGATTCTATTCTAATTTATAGCGATCTGTTAAGGGTATGTAGATAGGTCTTTTCCATATTTTACGAAACTTATCAATGAACACAATGGCACTATGCTGGTCAATTTCTCCTATTTTACCTAGGTTGTTCTTCGGATTTTGATCAATTTGACCCGCCCAAGTAAGATATTCTATGAAGGTCACGACCTTTGGACATCTTGGAATATTGACTTGCATTTGGATGACACTTTACTAATCACTACACGACTAAAGATATTGGGCTAAAACTTGGATTTTTAGAATGCCATCAAGAACCCCACCAATTTATTTTTGATAATCTTCGGTATCTAAAGTCAATTGCAGACTCTCACTTATCAATTGCTCTGTCTCCGACAAGGAATTAGCGATTCAAGCCCTCAGTGAGCTCCGAAGTAGAATGAACGAGTTCTTCAATGGTCTTTGTCATGTTGTTTCCTTCTTTTTGTCCTTTGCTTTGGTAAAATAAATGCAGCAATCTCTTTTTTTTGGCTCTGAGTAGGAGATCTAGGATTTCTTCCATATTTATCATGGCTTGGCAAACTACAACGTTCTTTTAGTCTATAGCTTTCCGAATATCCAATTGCACAAGAATGATTCGACATTTGTTGGTTTCATTGTCTATGGAACTTTGAGTTGAGCCGCCTTTTTGATTTGTACATTCGCGTGCTTGCCGGCACACCGTCTCCCGACGAAGCAAAGTATGCAAAGATTTTGCTCGACGTTGTGCGTTTTGGTCCCTATTGTTAATAAAACGTGTGTATGGTAGTATACACGAAAACCGCCCTGCGTAGGATAGTAGCGGTAGATATAAAATGGAACCATACTTTTATAAGTGTATGATGCACAACAAGGCAGTAATGCATCGCCCTTCTCGAGATCGAAACCGGAATTCGATTGAAAGATATTGCCCAGACGGTACCGAGTTGCGGTGGGTGAACATAACATACCTCGTGGCTCGGCCTCTCTTCAGGCCATGCTTTTTAAAAACGCCTCATACCAGAGAGTCCAGACTCTGCTGCCCTGTGCAAACTAGCAGAAAAGCGAATACAATATTTACACTCAAAAGAGTATCACCAGGAAATCTGCCTAGAGTATGGATTCCATTTACATAAACTGGAAGTCCAGACGGTATCATTGAGATAAGTAGGCGCAGATTTAATTGGAGAAAAAGCAGAATCATAAAGCAAACTTTACCTGCGGACCACATTTTCTCTTTGTTGCTTTAACCAGAATAAATATGAATTCTGTGCCAGGAGCGATGAATTCTGTATATACTTTCCCAGCTCTTTGGATATTGAGAATGCAAATTTCCTAGGCTCCAAAAAGACTAGCTAAAATTGCGCTGTTGTAATCAGAACCAATGAAGCAGAGTTTTGAGAGAATCAGAATAGAGAAGAATCAGCACAGGAGAGAGATGAGAAAGATATCCATAGTTAGAACATTGCTTGAGAACATTTTACAGTTGATTGATTACAGATTCCGTTCATTGGTTACAATAGTAAGCACCTGACCTGACAAACTGACACCACAACTTCTTTTGCACTAACTATTAGTGGCTATAAGAAACCAGCTCTCAACTTCAGATCGTACAGCCAGACGCACTCACACACAAGTCATGGGATTGGGAAGGTCTCATAGTTGAAGTTCTCGACCGCATCGGAATCCTTTGGCTGGTGAAGTATCGGATCAAACAAATCCTTGAGGTTTTCGCTGGAAGTCATCTCATCCAATGTTCTGTCTTTGGCAACCACGCTGTAGTTCCTTCTCTCACCATTTTCATTGTGCGGAGAGAAAACCAGCTTAGACAATCTTTCATAATCTGTTTCTGGTACTAGCTGCGTTCTGCAGTTCCTTCATGATTAGATGGTAGGTGTAGACACCATTCTCCCGGCCAATGCTTAAGAACATTTTACAGATAATTGATTACAGATTCAGCTCATCGGTTACAGCAGTAGTCACAAGACCTGACAAACTGACCCTGCAACTTCTCTTGCACTAACTATTAACAGCCATAAGATACCAGCTCTCGACTTGGTGAACCAACGGGCTAAAGCAATAGAATTTATGAAAGAGGGTAGAAAAGATGGTAAGAGATATTTTATCTCGAGCTATATCAAATTAGACAAATCAAATCAATTTCCTAATCACAGCCCGTGTAAATTGGTTTGATTTGCCTCATGTAATCAGATAAAACTCGAGATTAAAGATATCTTGCCATCATTTTTACCCACTTTTGTAAATTCTGTTGATTTACCAAGTTCTATGACTATTACTATTTTATAACGTTTTAGAAATACCCCTTTCACAGTTGGACTAGCTATGTTATTGACCGTCACTTCCCTAGATCAACTGCTTTGCTCCCCAATTTCGACGTTCTCTCCGGTGTATGTCTATCCACTAAAATCTTTGAAGACCACCATTTTCTTCTTCTTCTGTTTTTTATTTTATTTTTCTGCCTTTTATCCTGTAGGAAAATTTCTCCACTAAGACTTCAGGCACGAAAACGTTGCCCATCGGAGGGAATCCGTCTTTGTTTTAAGCGGTTTGTCTTCAGCCTTCCGGAAATGACTCTGTCGAGCTCTCATCAGAGCGTCTCTGTTTAGGACATCATCCCTTGTGACTGGAGTAAGATGTATCCGCACCAGCTAGAGCGCATTGAGTTCATGTGGAAGAACCTAGCAGGGTCTACTGATATAAATGAATCGTCCAACTCTGATCCTAAGGACTTTAGCGGATGCATCATATCTCGTGCTGCAGGCACAGGAAAGACTTGCATGACTATACTTACTTCACTACATGTATCTCGAGCTCTTCCCTGATTCCCGCCCGAAGTCTGCGAGCTTGCTTCTCACTTGGGAAGAAGAGTTCAGGAAGTGGAACAAGATGTGGAACGCCGGCATTCCGTGCCACAATTTGCTTAATCAGGAGTTCTCGGAGGTTAATAGGCAGTGGCACCTCTAGCAATGTAAACATATGAAGCTGCGATTAAGATGGACGTGATGCGGGGTGAGAGGAGATTTTGTCCTAGGGCTGGTTGGTTCTTCCAGACCCAGGTAAGTTTCACGACACACCTCCTACCAACCTTAAAGACATATCAAAGACGAGTAGGTTGTCTAAAAAACTCACTAAGCATATATTTTATCTTATATGCTGAGTGTCGATCCGCCTACGTTTTCTAAACATTCTAAAAACCCACTGAGCATCAATGCTCCATTTATTTAAGATTTGACATTTCCAGGAAAATGTTTATCAAGAAGTTATTTCTAGAAGAATGACAATATTTTCCAGGAAAACTGAGCATGAATACTCCAATTATTTCGTGAAAAATATGAAAATTCTGAAAAAAATATTCCAAGAAGAAAATGACAATATTTCCCAAGTAAACATGAGCATTAATGCTTCATTTGTTTCATGAACATTTTTGGAAACTGTTATCTAATAAGTCATTTTTCAGAAAACAAGATAATTCTTTCTAATGTTTGGCTGAAACTTGAAAATAAACCTGAAGTTATTTTCTGTCATTTCGAAAGATAATTTTGCTTTCATTTTTTCAAAAAAAGAAACATGCATTGTACGTATGATATAAGGGCTACACATTCTATATCATCAAAATTTCAATTAAGTTTTATCGAATTAAAATTTCCATAACATAAGAACGGAGAAAACAATGAAATGAACAAGAAGACCATGTCATAAGAACAGAGAAACAATGAAATCAACAACAAGATACAGAGAAAAAGAGAGACCTCGGATGCCGGAATCGAGTAATATTTCCATATAAATTCATCAACCAAAAGGACACGAGATCAACAAGCAGCTAACTCAACGAGGCTCTGCAATTCACATGCAACCATAATATAGAGCGACAAAGAGAGAGACCTTGGATGGCGGAATCGAGCGTGACAGAGGCAGCATCGAGGAGCCGCCCGCGCTTATCATTGGAGGAACTGTGGGGAAACCTGATAAGATTGGCCTTGCGGTGGTCGTCCACTCTGCTTCGCTCACCGTCACGGCTAGTAGAGAAGCGCGAGGCGGCAGAGGAAGAGGAGGAGCTGCTCCGGAGGCGGAGAGAGGTCCAAGTGAGGAGAAAGAAAACGGAGAGGAGGAAAGGGAAGGCGTGGGGCTTCTTGAGGGAGCTGACTAAGGAAGGGGAAGGAGAAGGAGAAGGTACTAGGTTTGGGTGACAGACTTCAACGCACTCATTTTGAAGTTGGTACTCCTACAACTACCATGTCAGTAGAGACTTCAATGCACTCATCTGAAAACGACCTCGTTCTGGTTGAAGTAGGCTCTCTCTCTCTCTCTCTCTCTCTCTCTCTCTCGCGGATGAGAGACTTCAACGCACTCATTATGAAGTTGGTGCACCAAGAACTGTATATTTCAGCAGAGGCTTCAATGCCCTCATCTGACGTCCTCCTAGAACTGTATATTTCAGCAGAGACTTTAGTGCCCTTATCTGAAGAAGACGTCCTTGGTCTGGTTGAAGTAAGCTCTCTCTCTCTCTCTCTCTCTCTCTCTCTTCAAAATGATGTTCAATGCACATATTCGTCATCATACGAACGATGACATGAAGAAGTTCTACTCACAACCTCGAAATTCTGCGAGCCCTGCAATTTGGTGCCTGTATATCCCCCATGTATCGTGCATTCTTGCTAATACCCCAATTTGACATCATAAGTGAAGGCTGTTTCAAATGCTAGATAGTCGCAGATCTTTGGCTTCAAGCGGTACTTCCCTAAAACCCTGTAAAATCAGGAAAAAGAGATCACATTTTTAGACTTTTTTTTTTATGTTTTTCTACATTACCCGAGCACATGTTTACGTATATATGATATTAAAAATACATGCTATTGTGTTACGATCTAGATATATTTATTCACTCATTCATATTTATTTTTCTCATCGATTCCAAAGTGATGCGAACTAATTACGTTTTTAATCATATTTAACTATTGTGAGATTAGTGCTGTGGGGGATGAGATCATAATTTGCACATATTGGCTTTGGGTTGTCATGCATATTGGTATATTGTACTAAATTTCGTTTCTAATTGTATCTATAATAATTATCACCCTTTGATTTTCTCATGATGGTTAATTTTCAAGTTTAAATCAGTGTTGGCTTACATAATAAGATGGTTCTCTCTCTCTTTTTTTCCTTTTTTCTTGGTCAGAGTATGATGGTTCTCTTGAATGGTTGAAAATATGCCGCTTTGATATAAAGTAAAAGCTACTTCTTCTTTTTTATATATATAAAATAAAAGCTCCTTCTTCTTCTCTATGTATAGTATGCTTACTTTTAAAATAGAACGCATATTTTCTTACAAGAGGACATTAAACATACATCTCCTCTTTTAAATGGTAATATGTAATACATTTGCTTTAAGTAGTCTCTTTGTCATTATCTCTATTTATTCGACCACTCATAGACATAAAAACTGAAACACTTAATATTGAATTGAAAGGTCAAGCATAATAGCTAGAAGCTTATGATACATTTGATAACCATTATGTTTTCAAAAATAATTTATGTTCATATATAATTTTTTTTTTTTTTTTAATGTTTCTTGAACAAGATTCTGAGCATTTAAATGCGTCTAGTAATGATCAAATTTTCTATTCTTATAATAGAAATGCGTTTGGTACGACTTTTAAATTTTTTTTGTTTCTTTTAATTTTTTAGTATTTTGATTATACTTTGTTTCTTCTTTTTTCTCTTTTTTTTCTTTTACCCTTGCTCTTCTTCTTCTTCCTCCTTCCTCCAGCCGATCATGGGCCATAATGGTGGTCGGCAACCAACTAGGCAAGGTCTGGCAAGCTCACTAGAGGCTCACCAAGCTAGGGCAAGGTCTTGTGAGCTTGTGGAGGCTCGCCTGGCCACCACAAAACTTGACCTAGCCATATTTGAATAAGGCTGAGCCTCATTGGCAAGCAAGTTGAGCCAATGAGCCTCATCGGTGGCTCAACCTCACCCAACCAACATGAGTCTAGCTTGGGGTTAAACGGCGGTTCGGTTCGGTTTTGAAAAACCAAACCGAACCGAACCGAAACCGCCCCACCGAACCGAAAATGAGCCTAGCGATTTTTGAACCGAACAGAAAATGCGGTTCGATTTTCGGTCGGTTCGGGACGGTTTTCGATTTTCCTATTTTTACTTTGTTTATTGTAATTTAAGTATAAAAGAGATGATAAAGAAGAGAGATTATTCAATTTTTATTAAGAATTCTAATTCGGTTTGGTTAACCGAAATCACCCAACCAACATGAAAGGTTTTCATTTCGGTTCGGTTTTCGGTTCGGTTTTTGACACCCCTAAGGTCAGCCAATCTAGCAAGGAGAGCCTCGCTTGGGCATTGGTGATGCTTGGCCTCGCCTGCCCATCGTCAACACTTGGCCTCACCTAGTTAGTGCAAGGCTCGGCCTCACCAGGCTAAGATGAGGCTGACCTCGCACCTGTTGGGGGAGTTCAAGCTTCACTAGGCCAAGATGAGACCGAGCTCGTCAAACATTGCCCAACTAATTGTTAGTGATTGCCGATGGAGACGATGGTCGATGGGTAGTAGGGCCCAGCTAGGAGGAAGAAGAAGAGAATAGGAAAAAGAAAAAAAATCAATTGGTTTGATTCTAGAGTTGTTCCCGAGAACAAAAAAGTAACTTTTTCATATTCTTTGATTCTATTCCAAATTCATTTTTTAGAACAAAAAATCTACCAGACAAATTTTGTTATTTTTTTATTCTTGAGAACAAAAGAATATAATCGA
Source organism: Corymbia maculata (assembly GCA_014182735.1). Classification (NCBI taxonomy): domain Eukaryota; kingdom Viridiplantae; phylum Streptophyta; class Magnoliopsida; order Myrtales; family Myrtaceae; genus Corymbia; species Corymbia maculata. The sequence goes on from CM024685.1 coordinate 17,184,015, forward strand.
GTACCGTTTATCCAATTGCCAAACAAACTCTTAATCTATTTCATTAAATATCTACATGCTTTTTTAAATAGTTTATTTTAGGATAGAATTTAAAAAAAAAAGTTTTAAACTTATTACAAGATGTCATTCAATCATAAAGATTTTTTTGAACAATTCAATCATAAACATTTTGTATTTATACTAATTCAATATCCGGTCAATTTTGGCCGGCTGATATTGACGTAAATAATTTTTTAATAATATTTTTCAATTTTTCAATTTTTTTTTTTTCCTTCTATTTTTTCCTCCCTCCTATGGCAAATTTGGCCAAAAGTGAGGGTCAACGAGGCTTGCCCCTATTGGCCACTAACGGGGTCAAGCCCCACCAAATCTAGTGGGGCATTGTCTAGTGATGGCAAGGCTAACCTCACCATTGGCTAGCAAGGCTAACATTGTCAACCATCACGCTCACCTCTAGCCAAATAGACCAAAAAATGAAGGAAGAACAAGGAAAAAAAGAGAAAATAAAAATATCAAAATAAATTAAAATATTAAAAATTATCCACTTCAATGTCAGCCAGCCAAAATTGGCCGGAATGACTGAATTGGCATAAATCAAAATATCTAGAAATGAATTGGCCAAAAAAAATTATGATTGAAATAGCACAATTATAATAAATTTAGAACTTTTTAACAATTTTCTGTTTATTTTAATAAACTAACACCTCTTTTTTATACCTATCTCGTGGCATTGAATCGTAGTTCAAATTATATTTGTTTTTAAACAAAACGTTTGTTATGCTTCTCACAAATTTCTTATTCATCTTATCTAAGACAAATAGCCGCCAATCGAGGTATTGTTTGCTTTTCAATTACGGACAATCACATGAAAAAAGACATGTCTCATCGAAATTGTTTTAGATGGCACATGTGCTTATGAAGTACCGTACTCTTGACATTTGCGTAAATGCACACCTTTCTTCAAAATAACATTTCCAGAAGTAGCTTCGGCAAACATATTTATTAGATGATATAAATGCAAATATCTCTTCTCGAGACGGCAATTTTTTTTTTGTCGGTTTCAAGACAATAAGTTTGAACAAGCACATTTCTTTACATTTTTAATAGTAATTAGACGGTGTTTATTTTTTAAAAAGTATGCTTGCTATGTGATTTGCACTCCCTCTTATTTTTAAAATTGAAAACATCGCACAAACACATTAACTATGGTCTCTGCTTTACGTGTGTTGAAGATATTTCTCATAAACGAAGCATACATCTTAAACCTTTGAATCCGTGATATTCTTCACTTCGACTATTTCTTTTTATTTCAACGTCAAATGATTATCCACCTATTTCAATTATGATTTTTATTATGTCCACTACCGACATGAAATTTTCTTTTTCTTTCTTTTTTTTTTTACATCTACCATGAACAAACCATGCGCTTTGTCAACAATCCAATAAAGTGTAAATTATTTTTACATAGACAATGGACCTAATAAGGATCTTTTCAACAATACCATTCCATCTCATCTTACTAATCCATACCTACTAGCCCATGTCCAACTTATACCGATCTGACCCATGTTACCAAATCATATTAATAGTTAATGTAATCTTGGAGAACCCATTTAACCCACTTTAGACTTTTAACATGTATATACTTGGATCAAAACTTCATATCAAATAAAAAAATTAGTTAATAAAATAAAAAAAAATGTAGAAAACCTATAAATTGAAATAACTTATAAAGAACTCTTACCCATTGACATGAAAATAACGTTTGCTCATAAGAACTCTTCTAAAATGCTTCTTAATTGTTAGTTCAACAAGTTAAAAATTAAGTTGTGATATTTAGAATTTCTATTTCACTCTTGAATGAATTTCGATCTAGACAAGAAATACTGCTCTAGTATGTTTATGGATATCTATCTACCAAAATATACCCAAATTAGTTAAACTTCTTCGACCAAAAAAAGAAAAAATATTGAAATTTCAATACACTTCAATCATGTATCTGCAAAGGACTTCGGCACAATACTTGACCAAAACATATGAAGCCAAAAGTACGGAACAACCTTATCACAAGCAAATAATAATGGAATCAATTCGCATAGACATTTTGTCAAAATGTATGGAATAGCCTTATTTTTTCTCAACCCATTTTAACTCATTTCAAGAGAAAACGAGTTACTCAAATAAAATGGAGCCTCTTAAATTGAGTTAAAATATGGGTACATGACCCATTTTGCCGGCCTTACATCATATATATTGTTCTACAAATCATCCAACCCTTAATATCATGGCGATGCCTAATACTTTGTGCTCATCTTTTTGTCTCCCTCGTGTTGATATTTTGTCTTTAATTTGTTTGTTATCGTTGTCTCGTTCTCTAAACAAGGGTCTCTTTATTTTATGCTAAGAAAATCCAACGACTTTGATAGACTTATCTTACTAATTGTACGATGTCAAATTCTATCTTCTTCTTTTTTCATGGTCCGCTTCAAAGTTCATATGTCGTACATTTAATAACACTCACAGCGGAATGAAGAATACTCAAAGCACGCCATAATTTCGATGAATTTTTTTGGTAAATATATGTCTTATCATGTGCAACAAACGTGACAATTTACTAGTTACATAAGGCATATGTAGAGCTTCCGACTATTTATTTCTCATATTTCTTTGAACAACATTCATTCATTTATTTTGTACACTTGGTTAAAGCCATCGATGTGTCACTGCAAGCTCATAGTTGCTTGAGGCATCGAGATTGCCATATCAATTGAAGCTCCATTTGGTTTATGAAAAATAAATGATTTAGATAATATTTTCCCAAAAATAAACACCAAAATCACTTCAAACAATTAGTCACTAAAAAATATTTTCATTATTAACAACAATTTATATTTAAACATTTTGGTAAATGATAAGGAAAATCTATCATTCATTCATTTTTGTAAGGGAAAAAGCCACGAAAAACCTCAAACTCTACATATTGTAACATATTTACCCCAAATTTTTTCTATGATATCAAAAATTTCAAACTTATATCTGTTTACAATTTGAAACACCAAAAACTCTAAGCTTTACATGAGTGACATATTTATCCAAACTTTTTTTGTGATACAAAAAATTCCAAAAAAAAAAAAAATTGTGACATCAAATTTTTTGAATAAATGTATAGTTTGATATTTTTGGTGTCACAAGAAAAGTTCACTAATAAATGTATAACCCAATGCAAGTTTGGGATAACTATGTCACATATGTACAAATATGAGGTTTTTTTATATACTAAAAAAATTGGGGTAAATATGTCATAGTTGGTCTAATTTAGGGTTCTTAGTGGTTTTTACCCTTTTTATAATTAGTATAAGCGATTATTTTAGGAAAATATTTTTGAAATCATTTAATTTTTGCAAAATTAACGAAATTTAGGCTGAACTCGTTTTTGAGGTTAATGAACAATTTAATAGCTCCAATCATCAGAACCTAGGATGACCTTCGAACTAGCATTGACTTTAATTTTCCCTAGGCTTCTCTGCCATAATACACGATAAGGGAGAGTCAATGGCATCTTATCCTAAAAGGTCAGGCGGCGGGTAACATCCAAACCGACATTTTTCCAGACGTGTCCCACCAGTTTGACAAAGGGAATAGCAACGTGCCAAATTGGAGGCCGGGGTCCATGTTTGCAGTAGTTTATGTGTTTAGTTATATGATGTTTTCTGAACTGGTTCACACCTGGCTGGGTTTGAACTCATAGACCATGAAGAATGGAGGTGGAAAGTAGGGGTGATCAATTTTTGGATTGGGTTCGTTCCACCTTAGAATCATGGGAGATTGGTTTTCGATTCCTAATTTTGGGAATTAGATATCGGACCATATGGTCTTAGGACCGAGAACCGAACTTGACCATCGATTTTGGTATGATCCAATAGAACTGGTCATTTTTTTATTCCCACTAGATATTGATTGTGCACTACGAGAGAAAGTAACAAATTTTAAAATATTGACAGAAGTGATGACAAATGAAAAATTGTTATATTGTAACTTGTAGTACCATTAAACGAAATAGTATTTAGTTTACATTTTATTTTATTTTTGAAGAAATAATAAAAAAAAAATATATATAGTTGGTTCGGTCTGATTCCCTCTTGAAATTGAGAATCAAATCGCTTAGACATTGGTTCCACTTTTAAGACCGGGAGTCGGATCGACACTCTTAAGAATTGGACTGAACCTAACAGTCCAAGTGATTTCTGATTTAGGCGGTCCATTTTACACAACCCCTACTTAAAATTGAGAACTAGAACTAATTGGGTTCTTTAGTTGGACCGATCCAATTTAGGGTTTTGGCAATTTTTTCCTTTACTCTTTAAAAAAAAAGGAAAAATTCTATAAACAAATATATATGGGTCCAATTTGGTTCGGGCTAAATCAATTATTCCAAGTTCCAAAAATTTAGAAGCTATTGCTCAAAATTGGTTGGTTCAATCTAGTTCAGTTTGGTTTCAGGTTGGTATGATTCTTGTAGTGGATAGTAATATTAACTATAGATTTTCTTGGAATTGAGATTTACATATAAATTACAGTCATGGGTATCAAGAGAACGTGTGACTAAAAGTCCTAACCTAAAGACCCACCTTTTTAAAAAAAAAAAATGAATAACACTGTTGGCATAAGCTAGAGAAAGATCAATAAAGTCATATATGCTCGAGAATATTTTTTGTTAAATTATGCTACTTTTATTCATTCAGCACTTACAAAACATATTCTCAATTCTCAGACATGTCCAAGCATTACTCCCGTCCACCGTTCTTTTCTCCGTTGTTAGAGATTCCTGGCCTCTTTCTCCTAAAACACACTCACTTATCTAATATTATTCCATTATCTTTTCAATGTACGCAAATCTTTATCTTTTCGGTGAGATTCTTCTAGTAAAGGGACAGCTCTTCAAGGAAACTTTAATCCTCCATTTATTTTGCTAAAAAAATTGAAAAATATTTTTCAAAAAAAATGATTATCAGTATCATTTAAAATAATTAATTAATAAAAAATATTCTCAATATTTTAGGTCTAGACATTTCCATGAACGGTGATTTATTTTTGTAAATGACAAATACAATCTGTTTTTTTAGGAAATTTTTTTTCCAAATGAACATACCCTAAATAAACTTTATGCTAAAAATTATTTTCACTTTGTTCTTTACCCATCTATACACCTTTTTCAATTACCAAAAAAATAAATCTCACGTAAATAATTTATTTTCACTTTCTTCTTTGACCCATCGACACTTTTTCAATTTAAATTTTAATACCCCCAATTATGCGCCGTAGCCAGCCTGAGATTGCACGTTCTCCACGTGTCGCGGCCCCTCCATCTTCCACGTGTTAGGTTCCGCCTCTCTCTCTCTCTCTCTCTCTCTCTCTCTCTCTCTCTCTCCTGTAGCACTTCTTCTCACTGCAAAGCTGAATAAGAAAATCGAAAGTTGGAAAAGAAGGAGCAATTTTTTTCCTCTCTTTTCCGATTGCGAGCACCGTTTTCGATTCTCTTGGTTTTCCTCCACAAAATTAGCAACGAAGCAGAAAGAAAAGGGAGGAAAAATTCCCACTTTCGTTCACTCTCTCTCTCTCTCTCTCTCTCTGTGGCGTCGCTTCTTGTCCCTCCATTATTCGCTCTGGCTTCTTCTCCTCTCGCGGGATCTCTTGTTCTCGAAGCAGAACTAGGTTATAATCACTCCTCCCCACTTTCCATTACATGTGTTGTGGGTTTTTTCATGGTGCTCTCTTGGTAGCGGTTTTGGGTATGTTCGGAAGCCCACGATTTAGATGCAAATCAAACTCCTTTCCGTTCTTTCTCGTGATTCCTTTTGTTGGGTTTAGTTTGTTTTTGCGATATGATGTTTCCTTACTGATGTTCTCTGGCGGTGGGGCGTGATTTTGATGGAATTCGTGTTGGATTTTGGCGTGCTATGTTGGGTTGGTGCGTTCTTTAGCTAATGTTGCTCTGTTTAAGATTCTGTACTTGCCTGAGATGGGGAGAAATCGTGAGCAGATAGATGATTGTTAGTGACTGAAGATGCTAGTAGTAATTAGCTGTGTTGCTTTCAAAAAGGAGTAAGGGTAGGTTACGTTTCAGTTGTTGGAGACGAGTTAATCCAGCTCGGAATATGTTTTTCTCAGTGTATACTTCAGTTTGTGCATTTGTTCTTTTTCCTGTGGACATATCATCGTCTATCTGATTGTGTTCTTGTAATGAACTGTATTAAGTAATTTGCATTCATTTTAACTGGTGTTATCAGGTAGCAGCTCATCACGTGAAATCAGCCAGAATCACTTCAAGAGTATATGCGTTTGCCATTGAGTGACAATTGCAAAGTAGAGCTATGCAGAACAGTGGTTCTCAAACGCCTCGGGTCCGGCATCGCAGGCGTTCCAGTGAGGTTTGTAAATAGAAGCTTTTTTTATCAGCTGTTGCTGCATTTGAATGCTGCCCATTGTCTAATAGGGGTATCATTTATTTTCATGTTGTCCAGGTTGTTCAAGAAGCTAGTAAAGCAAATGGGATGCTTGTTAACGATCAAAATAAGTACCGATCGATGTTGATTAGGGCTTACTCAACTGTGTGGATGATCGCAGGATTTGCGTTAGTTATTTACATGGGTCACCTATACATCACTGCCATGATTGTTGTTATACAAATTTTTATGGCAAAAGAACTTTTCAATCTACTGAGGAGAACCCATGAAGACAGACGTCTACCAGGATTTAGGATGTTGAACTGGTATTGTATAGATTAAAATCTACACATACTGATTCATTTTTAGGGTTACTATGAAAGTGATCAGCATTGGCGAGGCTTATTATGAGAACCAGTTGTTATTCGCATGTCTTTTTTCAGGCACTTTTTCTTCACGGCGATGTTATTTGTATATGGACGCATTCTCAGTCAACAACTAGTCAACACTGTAACAACGGATAAGGTTTTATATAAGCTCGTCAGCAAACTTGTCAAGTATCATATGATTGCCTGTTATGCCTTGTACATTGCAGGTACGTATTAAATGTTCAAAATGACTTGGACAAATGAGATGGCTGTACTTTACTGTATATATGTCTGTCTGGATGATCTGATGTAACCTGTCTGACTGTTGCATTCTGCATGATGTCAGTGTGTAGTTTACTGTTAAATAAGGATATTGAGATTGGTCATTGTGAACTAAGTTCTTTCTTCAAATTCCATAGTTGTCCATAGAAAAGTATTTTGCTAGGGATGAATGGAAGGAAATTCAAAGGTACTAAATGTTAGTATAAGGGTAGTTTTCAACCACACTTCCATAACCATGTTGATTCTATCAATACCACACTCCAATCAATAACATTAGGCATGTGCAAACATTACAAGCATTCTAAGTAGGCTAACTCCATTTGTTAATCTGAGTGAATCTTCTTAAATTGACTTCAATTATTGAGATGCCCATCAAAACTGTAATTGAATTATCATTTTTTCCTGTGTTGCCACAAGGATGGCGTCTCATATTGCGCACACATAGTGGACATGCTGGCATGGAAATGGATTAGATCGATGTACGAATGGCTGGTGTTCTTGTCTGCAGCTTTGACTATGAAAAATTGCTGATATAGGTAATCCTTGTTAACTTGAATCAGGCTTTGTGTGGTTCATTGTTACGTTAAAGAAGAAGATGTACAAGTATCAATTTGGCCAGTATGCTTGGACACACATGATTCTCATTGTGGTGTTTGCTCAGTCTGCTTTTACCGTTGCCAACATCTTTGAGGGAATATTCTGGTGAGTCACTACATCTAGAAAAGGAATGATCTTTTCCAATCCTTTTGTCTATTTGAAAGCATATAAAGATGCATGTCAAACTCGAATTTGTACTCTGAGCCCAGAGTTTTGTTCTTCATGTCCTTGAGCCCTGCACTTCTCCTATATTTAAGTTCACATGACTTACTCATCCGTGCTTGTTATGTCCACTTCCTATCCTTGGTTTGATATTGTATTCTTGTGGGGCTGGAACTGTCATGTATTCTTTTTTATTTATTTATATTATTATCTCTCATTGAAGTGTCGACTTTATATCAAAAGAAAAGATAGAAGTGTCTGCTGTCCGGTTTTTCTCTTGGAGTTCTGCAAGGTGCATGGCTAAGAGATTATGTCCTCATTTTTTCATCTTGGATTATTGCTGCATTGTCGAACTTATATATACTCAAATAAAGAAAGTATCATTAAATGATAGATGCAATTCCTCCTTGATAGTTCCTCCATTTGTTGAAATCTTTGCTTTGCACAATCGACGTTCCATTTAAAAAAAATCAAGCTATTTTTGGTATTATGGTTTTTTGAGATTGAAAATGGATGCCTTCAGGATTTCTTATGTATCTCTTTGTTTGCATACCCTTCTCTTGTTTACACCCCTTCTGTTTACTCACAGCTATGAATGATTTTTCAAGACATCTTCCATTTTAATTTGGAGAGGCTGGACATAAATTTGATGGAACTTTCAGTAAGCATGGATAGATATTCTATGACTGTGTCACAAGGGGCTTCGATAGGTATCTTGAAGAAATTTGCGATATTTACTTTTGAATATAACTAGCTGGGGTTCACCCTTGATTTGTTTCCCATGTAAGGATATTTGACATGGTCTATCCTTGGAGAGATTTTTATGCCAACATCTGACATTCGATGCCATATTCACATTTTTCATGTGGTTTGACATCAGTGGAGTATTCTAAAGGTTTTGATTAATCCGTCAAGTACCCTTGCTATGTTGAGTAATCTGTTACGACAAGTATTTGAGTGTATCTTTGAAGCTGTTGCTCTTTTGTGATAAAAATTTCAGTTTTTAGTTGCCCGTTTGGTAATCAATGGCATGAGTAATCATACGTCATTGACACAATAGTGTTATGGGTCCTGCAGGTTTCTTCTTCCAGCATCGCTTATAGTGATCAATGACATTGCCGCATATATCTTTGGCTTCTTTTTTGGAAGAACCCCATTGATCAAGTTGTCTCCAAAGAAAACTTGGGAGGGATTTATAGGAGCATCTTTTACTACTATGATCTCTGCATTTGTGGTAAGTTGTCAAGATATCTTACAGTACCTATGTCTTGTGTCATTTTGGTTTGCAAGTGTGCATGTAATAGTACCCAAATGCTTCCCTGTGTTTTGCTTTGGGATGATGGAAGAAGACCTTTATTCAATTCATGCTCTTCACAATACTGTTTGTCTCATGGTAGGATATGAGGTCTGTTTTGGTTTTTGTGAGATTGGTATTTATGGCATCAGTCTTTATGCATTTCCAAACTCGTATGAGTTATTTGTGTTTCACATAGATAAATAAATCAATAAAGGGCATCTATTTTGGATTTTGTATGTGTTTTAATGGACCTGTGCTGACTCCATTCCAATGAGTTTCTTAGGATGGACAGTATTTTCCTTTCAACTCCTTGTTGGTACCCTTTTTGCAACTTTTATCTTAAATGTCCGTTGAAATAATATTGTTGGTTCCTGGAAGGCCTTCAGACTTTATTGAGGCGCTTCACTTTGATTTTAAGATATCTTTGCATTCGAACCTGTCTGGATAGGTCCTAACCTCTCCTTTTGAGATTTTCATGCTTTAAGGGTATCTGGTCCCATATTGGCCTGTGTATAGTCTTTTTGCTGTTAACCATGACCCAATTCAGTTTTATGGGGGCAATCATGGTACGTTTTCATGTATATGCAGCTTGCGAGTATTATGGGCCGTTTCCGGTGGCTAACATGTCCAAGGAAGGTAATTACTACTATAGACTTTTATTTGAATCAGGTTCTGCTTCAGAATAACCTCTGGTCTTCAATGTCTTGTCTGGATCATTGCAGGATTTATCTACTAGTTGGCTTCAGTGTGATCCTGGTCCATTTTTCAGGCCAGAGTATTACACGATACCCAGATTGTTTGCTGAATGGGTGAGTCAATTGCTCTTAATTTTATTGCTTTTTGTACTAAGTTGATGCTTGAACTGGAGATGTCCTTTTTGATTTTGATTTTTGGAATGAACAATGTCTTTTCCTGCTTAAATTCGGAATGTCAGTTCAGTTGGTTTATGAGTGTCCTCAACAGCTTGTAAAATCTGGCCTGATTAGTCCTCTCTTGTATGTTTGAGCTGTTTGAGCGATTGGTTTGCCTTAAGGAAACTTGTGAGAAATGGATCCAAGAGAGTTGGCATTATACTTAAGAAAAGTATAGATTCAGTGACTTAGTTTGTTGTTAATGATCAGTTTCCATGGAAAGAGGTGGCAATAATGCCAGTCCAATGGCATGCTCTCTGTCTTGGTCTATTCGCGTCGATTATAGCACCTTTTGGAGGCTTCTTCGCAAGCGGCTTCAAACGTGCTTTTAAGATCAAGGTTTGTAATCTAGAACAATCTTAATTGGTCTTGACTTGTATGCTACTCAGGTCTTGACACTCCATTTTGCTCCTTTGTGCCACAGGATTTTGGTGACAGTATTCCAGGACATGGTGGAATAACTGATAGAATGGATTGTCAGGTGACATAATAATTAACTCAGAACATTCTCTCGCTGCGATTTTCTTGTTCTCTGTTATGTATCTGTCTTAGTTTCACCATTTCAGTTGGCCAGCATGCATATTGTTTGAGAAATAGGTTGTGTTTCGTGCCTCTTATGCTTTACTAAGTCCAACTTCTCTACTTTAGATGGTGATGGCTGTGTTTGCATATATCTACCATCAGTCATTCGTAGTGGCTCTGACCTTGTCAGTCGAGACGATCTTGGAGCAGGTATGAAGACATATACAATATCTTTTATTACTCTATAGAACATATTCTGTTGTAATACAATTTTCCATTGAGAATGTCTCTGCTTGTTGATATCTTGCAGATTCTAATGAACCTTACTCTCGAGGAGCAGCAAACCCTGTTCATGAAGCTTGGGCAAATTATCAATGAGACGATAACTGCAGAATCATAAGTAAGAATTGCAGTATGCACGGACTGTTATTTGTCGACTTATGGTCAGCCGTCGGCACCGAGTGCAGCATGTCTGCAGGAGCTCAGTGACGAAAGAACACCGTATATGCTGTCATTTCTTTCCAGCATTTGCAGCATTCACGACTGCAAGGGAGGCTTTTTGTCGGACGAATGTTCTCGGACGAAGTGTAGTGTATGCTAACCAATCACGTAGGTGAAGTCTCGATCAGCTATATCATTCTGCGAAACTTAAGTCTGTTCTTTTGTCCTCTTTCACTCTATTCGTCCCCTTTGGAGGCACCGTACTTAGGACCACTTTGTCCGAATTCTGATAATCAAGGAGAGCATCAGACGCCCGACTATCGGATTGAACGAGATTTATGTCTAGCAAGGGAAAAGATTTAGGAGTACCGACAGATGATTGTCCCTTTCCCTTATCACTCAGTGAATCCTTTATTCTGATATCGTTTCACAGTACATCTTTCTCCTCTTGCGCGGGCTAATGGAGTCGTAATTAATTACTTTTGATTATTGGGTAATGAGGGAGTGAGATCGGAATGGTTTGCTCTCGTATCTTTTGTTCTGTGTTGGCTTTTCTATTGTGCCAAAATGAGCATCCTAATGGTGCGCCTATACTCGCAGAAGGAATGAGTGTTTACCCACTTGAAACGATAGGTATATGGCATACTTATGTCTCGTGATTTATATAATTGAAAAAACCAAGACTTATTCAGGTTTAGAACACAACGTTTTGATGCATTCGAACAAACATTTATGCCCGTCCCTTTAAAGATAAGTGTATTAGAAATAGTAAAACTTACAAAGAAAATTCATTTGAGTCTTACAACTTTTAAAAAGTACAATTAAATTTTAAAATTTTCAAAAAGTATTATGTAACAAAAGATTTGATTCGATCAATTTAACAAGTTTTAGGATTTAATTATATTTCTGAAAAATTTTAAGATTTGATTATATTTTCGTGATGAGTTTTAAAACTCAATTATATTTTTTGAACATTTTTGAATATTTTAGGATTAAATTATACTTTATCGACGAGCTTTAAGATTCCCAATATATTTATCCAATAAAAAGATCATTCAGCTCACAAGTGGTCAGCTCACAAGTCGCACTTGGCAGGAGGGTGTACGTCTGCTTGCTCATGCATTAATATTTTTAGGGCATACGGGCTTAGCCTGGCTGCTTCAACAGAATAGAAGTACGTGGACCACACGGGCTCGTTTAAGTGCAAAAAAGAGAGGAAGTGGCAACCAAGAGCTTGCAAAATTCTAGTACAAAAGCTAGCTCCTTTCCCTTCAACACAGTTACTCCTATGTAGTTCTCGAAAACAAAATCCTGCTTCGGTAATAACCCGGCAGTTCTCTAGCAATAACAAGCAGTCAAAGACTCAAACTAACAACACACTAATAACCAAGAAGAGACGAGAGTTTGAATCCACAGCTGTTACATAACATATGCTTGGTGCGCAAGCAGAGCTGTTGCATCCTAGTAACAGAAACGCGAATCGACTATGGTACACATTCCCTGTTTCAAGTGCAAAAGCGAGTAGCTGACACTGTAGACAAATTAATACCAACAAAAAGAGCAAAAGTGAACTTAGGCAATTGCTCGCTTACCCCCGTCCTCTCCCTTCCAAAACTCTCAATCTATCTCCAAGAACATAAAAGTTGATCCTCCTCTCTGATATAACTCATTGAGCTTTAGGCTTGTCAATCTTCACATAGGGCAAAATCCCCATGAAATAAACCACTTTGGGTGACCAATTCCGTTGCTGAGCTCGGCAAAACATCAAGAATGTATTTGCATAGTATGAATTGAAACCCATGAAGACATGCCATAGTGCATGCCCCTGCGGATTGATGGGCCAAGAGGATATTTGCTTGCAGAAGAAGCGATCGCACAGCCCGCACACACTACCAAGAACAAGGGTTGCCACATACAGCTTGGCAAGTTGTTTGGCTGAGGCATCAGCAGTGTATATATAATACTTGTACGTTCGGGGGATGCACAGCAGACAAAGGGCCACATAGTGAATCTTGAAGCCAACGCCAAAATTGAAGAATGAATGTCCAATGGCAAAGAGTGCACCATAGAGGAAGAGGAATGTGGGCATTGTACTGCGATAGTGCCAGTCCGGAGAATAGAGTATGTACATATACAGTAAGATTTCCCATACCATTGGAGTTTCATCGCTCTGTTGTTGCCTGATAAATTTAACAAATTGCATCCACAGATCTATTAAGCTTACAAAACAAAATAATTTCTAATGAGAGTCATCTGATCAACTTGGAGACAGATTATCATTAACAGACTATCAGGATGCAAACCAATCTATGATAAATCATGCAGGAAGCCCCATGCCATGACATATTAAGCCTATCAAACAAAGTAAAAGAATTGGCACCATCCACGACTCCTGTAACATGCAAAACCATGCAGTGATACTAATGTGTACATAAGAATGATGAGTGCAATTATAGTAAAGCCAACTATATGAGACAAGCCAAGATCTATCCACAGTCGTAAATGTGATTCCATCAGTCAAAACTTGGCTGTTTAATGTGTCAGATACTTCTTTTGCCCTTAACATTTCAAAGTTATAAGGACATAATATAGGTTACTTTGCTGAAGTCACAAAATCGGCATGAGATAGGGGACAATGACTGTGGAAGCTGAAGCTGAACCCATGCCCATTGCCTGGGTAAAACAGTATCCAACGAGAGAAATCCTTGGTCCCAGGATACGAATACACACTTTAAGGGCTACTCTACCAGGAAATTCAATATTCCCTCCAAAGTTATGCCTTGGATGTTTATAGGGCAAAAGTATTGGATCCATTTATGAGGTACCAGTTAATCTGATTTGGTGCTTTTAACATCTCATCTACTAAATGATGCACAATACCTAACATGGAATGATTCTCATGAGCAACAGATTGATTCAGAGTAATGCAGGATTAAGAAAGGTACTTACACTCGTTGCAGGGTAGCATGATATAGCATGCTTCCCATAGCAAGCACCATATTCGAAATGTGAAGGACACTGAATCTCTTCTCAAATCGTTGTCTTAGGGCATTTATCAGACCAATCAGTGCCAAAAGAATGCAGGGAATGTTCGATACTGTGTTGAAAAATTCAGCAACATATGAAGAATAGATGTAATTCTGCTCACAACATTCTTTAGTGGATGTCACTGGGCCCCAGAAACTTGAATTTCCATCCGCCATTCTCCCTCAGGTAGGATGAATTTATTTATAGATCCAACTAAATGTCACACGAAAAATTAACCCACTCTCAAAATAAAACTGTCCCTGCATATAACAACAATGCCGAGACTAACTTTAATACATACACAACACTACAACGCATTGAGTTTCAAATAATCAACAGATGATAAGATTAAAGTAGTTGTATGGTAGAATAAGATCCAATATGGAGAAAAACATCATAGAAGATTATCATATAATATGAATGCTCAATTCAACTTTCTATAGGCAGGCAAAAAATCCTTTACAGAAGTCCTCCAATACAAAGTAGCTCATTCCAGTTGTCATAATACAGGCATCGACAAGAGGGTCCATAAAACACATCACACCAGTACCACAAGACATTTCATTGCTCATTAGATCATAATCTCACTGAGAGAGTCGCAACTTCCATAAGCCACAAAGATACTATGCTTCTGCATGCATGTGATTTGTCACGGACAGCAGGTTGTGTCAGCCCGTGATACATGATGCTACAATACAATATCTACATACACATACATTTCGCGTGTATTAAACAATTAAAGCTATTGACTGGCATGACAAACAGATTACAGGACTTACTAAGAACGACTGCACAAAACCTTAAAAAATGGTTTATCAGCTAATGCAAAACCCTAAAAGTTCTCTCTCCCTCATTAGTGGGAATATTTTGATGAAATGGAAAGAACCACAGGAAACAACTGGAAATCTGCTCAACATATAAAAACACCCAACTACCCAGAAACTAGCAACACTAGAGCCTAGCAAAAGCGACTCCGATGCCCATAACCACATTAAAATTGAGAGAGAGGACATTAAAACAGAAACGCTGCTTATATTGACTATACGCCTCAAGAAGTCTGAAACAGAAATCTGCCGCTTATTAGAAAGAGAAATGCTGACAAAATTATAACATCACGTGAAGCTCCATCAAGAACAAACTCTACACTTACAGGGAATTTCCATTTTTGCTCAATCCACAAAACTAAAGCCACAAACTCTAGACTGCCACATATTTTAGGTTTTGCTGAATCTACAAAACTTAAGCGTGATTTCCCCCACTGACATAATTTCCCCATAATGCAGTCCTGCCCCTCAATGAATACCCAAAGAGACCATCTCAAACCTAATACGGAACAAAACCTAGGATCTAGCGACAAAGCAACCTTTCAAGTTTCAACCATCTAGACAATCACAAACATTAAGCACTGCCAAAGTCCGGATCTTATGTAACATGGACCCGGACAAATAATTCGCTCACAGAATGTACTTACAACACGGAGAACGAACAGGCTACGAAGGGATCCAAGTTAAACTCCCCGAGAAAAAAATCAAAACTTGAGAGAGCACGAGAATTCAAACACAAATCCAAGGAAAACCCAACAACGGGCAGCACGAATCGGAGCAACAAACCTTGGTGGGTCATGTGGGAACGCATTAAAGTTCGCTGCTTTGGCCCTTTTTTTGCCCTATTCTGCGTCCGTTTGCGTTTCTGCTCTTCAGATCGAGAGCGGGTGAGAAGGAGAGAGGGAGGGAGGCAGAGGATGGAAGGAGGGAAGGAGGGAGGGAGGCGATTAAGGAAGCTACAATGGCATCTCCTTTTCAACCATCGAGAGGGGGAGAGAGAGAGAGGGATGCAGGGGTGGCAATATTATTAGAAAATCAAAAAAAAAAATTCGATTTCATTAAGGTTTTCCCTAAATAGAAAATCATTTCTATTAATCGTATCTAAAGCGTTTTTCGGACTTGCTCCTTTTTTTATTTACGGAAATTTCCATTTTGCTCCCTTAACTTCGATTTTATTTCCCATGTTGCACCCTCAAGGATTAGTTTATATTGTTTTGTGCCCCCAAATTTCATAGAACAAGTCATAGGCTCCAAACGGTCAAACACGTATTTTTTTCTTCATCATTTTGACTGGTGCAAGAGTTGACTCGAACAAGATCGATCTAGTTTATCTCTTGCACGAGTGACCATGGATTTGGCAATTCAATCAAACCAACCCAGATCTACTCGACGGGTAAAAATGGTGCAATCTAGAAAAGCTAACCTTTTTCAGTTCAACTTGCCCGAACATAATAATCTTTACATAGCATATATAATCTTTTTTGTTGATGAGCAAGTCAAGTGTTGAAATCATTATTTAGACCAAGCCATCATGAACCATAAAATTTATAATCATTAGATGTCATAGGCTCCAAACGGGATCATCATCACAAACAATTGAGATTCACCTATTTCATTGGAGATTGGGCCTTAGTAATAATTATTTTCGCCCGAAAGATCAATATTTCTATAACCAATTTCCTCAAAAACTGCAAAAAAAAAAAAGAATTGACGAATTTGGATTAAATTGGCACAAGCTGGAGTTCTTAGGTTTATGGGGGTGACCCAAGATCAAGTTCTGGGGTTTTGAGGGATACAAGAATAAGAATTCAAGGGTTAAAATGAAATTGAGACCATTTTTGTGGTGGACAAAAATGCAACTTGACCATCACGCGCTTCGAAGCCTTGAAAAGGGGCCCTCTTTTGTCGAAGTTCACGGGGGACTTCACCATTAGGGGTATAAAGGGGATCGAAATATGATTAGTGCTTAATTAAAGAAGACGAGACAAAAGCATAATCAAAACGAAATGGTCAACTTTACACGTTAGAGGGACCTAAGGAGGGGAAGCATATGCCAAAGACAATGCCAACTTCTGGATCACAGCTAAAGCTTTAGCCAGGCCTTCGCTTTAATGAATGGAATGACCGTGTAAAGATGGGACCAAGGTTTTTATGCTCGCAGCATATTGGATTTTTAATTCAACACAGGAGCCTTTTTCTTTGCAGACATTGGTCGTGAACCCATACACCATTACATAGAAAATTCTTGGAAAAAGTATATCAAATGTTCTAAAACTTATAAAAAAAATATGATTGAATTCTAAAACTTTCAAAACATACAATCAAACCCTAGAATTTATCATATTAATACAATCGAGTCTTTTTATTCACTCCATGTAATTAAAATGCCGACGTAGCTTTTTTTAATTATTTTTTTCTCCTGCGTCGCATTTTTAGTCATTTTAGTCTTATGCAAGTACAAATTGACTAAAAAAAGGTAGGCCATATAGAAAACATAAAATAATCAAAAAAGCACATAGGAGAGAGAAAATTAAAAAAAAAGAGAAAATTCGAAAAAAATGCCTCAAGTGTTTACATTTTCTCAAATAAAAACGCCCGAAATAGATCTTATTTCAAATAAGGGCTTGAAATGCCATCATTTTATCAAATAAGGGCTTGGAGTAAATCTCGTATCAAATAAGGGCATGAAGTAATTATATATGTTTTAAATAAAGATTTGATTTTTCGGTAATCAAGCGCATTTTCGTAATTTACTGTTTTATCCTTTTTCCTTTTCTTTTTTCTTCTGGTTCACCTTCTTCTCCGTTGCTAGTGGCCGACTGGCCACCGGTGAAGCCTATAGAGGGCTGGGCGAAGGCAGCCCTCGCCCGATCCGATGAGGCAACCTTCGCCCTGGTTGAGACTGCCTCATGGCAACACTTGAGGTCGGCTCTTGTTGGTCGTGAGCAAGGTCGACCTCGCCAAATCCGGCAAGAGTCGGCCTCGCCTTGGGGTCGACAAGGGTGGGACGACCCTTGCCTCACAACCACCTGTGAGGTCGATCCTTGTTGGCCGTAGGCTCGCTGGTGGCCATGAGGGGAGGGTCTTCCCACCCTCGCCAAATCTAGGGAGGGTCGGCCTTGCCTAGGGCCAATGAGGATAGGACGATCCTTGCCTTGTGGCCACCCCAAAAGGTTGGCCCTCGCAATTGCGAGCTCGTGGGTGGTCGCAAGGTGAGGGTCGTCCTACCCTTGTCGGCCCAAGCGAGGCCGGGACAACCCTCACTAAATCTAGTGAGGTCGGCCTTGCCCGCAACTGGCGAGGGGTTGGCCTTCCCATGGCGAGGCGGTCCCTCTTCTATTGACAACGAGAGTGGCCCTCACCGGATCAAGTGAGGGTGACCCTCACCTAGCCCTTTATGGGCTTCGTTGGTGGCTGGCCGACTATCGGCAACAAAGAAGATGAAAAAGAAAAGAAAAGAAAAAACTAGCTAATAACGAAAATGCCCTTAGTCGATTGAAAAATTTAGTGATAAGTGAGATTAGGCATTTATTTAAAACAATCATAACTATTTCATACCCTTATTTGAAACAATCATGGCCATTTTGAGCCATTATTTAGAATAGAGTCCATTTCAGGCATTTATTTGAAAAACTAAGGACATTTGGGGCGTTCTTTTGAAATTTTCTCTTAAAAAAATATTACATTAGTGTTTTCTGTTAGCTTAATTCAATTATATCAATTTGACAAGTTTTATACTTTGTTTGTTTCACAGAACATAAATGATTTGGGAAAAATTTTCCTAAAATGATTATTTGCAATAATTAGTTTATGAAAAACATTTTCATTACCAACAACAACTTTATCTTAACATTTTGGTGAATGACAAAAATATTTTTTGTTTAATCATTTTTTTAAGTGATATGAATTATCATTTCTAATAAATATTAATCAAATCATTCATTTATTGCGAAACAAATGCACCATTAGTATTTGATTGTATTTTTTGAAAATTTTAATACTCAATCGCCCTTGTTTTGTGATAAGTTTTAGGATTTTTATTATACTTATCCCAATTTTTTTTTTTTTTGATAGATATGGGCTTAGCTTATCTTGAATGGAGATTCACGTTCTGTATAAGAAAACCATGTTTTGAATTTATTCAGGGCGTGTAGACATGATGACTTCACGTGCATATATGAGTATTTAAGCTAAAAAATTCGGACCTACATTTTATTAAATTAATGCGAAGGGGAAGGTACACAGATTCCCCAACTTCCGATCCTAACAGACACGATCTTCCCCACGGCAACGCACATGGCAGTGATGTATTAATTCATCTTTACCATATAATGCAAAAAAACACTTCTTCAATGGGATCGGAGCTTTCTTGAAAAAAAATTTTCTTTTTGGATTCCCCATTTGTTTGCTAGAAATTTAATGGCAGATAATTTTTTTTTTTCATTTACCAGCGTTTGAAACGCTAGAAAAATGTGTCGGCGAGAATTTTTTTCATAATGAGTGGAAAGGTTATGTTTAAATTTAGAAAAGTAAGTTTTTTCTTTAAAAAATAAAAAAAAGAACATTTTTCAAAATACAATTAGATATTGGTACTTGGCCACCAAAGCCTTAATGCATGTGCCCTGAGTCTTAGGTGGCTGAGCCTAAGTCAAGAGGCCAACCCAATTCCTCAATAGCCGAGTTTAGGTCCAAAAAGGCCACACTCAAGACCTTAGTGCCCATCAATTCCCGGCTCCTGCACCCAAGTTACTCGCACTTGAGCTCAGACAAATTAAGGTTGGGCCCACGTCCCTAGAGATTGCTCTCGGAATTCTAGTGCCTAGACTTAGATCCTTAATTGCTATACTTGAGTACTCTACACCCATGCCCTAGTCATCACCACTCGGACCTGGTTATCTCAAGGCTGTGCTTGCAACACCACTGATCTTTCCTTCCTTTGGTTTTCAGCAACCATGTTTGGGTAGCCAATTTCCACGCCTAAGTCAATAATTGCTAGGCTCAAGTTCACAAAGGAAGGAAAGATTAGTGGCATTGCATGCATAAGAAAAGAAAAAGAAAATAATAAAATATTGAGATTGTCCAACATCGATTGTGAAATGAACTAATGATTAATTTATAATGCAAGTGAAAGTCTCACTTTTGAGCTAGCTTTTGAATAGGAGATGAGCGGTTTCAAATTCCTTATAGATTCCGTCTAGAACTTGAAATCTATCATCGGATATAGGTTCCTCATTTTTTGGAACTTGGCATTTGGAACCTACCCTGCTACAGGTTTCAAGGTTAATTCCAAGTTCCAATAGGTTTTTTTTTTTTATCTTTAGTCAAGCAAAATGAAAATAAACATAACAATAAAAATGAACAATGATTTTATTATCAATTGCCTAAGAACGAGTGTTTATATTCACCTATCAAATAGTATTAAAGAAATTTTATGGTCTTAATGCATTGATTACTTTTGTATTATATAGAATTATTATCTTGAAAGAAGCAATTGCCTAACATAATTGTATTAGAGAAACAATTGGAATTTCCACTGATCTCATAGTTTACGAAAATAAAATTCTCATTCATAAAATGGAAGTTAAATTAGTGGTTTCGAATTATACACTTATCAACAAACACCATGGAATACCTTAGAATCGCATGGATACATATATTAAAAAAATAAAAATTTGTACTCTGTTATAGGTTTCGAGTTCCATTAATCAAGAATCAAGAACCTAGAACCTACCATTGGGTACAAGTTTTCCAAATTTTGGAATCTAGAACATATTTTATATACCTTCGAACTTGGAACCTACAGGTTTCTATCAGTGTGGTATTTAGGTTCCATGTTTTACCTTGGAACCATACTCACCCTGACTTTTGGGGTGAGAGAGACCTAATATTACCCAATACTGATATCAAAGCCTAGGTTTACCAACAAGTCTAGACTCAACAATCACATGGAAGAGATATTGGCTGTTGTAGTTCTCACTCAAGACCCAATGTGTGAGGGAGAGATTGTTAGGATTATCTCACATTAGTTCAACAAGTATAGACTCAACAATCACATAAGAGATAAAATATGGACTCAACAATCACACAGAAGAGATATGGTTTGTTGCAATTCCTACCCAAGACTCAATGTGTGAGGGAGAAATTGTTAGGATTATCTCACATTAGTTGTGGAATGGGCTGGTGATCAGTTTATAAAATGTAAGAGAAAGTCTCGCTCTTTAAGATAGCTTTGGGTTGAGAGACCCAAGATGACCCAACAATGGTCCTACATCGATTATGAAAAGAATTGGTGGTTAGTTTATAAATGTGAGGAAAAATTTCATCATTTTAGTTAGCTTTTGGAGTGAGAGACCCAAGATGACCCGACAATGGTATTAGAGCCTAACTTGCCGATAAGGCTGAACTCAACAGTTATACAAGAGAGTTACGGGTTGTTACGGTTTCAACCTACACCCAAGTGAGAGAGAATGTTGAGATTATCCCACATTGGTTGTGGAAGTGAGGGAAATCTCATTTTTTGAGCTAGTTTTTGGGGTGAGAGACTTGAGATCACCCACCATTGGTATAGAACTCAACTTGCCAACAAATCTAAACCCAACAGTCATATGAGAGAGTTAAGGGTTGTTGCAGCTTTGGCCTACACCTGATATGTGAGAGGGAGAATGTTGAAATTGTCTTACATCGGTTGTAGAAGAGATTAATGGCCATTTTATAAGTATGAAAGAAGATTTCATCATTTGAGGTAGTTTTTAGAGTGAGAGAGACCTACGATCACTCAAGACCCTAGGCCCAACATGGACTGTAGAGAAGTTTTGGAAAGAAAACTTCTCAATTGTATCTAGAGCCTCTTTCGACTTTATTCTTATTTTATTGGGGAATCTTCCATTTTGTCAACCTCTGTCCGATTTTTTCTCTTATTTTGCACCCTCGTGGATCACTTTCTATCATCTCGTACCCTAAATTTCGTATGATTAGTCCTATCGTGCTCTAAACAGTCAGAAACATGGCTTGTTTTTCTATTCCTTGATTCTCCTTTTTGACGCAAACAAGAGATATCTACCTTCTCTCTTACACCGACTGATCGTGGATTTGGCAATTCAGTGAACCCACCCTGATTTGATCAACTCAAAGGGTAATAAGAAAATGGTCGATAAAAACCAACTCTTCTCCAGTTCAGCTTGCCAAAGCATGATAAATTTGGCCTAGCGTATTTAATTTTTTCGCTCGTGAGCACATTGGCTCTCAAAATCATTACTTCGACCAATCCATCATGGACCGTCAAAATCATGACTATTAAATGATATAGGCCCCGAATAGGACCATCGTTAATTAATTACCAAGATTCACTTGGTCCGTTTGAGATCAGGTTCTTAATTCTCTTTGCTCGGGGAGTTCATATTTCTACAACGAATGTCCACGAAAACTGCAGCAAACTGCTGACAATTTTGATTAAATTGACACGAACCGGAGTTCTTGGGTTTACGTGACATTAAGATCAAGTTCTGGGGCTTTGAGGGATACAAGAATATCATTCAGGGGCTAAAATGAGATGGAGACCATTCTTCGAGGGGCAAAATGCAACTTGACCTCACGCGCTTCAAAGCCTTGAATTCTTTGGTCAAAGTGGATGGGCGAGTTTGCCATTGCGGGTTATAAACGGCAAAGAAAATGATTATTGCTTTTTTTTAAAAAGATGGAGGCAAAAGCATAAATAAGACTAGATGGTCAATTTTACACATCGGAGACCTAGGAAAGCAGATGCCAAAGATATGCATATTTCCGTACCAATTTTGTCTGACATGATTTTAATTTGACTCTATATAAGAAGTATTTAAGCACATAAAATCATGTTAATTTTACGGTCAATACTATTAAAAATCTCAAACTAGTAATTACCATGACACATTTATCCCATTAATTTTATTTCATAAAAAATCTCAAATTGATACCATCATGATATATTTACCCCAAATTAATTTTTGTATCATAAAAAATCTCAAACTAATTCTCCACGACACATTTACCTTACACTAATTTTGGTCTCACAAAAAATCTCAAACCGGTACCTATGACCCAAATCTACTCTCCATTTAGATGCACTTAGGTGAACATATGTGAATCATTCATGTAAATCCTATTTTTCTTTCACGTATGCCTTTTAATGGTATTATTGGACCAAATGGAAATAGATGGTAGATTTGGATTGGATGTGTTAATTTGTGTTTTTAGTGAGACGAAAATTAATTTAAGGTAAACATGTCGTGGAGTATCATTTTTGGGATTTTTTTTTTTGTGAGGTGAAATTTTTTTGAGTTTAATTATCATGGACGTTCAGTTGTTATGTATGTATCTTGTCCATATCACTATGAATTCGATTCTTTCATTTCATGCTGTGCTTGCAAATTGCAAGTGACAAACGTTGTAGTTCAGTTCGATTTAGTTTAGTTGTGTAATTACGCAAACTAAGATGCTTTTAAATCGTCATTTAGTACATAAAGAAGAAATTATTAGAAACACACCGTGGAAAGTGGATCTACGGCATCCCCTTTAATCCAACATAGGCCGAACCAGGCTAAAAAATCATATTGCTGCACATAGATAATCTCAATGGGAATTTACATATAATTTGACTAATTAGGGGTAAGAATCGAAAAATTGCAATTGGACAGAATCCGGACAATCCCAAAACAGTAAATCCTTGCTTTTAGATAAGAATACCCGAATTTTGCATACCACAGTAGATGCTTTGTGGTCGGAATGGCCATCTAGAGAGTGAACCAAGATTTATGCTCACAGCATACTAGCTTTTCAATTTAAAAACTAATTCAAGCCCTGTTTGATAGACAATTATTTAGATAGATGTGGCTTATCAATCTTAGATGGAGTTTCACCTTATTTATTAAAAAGGACCGTGTATTGTGTCTAATCAATGCATGTGGATAGAATAATGGAAAATTTGTCCAAAAAATCATAAATTTATTGGTATTTTGCCAATTCAATTCTAAACATTTTACTTTTATTAGTTAAATTTTAAACATTTTCGCATCTTACCAATTGAATCTATCCAAGTCAATTTTAGCTTGAAATTACTGAAAAAATGCCGACCGTCCAACGGGCATAGCCAATGTTGACATGGATATTTTTAAATAATATTTCAACATTTTTTATGATTTCTTTTTCTTTTTCTTTCCTAAAGGCTGGCCTTGCTTGCTACAGGCAAGGGCTGGCCTCATTGGGCCTCACTTGGGTGAGAAGAGTCGCCGGATCTAATGAGGCTAAACCATGACCTCTATTGCCACAGCTTGTGACCTTCACCCATGGTGATAGAGAGAGCGATGGAGGGACATAGCAATGACTCAAGCAGGTGAGGGGCTAGTGTTGACAGTGGATGGAGGTGCAATGGCGAGGCCTCATGAGCAACCTTGGTCTTGCCGGGCCTCGTCCTTACCCAAGTAATGTTTGGTGAGGGGATCCCTTGCAGGTGTTCGCCCAAGTGAGGCTCAGCAAAGCCAACCCTCCTGGTCATGGCCTGTGGTTAATGGTAGCTTGCTAGCCACTGACAAATAGAAGAAGGAAAAGAAATGAAAGGAAAAATGAAGAAAAGGAAAGAAAATTAAAAAAAAATCATTTAATAATGTCCATGTTAGCATTGGCCAAGTCACATAGAACAATCAATGTTCACATCAATAATTTTCGATCAACATTAGTCGGATGGACTAAATTAGCAAATTCTCAAAAGATTTTGGACTCAATTAGAAAAATCATAATGTTTAGGATTGAATTGATCGAAGTGCAAAAAACTATAGATTTTTGGAATAATTCTCCTGCAGAATAATCATCCATCCACATGCGGGTATCTAAGCTGAAAAAGAGTTTAGAATCTACATTTGAAAAATTGACACAAAGGCATCAGATTCCAACTTTGGATCCTAACAGAGAAAGTATCTTTTGAAGAAATAGTACAAATGTCAATGACGGATCGCTTTACTTTTGGCATATGATGCAAGAGCATTCCATTCAATCTTCTTCTGTGACTAGTGGATTTTCCCAAAGCTTTTACCGACGAATAAGAGTCACCGACAAAAAAAACGTTATAAAACTATATCAAGCGGGTAATCCTTTTCTTTCAAGAAAAAGGAAAATAATTACAGAAATTCTACTTGTTTGACATGCTTTGAATTGAGTTTCATTGACTACTGATGTACTTGAAAACCTCATGACCAAAATAGCAACAAGCTATGTAAGTCTCACGCGGTAACTCAAATGATAAAAAATTCTCACAGCGGTAAACAACTCCTTATCATAAGTGGAATCATTGTTCCTTAAACCTGTCAACTTCTTGATGAAACAGATTGGAGGTTTTAGAATAGCTTTGTTTGATGACTTCACAAGCATTATGAGCAGCCTTGAATCATTCAAAAGATTCATTCTTCATGCATTTGACAGGAGCCGTGATAGTGGTCAAGTTCTTCACAAATTGCCAATAGGAGGAGGCAAGACCATGAAAGCTCCTCGCATGAGAAATAGATTTTAGAATCGACCACGTCCTCATTGCCTCCATATTTGATTAATTCAAAAATCCCATATTTGGAAATAATAGCCTAGGAAAATGATGGTTGGAGACAGCAACTAGCATTTTTTTTTTCATCTCGGCATGGAGCTTTTTTTTTTTTCCCTCGAAACTTCGACTACTTACTTTAAGTGAGACAAACGCTCTATCTCTCTCTTGCTATAATAAGAATATCATCAAAACAAACTACCACAAAGTGACCAATAAAGGGGCAAAAGATTTCGCTCATAATCCTTATGAAGATGTTCGGAGCATTAGAAACAACCAAATGACACAACTAACCACTCCTAGGGGTTCCTTTTCGTGTTGAAAGCTATTCTCCACTCACTTCCTTCTCTTATCCTAAGTTGATGGGGAAGATTGTCCAAAAAATTCTAAACCCATGATATAACGGCCAATTTAGTCTAAAATCTTTCAATTATGTTAATTTAATCTTAATTTTTTTATATTAATTTAGTCCTAAATCTCTTGACGATTTGTCAATTTAATTATTCATGTCAATTTCGCTAGGCATTGATAATGTGGTAGTCTAGTAAGCATCAACTGTCCTACGTGGCGCAACCGATTTTATAGTGAATAATTTTTGCAATTTTTTAAATTCTTTTAATTTTTTTTCCTTTTCCTTTTTCCTTTTTTCCCTCCACTAGCCATTGGTGGGCCTTATTGATGGCCAGTGGAGGTCAACAGCCTTAGGTGGCGGCCACTCTCATCAACCTTCACTCGTGGCCGATCGTCCCTAGGTCCACATAGGTTAGTTGGTATTCACGTCAGCAATTTCTAATCAAAATTGATTAAAAATATTAAATTGACAAATTTTCAAAAATTTTAGGCCAAATTGACAAACCATTAAAAGATTTAGGATAAACTGACATAATTGAAAGGTCAATGATTAAAATGGCACGATTGAAAGATTTATGATTGAATTGATCGTAGTACAATAGGTGTAGGATTTTTTGGACAATTTCCCCTAATCTAATGATAGCAACTTCTCAAATCAATCTTGGAAAATATAGTCAAATATAGGATTCATCAAGCAAATCATCAAATATGGGTATGGAGTACTTATACTTAATGGCTATATTGTTGATGACTCAGTTATTCACTCGCATTATGAAAGAACCATCTTATATAGGCATGAGGGGGGCTAAAATTGAATAAGGGCTCATATTTTTCCTGGTATATCCTCTAGCAATTAGCTCATCTAATTTGCTTTTGTAGCTTTTGGTTTCCTCTAGTTTGCATCAATTGGCAGCCTAGTTAGTACTCGCAGTGAGATAAATCATGGGATAAATCCTCCGCAAATACATCCACAAAGTCATTCATCAAAGAGTGCATTTTAAGGTGCAGTGGACTCTCTTTCTCACTCGTTTGCCTCTCAACTATGAGTAAGGTAAAAATATCTTTTGTTTGTGAATGACTATCTCAATTAATATTTCACTTAAGAAAAGGTTTCTTTTGCTTGTATTTCCCACCGCAAGTTGTTTTTTGTGGAATGGAGACGAGTTTAAGGTGCAAGGGTAATGTGTTCCACTCCTTGTGGAACAAGTAGGTGTTCCTATGGCCATCATGCATGGCATACCTATCAATTTGCCAATTTCTCTCCCAGGACAAGTGACATGCTTCCATAGGAATAGCATTACATAGAAACTAATTTTGCTAAGTTTTGTTAGGAGAACCTCCAATAATATTTTGAAATTGAAAAATATCTTCTATTTATATGTTGTCTTATTTCAAGTAATGTTAATAAAAGAGATGCTCTACCACCATTAATAAAATCCGAAGTACAAAGTGAGAAGCCTCATAGAAGAAACCTTGATAAAGTGAGAGTTAGGGAGATAAGAAGTTTGTGAAGAATTAGAGGTGCCGTGACAAGGTGATCAACTAAGTGAACTCATGATCACTAGTGTAATCAAGAAGACCAAATGGATAGTTGTTCAAAAGTCAATTACTAGCGGGATGCTTGGATAGACTCATGGGATTGCTGATAGAAGCAACCCAATATGTTAATTGTGGAGAAAATATTTTTCACATGTTTACACAATTTGCATAAGAAAACCAAGATATTTCTTGTACTAATCTTGTAAGTCAAAAGAAGTTGATAGCTAGCTTCTTGTCTGGAATTTCGGAAAAAATATTTAGGGCCCGTTTGATAATCCTCCCGAGAACAACTGATTATATTCTTTTGTTCCCGAGAACAGATTTAGAACATAAATCCGTTTGATAAATTTTATGTTCCAAAAACAAATTTATTCTTGAGAATAGATTTAGAATAGAATTAAGAAAAAAAAAAAAAATTTGCTTCTTGCTCTTGAGAAAAATTTTGAGAATCAATTTTCACTCTCTCTTTATTTCTCTCTTCTCTTTTGTCTCTTCCCTTTCTTCTTCTTCTTCTTCCTCCTCTCAACCCATTGCCACCCCATCGCCACCCCCAGCCCACCGCCCACTAAAAGAGGAAGAAGGAGAGAAAAGGGAAAAATAAAAAAAAAAGAGAAATATAAGAAATTATAATAAAAAAGTATTAAAAAATTAAAAGAATCAAAAAAGTTGAAAACTCATACCAAACGCATTTCTATTCTAAAAATAAAAATTTTGAACGTTTTACTAAATACCTTTAAACACTCAAAAATTGTCCTCGGGAGTAGAATAAATAAAAAAAATCATTTATAACCAAAAAGTGTTCCATGGAGTAGAATGGTTACTAAATAGGCCCTTAGCAAAATCTAATCGATTTTTACTTATTTGGTGAAAGGGACTTTACCAAGAATAGTCGACTCTATTTGAAAAACCTCACCATTACCTAAAAAAAAAAAAATCAATTGTATTGGCGACCAAATCTTCAATGATTGTGTCCATGATTTTCAAAAGTAAATCGATTTTCTTGAAAATTGTCCTTGGGCGGTTGCCGATCGAAGACTGCATTTGCGGGACTTCCGGACGAACCGAGAGGGCATTGGCGAAGAGGGCTTTCGTCTTCGGTGAGGTGGTTGAGGTAAGGAAGTCGCTAATTGTTCTCGTCCATCCGGGAAACTTGAGTCGGAGAGGTATCTAAGGGTATTTCAGTGGTTGTCCAGACTTGCTTTGTCCATGAGCAGAGGAGGAAGAGATGTTCAGGGGTTTCCGGGGCAAGATGGCATATGGGGCATTGCGAGTCAGGTAATAGTTTCCTTTTGTGGAGGTTTTCTTTGGTAGGCAAAGCATCTTGGCATATACTCCATATGAAGAATCGGACTTTAGGAGGCGTAGGTAGTTTCAGATTTGTAGCCATAGTGTTTCGGGGGGGTCGATAAGAGGAAGTCGCCGTGGGCACGAGAGAGGGTTCATTTTTGCTCGGAGGATGTTGTAACCACTTTTACCCGATATGCTCCGATTTATTCGCAGTCCGATAAGTTTATCGGGTTACGGAATCCCGCTTAGAGGTATAGCAAGGATTTCTCGGATAAAAGGCTCTCCGATGGTCTCCTTGAGTAGTTCTACCCTCCATTCCCCTGTCTCCTTATTAATGAGATCCGCAACGACCTGTGGGTCGTTTAGGTTCGCCGGACCGCCAATTCTTCCTGTCACCAGCCACCTGTCTTCTCTAATTCGTATGCTCTCGCCATTCCCCACGTCCCATTTTAGCTCCGACTCTATGGCATCTCTTCCCAATAAGATACTCTGCCACCCCCAAGAGGGTCTCGAGACCTTTTTTGCATTCCAAAATGGACCTCTCGGGAAGTAGAGACCTTGGAATAGTTTGGCCCATAGTGCATCTCTTGCTTGGCTAAGTCTCCATGCTTGTTTTCCTAGGAGGGCTTTGTTGAAGTCGAATAGGTCCCTAAACCCCAGTCCCCCTAGGTCTTTTCTCTCTTTGAGTAGGTTCCAATTCTTCCAGTGGATCCCTCTCCTGGCTGTAGTTTGCTTCCACCAAAAGGCTGCTATTTTTTTCTCAACAGCTTTACAAATGGAATTAGGGACTTTGAACATTGACATTGCGTATTGTGGCAATGCTTGGATGACTCGCCTTAAGAAGGACCTCTTTGCCGCTCTTGAAATTAAGTGTTCTTTCCGGCCTTCCAGGTTTCTGTCCACCCTTGTAAGTACCCATGAAAACATGTCTTTTTTCGTGTTCCCCAATCGGAAGGAATCCCCGGATACTTACCTGTTTTGTCTAGTATAGGTACCCTCAACTCGCTGCCAAATTTTCTCTTAATCCTTGGGGACAGCTCGTCCCAAAAAACACACCAGATTTGTTGAGATTTATGGCCCGACCGAGGCATAGCAATATTGATTGAGAATATTAGACAGGTTCTCGTGCTTCTTTGATGTTGCCTTCTAGAAAAATATGGCATCGTCCGCAAATAGGAGGTGAGACAAGGTTGGGCATTGAGGGTTGAGCTTAATCCCTTTGATTGTTCCATCCAACATTGCTTTAGATATGAGGTGCGAGAGTGCATTCGCCATGAGGATAAACAAATAGGGTGAAAGAGGGTCACCTTGTCTAATACCTCTAGAAGGCTGAAAAGTTTCGTAGACTCCCGTTTACTTTTATACGAGTGATGTAGAGGAAATGCACCATTTAATGAGGGATACCCATTTCTCACGAATCCAATTCTCAACAAGTAGTCACATAGGAAATCCCATTCCACTCTATCGTAGGCTTTTTGCATGTCCAGCTTCAATACCGCATGGAATCTTCGTTTCCTTTTCCTGATCCGTAGCTGGTGTAGGACCTCCCGCACTATGAAGATATTATCTTGGATTTGCCTACCTTCAATGAAGGCGCTGTTCGAGGAGAATGATCTGCGGAAGCCATGGTTTCGATCTATTCGCTAGGACTTTGGCTATAATTTTGTAGTTAAAGTTGCATAGACTGATAGGCCTATATTGGGAAATATTCTCAGGGTTAGGGACTTTTGGTACAAGGGTCAGCTGGGTATTGTTTAATGAGGGGTTGAAGGTGCCTGTCTCAAAGAAAGATTCCACTGTCTTAAAGATGTCATCCTCAAGTATAGGCCAATTACTATGGTAAAATAGCCCATTTAGCCCATCCGGTCCCGGTGCCTTGGTAGGACCCATTTGAAAAGTGGCATGGCGTACTTCCTCCTTAGTTATAGGCCTCATTAGGGCTGTATTGATTTCTGCGTGATCAGCCCGAGGACACCTTTGCTCCAAAAACAGGTACATAGTCTCTATTTCCCACCATCGAGTATAGAGTCTTGTAAAAATCTCGAGATGTGTTGTTTTAGAGTAGTGGGGTCATGGCTCCGCTTGTGATCATCTATCCTCAAAAGGGAAATTACGTTTCCTTTGCCTCCGTTGAATGG
This sequence comes from Corymbia maculata, assembly GCA_014182735.1. NCBI lineage: Eukaryota > Viridiplantae > Streptophyta > Magnoliopsida > Myrtales > Myrtaceae > Corymbia > Corymbia maculata. Next base: position 17,214,762 of record CM024685.1, read on the forward strand.
TAGTTGCATGGAAAAATTTTGTGTTCCTATCACCCCACTTTAACCAATCAACTCTAGATCGCATACTCGTAACATCTCCTCTTTTCTCCATAAATCTTCAATTTGTCGTATAATCTGTCCGTACTCCTCATTATGCGGTACCCCTACATCGCATTGATCGAGCTGTTAGTTTCTTTTTAAGAGGCTCTATTTGGTGGAGAGCATTCTTAAAAGTCTTCCTATTCCAGGATGTCGAGCTTCGGTCACCATTTCCGTTTTCCTAACAATATCACCCGGTTGCTAGTGACTCCTTTCCATGCTTGTCGAACAATTTCTTGGCATTCTGGTTTTTCTAACCGAAGGCTTCAAATTTAAACCGCTTTTGTCTTCGGAAGTTGGTGGGTGTAGTGACAATAGGAGGGGCGTGATCGACCCAATTGGGGGTAGTGCATATGCCTCAGCATTTGGAAAAGAAGTTCGCCAATCTAGTGTACATAGAGCTCTGTCTAATCTCTTTTTTACCAGCTGGTCACCTGCCCTTTTGTTTGACCATGTATACGCGCAGCCCTTACTTTCCATGTCTAGTAGTGCACAGGAGTCTACAAATTCCCTGAATGCCACCATTCGATATCGGTCTGGCTCTCTCCTCCCTGTTTTTTCCCAGTGATACAGAACTTCATTGAAATCACCAATGCACAACCACGGGGATGAGTTGGGGCAGTTAAATGTCCTAAGTGTTTGCCACAGCGTAAGTCTATCCTGGAAAGCCGTAGGGGCATGTAAAAATGAAATTCTCATACCAATACCGCTGTTTGGGTCTGTGCAAAAGACTCCCAACCACTTATCTGAGTGGAACTCCACTTCAACCTGAACTTCTTCGGTCCATAGAAGGGCCAGCCCACCTGCAATCCCTAGTGGGTCAACAGTTTTGAGGTGGCTGAATTGAAGACGCTGAGCAAGATGTTTGAGAATCGGCTCTTTATTCTTGGTTTCCATAAGGAAGACCATATTGGGCCTTTCTTGAGCCACTAGGGCTCTAAGGTGCTGGATTGTCAGGGGGTTACCCAGCCCCTGGCAGTTCCAGCTAATAAGTTTCATATATCCCAGGGTGGCTTATTAGGGCTAGCCACCAAAGCCCGGGTTTGCTCATCTTCCCAAGTCTGGATTGGGGTGTCTTGGAGATTCCCCTCATCAAACAGAAGTCCTGAATTTCCGGAGGATCCATAGGGAGTGAACCTTTTTCGCTTTTTTTTACCACCGGGGATTTTAAAACCGATTTACCTTTCTTTTTGATCCGTAACCCCGCCGCCGGTCAAGATCAAAGGGGTGTTGCCCGGGTAATTTGGAGCCGTTTACCTTTCGCACGAGTCACATGAGAGCCTTTTGATGTGTTTGTAGTGACCGCTGGCCGGTAAAGTACCGGTGCTTTTCGCTTGGCGACACCATGACCGTGTTAGTGATTCCGCAACCCGGTGAACAGGGGTCTCGGGAACCATCTCATCTTCCTCATCGACAGGTTCAATGTCCCCAAAAAGGTCTTCCAAAGCATGGGCTTGGTTCTTTGACTTCGACTTTGAGCCATGGCCCATATCGTCCGAGCTTGTTCCGAGGTAATCCCGCCTGCGGCTAGTTTGAATATAGTAGAATATATAAGAAGATTAACGCACGCTGAAGAAGCAAACATAAAATTGAGTAAGTTCTATGAGCACTTATGAAGTCACATTATTTCAGTTTTGCAAGGGTGATTGTTATGGTCTACTCTCTTGAAAGTTGATAGTACTCATTGAGATGTTCACTTATGGTCTACTCTGTTGTCAGTTGATATTACTCATTATAATCTCTGTTTTGAGAATTCAACAAGTGTGTAAGCAATTGGTAGTGAGAAATAATAGCTTTGATTATAAGCAACACATGCTTTGTTGTAACTACTTACAAGATTACTAGTGGATTTTAACTTGGTGGCCGTTAGTCTGAGAGAGTGGATTTAGGTTTGATCTAAGCTAAATCACTATACAAATTTGCATTCATAATCTTTTATCGCTTTACTTGTTTCACTATTTATCTAATAGAAGTATATTGTTTATAACGGTCCCTTCATCTATCTAACTTGAGTTATTCCACAAAAAATTGCTAAGTTTTGTAAATTGGCCTATATGGCCAAGAGTTTACTTAGTTACTTGGAGATTGCTTCCCTTGCTAATCCATTGAAGCGTGTATGATTGAGGATGCTTAGAGTAGATAGCTTCAACTTCTCTAGCAAAGTTTGTGGATGCCACATTGGTGCAGCTCCCACTTTCCTATTGATTGTGCAATGGATTTGAATCCTTTGCTCTTACATCTTCGGGGCATATTGTGTGTAAAGCCCTCGAAATGACCAGTGACTCATCTTCATTAGCTTGTTCCATAATCTCATCTTGCTCCTTGGCTCCAAACTCAACTTGATTTGATTCTTACTTAGCCTCTTGAAATTTCAAATCAATTATCTTAACTTCTTGTGAGTCATAAGCTTCCGATTAGGATAATTAAATCACAAATGCCTATGCCTAGAGCACTTTCTACCTCCAATATCTGAGTTTTTTTTTTTTGTTTAACTCTTTAACGAACTTAGTTAGCTTCTCTTTTGTCGAAATAATGTCCCCCTTGCTAGAAGAAACATCCATTAATAAGGATGTTCTTATAGTCGAAGGCCTGGCCGAAACCTCTAGCCACAATATTATCGTTTCTCCACTTTTACAGCTTTCTAGTTAATGTCTTCAAACGACCAATATGATTGAAGCTCAAGCAAATTGGCAATATCCTTGTTTAATCCTTCGAGGAGGCAAATAACGGTATTCTCTTGCATCTCTGGTGCATCATACCTCATAAGGAGTTGTTTGAACTTCCTAATATTCTCATCGATGCTCATCCCATGTTAATTGAGAGAGTTCAACTTTGAAAACAAGCAGGGCTCATAGTTGTCCGGCAAATACCTCTTCTTCATAAGCTTATTTAGTTTTTTCTAAGATTTGGCCCTACCTTTTTTTTATCTTGATTCTCTAGTTTGTCAAGTTTTCCCAACAAAGTAAGTATATTTCTTAAATTTAAGAACAGAAGTCTTGCTCTTATTTCGCATTTGAGTATGACTTGAAATTAAATTCCCGTTCAATAGCATACAACCAATCAACAAAGTCATCTAGATTGAGGTTACCTTCAAATTTATGTGCTTTCATCCTAATTTCGTGGTCATTCTCCTGGCCCCTCCCTATTCTTCTTGTAATTCGATAATTTGAATCACTAAAGTCACGTTGGTATTGTTGGACACTGGAAGGCAGTAGATCAATATGCCACGGACGGTTCACCAAAGGTCTCCACGGTTGTCCATGTCTCACTTGATTCTCTAGGATATTGGGGACTTACTCCACTTCATACTATATTTTTCTAGAATGGAAGTACGAAAAAGAGAATGGAAGGGTTCTCTCCAAAACCTGTTCAACCTAGAAGCTCTAATACCAACTTGATACGTGCTGAGTTTGTGAGAACTTGTTTCAAAATGTTTGATGGGATGAATGAAAGTGTTGGGCGTTTGAGGGAACAAGACTATGGGATGTAAGAGTTCATTTTAAAAGCATAAAAGAATATTCCACAGCCAAGGAAGGGTTCTCCCCAAAAACTGTTCAGCCTGCTTAATTTGGGAAATCTATTTAAATTCAAAAACAACCCTCAGTTTTGACCCTATCGAATTGGCCTCGTTACTGTCAAACTTTTAGAAACTCCATCTTGGACATCTTTTCCTCGTTGGACCCGTTGGATCATATTACGGCCGAAATATCCCTTCACTTCGGTTGATTGATGAGATCTGAAGCGGGATTATGAGTTAATTATCTTCCGTAGAATTCCATGTTCCCAGGAAACGTAATTCAAGTGAGGACCTCCCCAGTCAACTTTGAATCGATTTGAGCTACATAATTGAAGATAAAGGCACATGATAATTTGAGTAAACTCGACCCGGTTCATTCTCGACAAACTGACCCATGAATGTACGAGGACGTGAACATGAGCAGGTACATCCGAATCTCACCTCAATCACGGCTACATGCATCTCTTCCACTTCACATGCATAGAACTCGTTAATTTGTCTTTTCTTCTTCATCAAAACCAAAAAAAAAAGAAAGAATTTACACGACCTTCCAAATCTACCAAAAGCCGCCGCTTCACACACTAATTCTATATAACACCTGTGATTGGGAATCTCACTCCATCGTCTTCACTCTCAATCGCTCTCTCTCAAAAAGAGCAAAAGAAAAGCGAAGCGATATTGAAAACAAAGCCAATCTCATCTTCATTTGCCAATATGGCCAAAGTATTGCCCATCAAGTTCGAGAGGGTAGCAGCGGCGTTCAACGAGGCGGCTCGGCTCTGCGAGAGCAGCGGGAGCGAGCATTCGCCATCGTCAGATAGCTTCGCCAATCTCTCTGATCTGGTGACGTCGTTCATGGAGAGAGAAGGAAGGGTCAAAGATGAAGAGGATGATGATGATGAGAAGTTGGGCAAGGAAGAGTGCGAGGGCAACGATTTCGATGATTGTTTATCCGATTCTGATGAGTCATCGACGAGGGAGGCGTTGCAGGAGATTCTCGCGAGGGATGACAATGGCAACGAAGAGAAGGCGAAAATTGGAGCTGAAGTAGAGCTCGCCTGCGAGTTCATCGGGAGGGATTGGGTGAATATGTCGTCGCATGATTTTAAGCGACGGCTGACGGCTCGCCTTCGTGACAGAGGCTTCGATGCTGGTTAGTATATTCCTTAAACAAATTAATCATGTTTTCTTGTACTTGATTTGATCAATTCCATTGCTTCATTAATCAGAATTAGTAGAGTAATTCTGTTGGAGTAGCTATACTCAATAGATCCAATGACCCTATTTTGAAAGACTTCATTCAAACGCTAAATCCACCATAGGACATCGTTTAATGTTGGTGTCTAATTCCTACATCAATATACACCAGGACTCTGCAAATCCAGATGGGAGAAGACCGGCCGGTTACCAGCCGGAGATTACCAGTACATAGACGTTAATGTACACGATACTCGCTACATTGCTGAGGTCTCCCTAGCAGGAGAATTCGAAATTGCCCGCCCGACTGACCGCATCACTTCATTGCTCAAATTATTTCCTCCGATATTCATCGGCCAGCCCGAGGAGTTGAAGCAGGTGGTGAGGATAATGAGCACGGCAATAAGGCAGTCCTTGAAGAAGAAGGGCTTGCTCGTGCCTCCATGGAGGAAGAATAGCTATATGCAGAACAAATGGTTCAGCTCCTACAAGCGAACTACCAACAGGGTTTCGGAAGCCGGCAGCATGGCCAAATCTCAGGACAGTCAGATTATGAAACATCTCATCGGATTCGAGGCCTCTAGAGTAAAGGATTGCTTTTGTCGTGAGGATTTCATGAGGAAGACTAGGTCGAGGATGACAGGGAATTTAACCATGGCTTTCGAGGGCCCCGACACCAGCTTGCATCTCTAGTTTGAGTCGCGGCATAAGTTATGGCCTGCTTTCTTCGGATGATTGAAGTTAATCTCCATTTATATGATTGCTTATAGTAGTGAGATCCGTTCGTCAACTCCTTACTTTTTCAAGATCTCCTCTGAACTCTCGGTCAGAAGCGGAGCTTGATCGTGCTGCAGGAGGGTGGACCTTTGTCGGTTCAAGAACTTCAACTGGAATCCTAAGCAAAAGGAGTCGACTCCCCCATGAATAATTTGAACCCATCGTGCCGATGACAGGTCGACCCGCTCTATTTCAAGAATCCAATCTTGGGCTCTTTGAAGCATAGGGGGTCGATCTCTACTGCAACGGGATCGACTTCTTTTGCTAAGGGCTCCATTTGGAGTTCTTGACACGGAAATGAGTCGATCTTCTCAGAAACGGCATCAGTCCCCTCCTCGAATGAGGGAGAGAGGAAGGAGACAAAAGTAGGAAGAGTGAGACATGTTTTTGTGTGTGTGTGTGTGTGTGTGTGTATTCATCAGGATGATCTGTTGCATGCATGCTGTAATCTATCGCTTGCTACAAGAAAAGGGCAGGAACTGTAAATTAGATCAAATGCAGGGTCTTGATTGGAAATACTTAATCAGATTATTTTCCTTTTCCTGGTCATTATCTTTGTCCAATGACAAGTCCGCCATGGCTTTTGGTGCTTCCTCTATACCCTGAATTTTATTTTATCTTTTTTTGCCTTTTCCTTAATTTTCAAAAGAAGGAATGATCTTTCCCAAGTTCCCAATCTTGGCGATTTCACTAACCCAGTATTTAAAAACACTTTTTAGAGTCGAAATCTTTAAACTTTCATCTGATTTCAGCAAGTCCAGTTCCCAAAATAGCAGTAATAGGAGGCATTTGTCAACTAAATCAGACTCTTCATCCCATGAGATTCACTGATTTAGATAGCTGCGATTCTTGTTTTCGTCCAAAGAAAGTCTGGTCCAGAATCGAAACTGCTAAAAAATTAGTGCTTTTTAAGAGAATCAATCGGGCCAAGCTCGGCAATGCTGAAAAGCACGAGAAAAAGAAAAGGATTTCGAGGTGATTATGGACACCGATAGACACAAAACTGCGGGGGATTTGAAGCAGCTTTGCTTGGAAGGTGACCCGCACAAAAGAATGCAAATTCGATGTAAGAGAAGGGCCTCTGAAAATGGCTAAATCCTATGCTCTTTTCCTCTTCTCCCCTTCTCTAATTTCACACAGACAAAGAAAAGGGAACATTTTTATAGGAAAAAAATCCAATCTTGACTGTAAATTTTTCGTGAAAATTGAAAGGGATGTGAGAAGTTCAATAAGCAAAATTACTGACGGAGGTTTGATGACAATCGGCTAGTTAAACTTTTGAGGCGTTGGATCTGGCTACAGCCGCTTTGGTAAATTCAAGATCGAGCGGCATTCGTCTCGGTACAATGTAGCCTCAGGTCTCAGATGGGTCTGATCACGCCCTCGACACGGTACATTTTTCCCTTTTTTCTCCTTTCCTTTAATTTTACGAAAAGAATGAATGAGCTTCCCACGTTACATGAATATTCCATGGAAGAGAAGGGCCTCGAAAGAAAGGGCTAAATCCTATGCCCTTTTCCTCTTCTCCCCCTTCTCTAACCACACAGACAAAGATAGGTCCATTAAAGCCTCCCCCTCTTGTGAATTTCGGCCAGCCCCTAGGTGTGGATGCCATCCACTGGATGGGCTTGGCCGAATTTTGCATGTTGCGGGTTTTATTAATGACAGGCTTGATCCATTCGGGGTTTATTAAACGCCGTTTATTCTAATTAAACTCAACGCCTTTAAGAATTATGGGCTAAACCCAACTCAATCAAAGGTCAATTTCTCTGGTTTTAGGGCTTATAATTTTGGCCCCCCTCCTTAGTGCTATCCGAATATTTGCTTGATGTCCCGGCCCGATCGACGTGGTCAATTCAGGTCAATTTACTACCGCCAGTCCAATGCAATGAATTAATTACACTATATGATGAATGCTCCTAAAAATTATATGCTATGTATTTTAATTATATTATTTTCGTTTAGGGACTAAATGTTAACACTTAATTTTCTATGCAATTTATGCTAACTAAGTAGTCAAAATTTAGGTGTCAACACCCAGTTTTGAAAATCACTTTTTAAAAACAAAAACAAAAAATAGCACTCTTCGACTTGGTCATTAAACTTTCATATGATCTCAGCAATTTAGTTTCCCAAAATAACAGAAATAGGAGGCATTTGTCGACTAAATTAAACTACTCGCATGAATTCACTGATTTAAATACATGTTCTTGGTTTTGCTCGTCGCTTGAGAAAAGAAAGTTCGGTCCAAAACTAAAACCGCTAAAAGATTAGTGTTTTTAACAGAATTGGGTCGAGCTCGGCAAAATAGAAAAGAATGAAAAATATGGATTTCGAATGAATACAGCCACCAATTGGAGGTGACCCGAACAAGAATGCAAATTCGATGTACGAGAAGGGCCTCTAAAAGGGCTAAATCCTATGCCCTTTTCCTCTTCTCTCCCTTCTCTAATTACACAAACAAAAACGGAAAATTTTTACAGAGAGAAAATATTGAATATTGACGAAAATTTCATGAAATTGAAAGGAATGTGAGAAGTTCGATAAGCATAATTGTCGACAGTGATTGATGACAACCAGCCAACTAACTTCCGAGGCGTTGGATTTGGCTACAACCACTTCGGCAGATTTGATTGAGGGCACTAGTCAAATTGATCACACACCCTTATCTCAGTACAGGATCAGAGAGAGTGAGAGAGAGGAGCTAATCCGTGTTGCGATATGTCACATAAAAAGACTAATTATGACAAGACCTCTATGTCCGTAATTTTCGATAAAAATTGACTGAAATAACTATAGTGAAATTTTATATTAAAATTTAAAACTGAATCGATATTCTTATAATTAATTTTATACCAAATGAATAATTTTCAACTTTTCTCGCCGTTGTTGATTTTCGTGCTCTTTTGTTGCCATGCCAATAGCTATTACTAGTAAATTCCAAAATATATATTTGCCCTCCATAAAAATTAGATTAATGTAAGCTAGTCAAAAGTGTAGAGATTCGATTGAATCAATTGTGCATAATGCTATCCGTCTTATGCGTATCAAATAAGTGTCTAGATAAATTTCAGTTGTTTAATATAGCTATAACGTGAATTCTCAAAGTAAACCGTAAATCAATTATTATGTACATATTTCTGCAAGTGATATTTGTAAGATGATACTCGGTGTGATTATTTTAGTAGCATGATTGCTCTTGTGATAAAAAGCTTTAGGTCCACATGAGTTCTATTTCATTAGACTTGCAGATCTCATGATTGAAAGAATTTTGTGGTACACATATGGTGAATCTGGCTTTTTTGTGCATCAATTACAATGTAGCTGATTGAATAATAGCTGAAGCTTTCCTCATGCATGGCTCGAGAGAGTGAAGATCCATTCTCACGTGGGTCTATTTCCTCATAATGGCAACAAAATGTTGGAGGTTATAGGTTTGAGAGAGAAGAAAGTGTTTTGTGTTACTTGAAGTATTACACCAAGAGACGTCAAGTTTGGAACGCTCAACAGTGTTACCTCCAGTGTAGGGAAACCCTAGAGTATATATATGTAAGTTATTGGGCTCCAGCCCATATGGGCCCAAATAACCATGCTTTTACTTATTGGGCTTGTATGTGAACATATTATTTGGATTATATTAACAATATATCCAACAATCTCCTCCTATGTTCACCATATAGCACAATCCAATACGGTGGTCAGTGTAATGTTCAAACAAACAGGAATCATCCACATTCAATCCAAAATAATCAATTCGGATCAGTCAAAGAGTTTTTTTTTTCTTTAGCAGTAAATTTTTAAACTCAATCATTATTTACAATCCAAATAAGTGAATCATCATTATCATGAATCTATTATGAGATCAACAAATCAAAATAAGTATTAGGAATTTTAGATTCAGTCTAAACTCATCCAAATCCTAACTCCTAAAATAAATTTTAGACTCGGTTCACAACCAACATATGCATAATAGTTAAGTATAAGTAGGCCAGTCAAAATAGTCCAAAGCCTTACAAATATAAGAAATAATCATAATAATGTTCACAAAATAGAGATAGCAAAATGCAAATCTCAAATAAATGGACTCCATCAAAATAAGCAATAGTAGGTAAACAATCAAGTCTCCACGTGCTCTAAATAACATATCTTCATTCATCAAGTAGATCATCCTGGTCAAGATTCCACTCATGAAGCTCTCCTCCATCTCTGCCATCCCTGTAGAATGTCAAATATGAATTTCATATTATTATGAATTCAATCATTTGAATAAAAACTTAGCACCATTCCATCAGGCAGAGAAGAACATATATTGATGTCATAAAGCATCATAATATCATGTTCATAAGCATCAAATCAGTTTCATAAATTATGAACAAGACCTAAACAATATGATTTACAAATAGCCATCAACTTAAGTTTATTTGTAGGAGAATAACTATTGTCTAGTTTCAAAAGAACATGACCAATAGTCAAGTCACTTACAATAACTTAGTTGTGTAATATCAAGTTTCAATTAAAAACAAGACCAATAGGCTTCTTATGTAAACAATCTTTGTTTCTATGTTTCAATTTGAAATGTCACAGTTACTGATTCCTTAAAGTCAAATAATCTAGCATCAAGTTTGGAATGAGATCATTTAACCAAAAGGATAGTTCAACTTAGTTGAATTGTATCATCAAGTTTGGAATGACACAATCTTCCCTAATAGAACCTTTGAATTAGGTTAAAGTTATCTTCATCAAGTTTGGAATGAGACAACTCACCCTTTTCAAATTAATCAGCAACTGTGAACATCGATGAAACATATAAACTGTGCTTATCATTGTGGCCAAAAAAGGAAGATTCGATAATTCAAAACACACAATTAGAAGGTAAGTAAATGGTAATTAAGACTTGCCTATGTAGTCTTTAACCCCATTTCCCCCACTGTTTTGAATAATCGATCTTTAGGCATACCTTTAGTGAGAATATCGGCTATGTTATCCTTCGATCTCACATCGATCAAGGTGATAACCCCTTGTTCTCTCAGATAATTCAACAACGCATGTCTCAGTCTCACATGTCTTCGCTTTGAATTAAATAGAGCATTCTTGACGACTTGGACAGCTGCTTAATTATCACAGAATAGGCTTAAAGAATTAATCTTTAGCCGAGTCAAAGGAATATCCATAATCAGATTCTTTATCCACTCAGCCTCTTCGCCAGCTGAGGCTAATGCAAAAATTTCTGATTCCATAGACGACAATGCAATACAAGTCTGTCGTTTGAATTTCCAAGTAATAGCAGCTCCACCCAAAGTGAATATATATCCACTGGTGGACTTACTATTTCCAATATCTGAACACCATGAGGCATCGGAATATCCATCCACAGTTGGAGAATAACCAGAATAATAGAGAGCATAATCTTTAGTACCTTTAAGGTATCTCATTAGCCTATTGAGGGCATCCCAATGCTCTTTACTAGGATTACTAGTGAAACGACTCAGCATGCCAACTGTAAAGGATATGTCGGGTCTAGTGCAACTCATAGCATACATGAGACTACCAATCGGTTTCGAGTACTTTAAGCGATCCACACTTGGTTCCTTCATTAGGACTCAGTTTTTTATTATAATCATATGGTGTCTCACTCGGTTTACACTTATCGTATCCCCAAGTAGAAAGTAGCTGCTCAATATAATGAGTCGGCTAAGGGAGATGACTTGCCGTTTAAAGCTTACTTTCATGCCAAGAATGGTATTAGCAATACCAAGATCTTTCATGTCAAATTCTCTAGCTAAAGTAGCTTTCACGTCACTCACTACTGAGAATGATCGGAACCAAGAATTAACATGTCATCAACATACAAGCAAATGATGACTATCTTATTTGACATAAAACGATGGTAAAGGCATTTATCTGAATAACTAGATTGAAAGCCATAACTCTTTACCACTTTGTCAAATTTAAGATGCCACATCTTAGGTGCTTGCTTAAGACCATACAAGGATTTGTTTAATTTACAAACTTTGTCCTCAAGACCTTTCATAACATATCCTTCCGGTTGTTCCATGTAAATTTCCTTATTTAACTCTCCATTTAAGAAAGCTGTTTTTACATCCATTTGATGCACTACAAAGTGTTCAATAGATGCCAAAGCAAGAAGAATTCTTATAGTTGATAGATGACACACAAGTGAATAAACATCAAAATAATCTATTCCACTCTGTTGTTTATAGCCTTTAGCTACTAAACGTGCTTTGTATCTGGCTATTGATCAATCACTATTTAGTTTCTTTTTCAATACCCATTTACAGCCTATAGTCTTAGCCCCTTTTGGCAAATTTACTAACTGCCAAGTGTGGTTTTGCAACAGAGAGCTCATTTCATCATCTATGACTTCTGCCCACAATAAGGATTCCCTAGACCTCATTGCTTCCTGATAGGAGAATGGATCATCCTCAAGATGGTAAGTAACAAAGTCATCACCAAAACTTTTGGAAACTCTCTCTCTTGTAGATACTCTAATTGGAAATTGTTCAACACAACTGTGTGGAATTAGTGTCGAAGGGCCTATTTCAGATTCTACGGGAGATTCGAAATCATATCGTAGATCCGAAACATTCAAGCCTTGATCTCTGAGAAACTTGTTTTCGAAGAACACTGCATCTCTAGATTCTATCACTGTGTTTGTAGATAGATCTAAAAACCTATTTGCAGCACTATCTTCTCCACTACCTAGATATACACAAGTAATGGTTCTAGGTTCTACCTTAGGTCTCTTATGATCTTGTATGCTCACATAAGCAATACAACCCCAAGTCTTAAGAATATCATATCTACAAGGATGCTTATGACATATCTCATAAGGTGTCATAGTCAACTTAGAGTGCGGCAACCTGTTCAAGATATGATTAGCAGTTAAAACTGCTTCTCCCCAGTAGGAGGAAGGCGTGCTTTTGTAAGTAACATAGAATTTAACATTTCAGTTAATGTTCTATTCTTACGCTCTGCAACACCATTTGATTGGGGTGAATAAGGAGCAGTGGTTTCAAGTATTATACCTTCTGAAACACAAAATTCCTTAAACCTTGTCATTGTATAATCTCTTAATTTTTAAGTTGAGTTGATTTTTTGCTCTATACTTGAAAATCTTAAATTTTTCAAAAGCCTCATCTTTCGATTTCAACAAATAGACATGACAATATCTAGAAAAATCGTCTATGAATGTTATTAGATACTTCCGACCACCTCTAGTAATGTAATTTCTAAAATCACAAATGTCAGAATGTATTAACTCAAGAAGTTGTGTGCTTTTAGAAACCAATTTAAAGGATTTTCTAGTGATCTTAGCTTGTGCACACACTTCACATTTGTCAAATCGAATAGAAGTGTCTAATGGAATGTTGTGAGTTCTAGCCGAGATGTTGCATTTTCCTGTAATTCACATGTCCAAGTCTATTGTGTAGCAACTTTGGATCAATCAAAGTAGAATTCACATGGTTCATGCTATCGTATTTAAACTCAACCTATACATACCATCAACCATGAATGCACAACCGAAATAACATGAGTTAACGAGATAAAGTTACTCTACCATTCATAGTTGAAAAAGACATACCAGCTTTATCAAGTAAACTCATAGATATCAAATTCTTTTTAAGTAAAGGTACCACTCTAACATGTTTCAGAGTTAGTAATTTACCTAAAGAAAGCATCAAGTTTGCAGTTCCAGCATGAGTCACATCTGCTTCACCACCATTGCAATTTTCCACAGTGTCTTTCACTTCTGTGATCTCAGTGAGTAAGTTCTTGTCATTTGTAGCATGACAAGTAGCGCCCTTGTCCAACCACCACTCAGAAGAGACACAGGCCTTTCCATTCTTCATCATTCCAACGAAGGCCCGAGGCTCAGATTCATTAATTAGCATATTAGCCTTATTTTGTGGTGTGTCATCCTTTGGCTTCTTTGGTAACTTACACTCTGCTGCCCAGTGACCCCACTTTCCACAATTATGGCACTTACCCTTCTTCTTCTTTTTGGAGATAGTCTTTTTGGCCTCTAACTGTAAAGAGGATTCACCTTTTGGTGACTTGAAGAATTCACCTTTTGGTGACTTGAACCTTTTCTGAAGTTTATTGGAGTGTGAAACTAAGTTGGCAGCTGACTGTTGTTGTCCTACTTGTTCCAAACTCTTTCTAGTAATGTTTTGATCCTCAATGTGAATATACCTCTTTAATTCGTCCAGTCCCATCTGTACCTTCAGTTTGTGCATTTCAGTCTTGAAAGAACTCCATTCAGTTGGTAGCTTGCTCAATACAAGACCGACAAAGAGATTATCGGACATGTCAGAGTTATCATCTTTCAGCTTGTTCCTCATGTTCTCAAATTCAACTAACTGAGAGGTAATGCTTGAATTCATAGTGAATTTAAAGTCAAAGAATTTCTCCGCTAATAGAGTTTTAGAGAGCCCCTCTTGTTTTTGGAACTAAGCATTCAAGTGATCCCATATCTCTTTCGCCGTCTTATATTCACTATAGGTCATAGCCGATTAGGATTTAGAGAGTTCAATAAGTAATCTCTACAAAAATCTTCATCTTTGTTCCATTGATATTCATCCACATCTTCAATGGTAGATGCAAAGTCACTTAACACAGTATAGAATATCTCACGTTCTTTCATGCCAAATTGAACATGTAATTTCCATCCATGAAACTCAGTAACATCAAAAGATTGCAACTTTAGAATATCATAGGAACTACGCTTTGCCATTATAATCAAAGCAAAATGTTAAAAAGAGTGCACCTTGAAATCTTCGGAACCACAAAGTCGAATAACTCTTTTAACCTTGATCAAACCGTTTGCCAAAACAAAACACCAAAAAAAAAAAAAAAAAAAAGATCTGGAGCGCCCAAAAACCTTAAGATGGACTGCCTCTTTCGCCGAAATTCGCTGGAAATTCGCAGGATTTTCCAATGGAAACTTCCGGGTGCCGTAACTTCTCCGTCCGACCTCCGATCGACGCGAGTGACCACTCAAAACGTTCGTATCGACGATTAGAACAAAGCCCAAGTGATTTCACCCTCAAAAATTGGCTATAATTTTTGGATTTTTGAATCAAAGATTTCAATCACTCGAAACTTGAAACTCAGATCTGCCCAATACCCTTTGTCGAAATCGAAAGTAAATTATACCTTTGAATTCGTCTTGATGAAATCTTCAAGAAAACACCTTACTTGCTCAAATCCGACACACGAATCTAATACTTCAAGAATGTTGGAGGTTATAGGTTTGAGAGAGAAGAAAGTGTTTTGTGTTACTTGAAGTATTACACCAAGAGACGTCAAGTTTGGAACGCTCAACAGTGTTACCTCCAGCGTAGGGAAACCCTAGAGTATATATATGCAAGTTATTGGGCTCCAGCCCATATGGGCCAAATAACCATGTTTTTACTTATTGGGCTTGTATGTGAACATATTATTTGGATTATATTAACAATATATCCAACACAAAAATATAAGCCCTAAACCAAACTAAGTTTAAGAAATAAGTGTGCAATGCGAAATATACCTTATATCTCAACCTTTCCTCTCGCGACGAGGGTCGACTTGAGGGGGCTGATGACGAAAGCTTTAATCAAAAGTCCAAAATGTGCGTGAGGCAATGCATTGTTGAGTCGTGAAAGGAGGGCGGCGGGACCCAAACTTCGAGATTTTGGGTTACGATACCAAATAAAATTTTAACTGCGAAGAAAAACTTTACACAAGTTTCTCACGTTATAGATGATGGTTCATATCGTATGGTCTTAGAAAGTTATACAAAGGACATGTCCCTAAATGAATAATGCCCACCATTGTCATGGCTAACCGTAATCCCATGATTGGTTAATATCAGCTTTTCCTTTTCCAAAGGTTGTCCAGTACAGTGGCATCGAAATCGAAGCCCCAAACCAACAAAGTCAACAGAAAATAACAGCCCCGAAATGACACTAGGGAGAATAAATTAGCTTCTCATAGAGCTAGAATCGTCACAAGAATCAACGATGGCCACAAGATAAGGCGTTGGCTCTTTTGCATTATTGTTGTAGTAATATGCCCATTCGCGACAAACAATGTGAAAAACTCAAAGTTTGTGAATGATTTTCATTGCCATTAATTTATACATTGTACACGTTTATAAAGAGAAGAAAAAAAATACAATCTTTGATAGAGCAAAAATCAAGAAATACCAATTCATTTATAGTTGATTTGCTAATTTGAAATTCAAAAAAAAAAAAATAAAAAAGATTTCATATTAAAAAAAAATCAAAAGATTTACTTCCGCAAGATGGACATTCCATCGAAATGCCTATCTTGTCTCGTAATTGTATTATTTGTAGCCTTAATAATGGTTTCATGAGGATGTTGGCAAGTTGATCATGGGTAGAAATATGAGAGACTCGCATCTTGCTGCCCTTAATAAGTTCCCGAATAAAATGGTAATTTATCTCAATGTGTTTCATTCGAGAACGGAAGATAGGATTTGCAAAAACATAAGTGGCGCCTATTTTGTTGCAATACAAGCTTGGTGTTGTGTTCATGTGAATGCCAAGTTCTTGAAGCAAAGATTTTACCCAAATGAGTTTTGCCAAGGTTGTAGCAATGGCTCAGTATTCTGCTTCAGTAGATGACCATACAATCCATTGTTGCTTCCAAGAACTCCAAGAGATAGGATTAGCCCCAATATAAATGACAAAGCCCGAAGTAGATGTGCAATCATCAATGTTTTCTGCCCAATCTACGTCAGTGTAAGCATGAAACACAGGTTTTGTGTCACGTCTTAAGTGCAACCATGGAATAATGTTTTCTTAAGATAGTGTAAGAGTCGTTTTGCAACTGTCTAATGGGTTGTGGTCTACTTATGCATGAATTAAGACAGCTTGTTTACTGTAAAACCAAGGTTCAGGCGAGTAACGATGAGGTATTGAAGTGCGCCAATAAGGCTTAGAAATTCTATAGCACCAACTAGTGATTCTTTATCATGGACCAAAAGAAATTGACCCGCGGTTAATGGTGTCCCTACCTCTTTAGCGTCTCCCATTTTGAAGCGTTCAAGTAGCTCTTTTATACATTTATGTTGAAAAAGAAGTAAGGTAGTCTTTGTAGGAATGACTTCAATTCCCGAAAAGAAATTCAGTGGCCCCGAGTCTTTAATTGAGAACCAATTAGAGAGAGCGGTGATGAAATCCAAAACAAATTTCTAGTCACTTCCTATGATAATGAGGTCATCTACTTATACTAGAAAATAAGCTTGAATGCCACAATGAGAGTAAATGAACAATGAACTATAATTCTTTAAAATTGACAAATGAATTTGTGAGAAGAAATAAACTTAACTTATTGTACCCAGCCCATGAAACCTACTTTAACCCATATATGGTTTTGCGAAGTTTACAAATATGTGTTGGTTTTTCTAGGCCTTTAAAATTGGGCGGTTGCGACATATAGACCTCATTCTAGAGGGTTTCTTAAAGGAGGGCATTGTTGACATCCATTTGTCTTAATGTCAATCCATGCATTAGAGTTAATGATAAGAACACTCGAATGATATTTGTTTTCATGACCGGGCTAAATGTATCCGTGAATTAAGGCCCGGTCGTTGGTGAAAACCTTTAGCTACAAGATGTGCCTTGTACCTCTCAATAGTATCGTTCACACGTCTTTTTATCCGATAAACCCATTTATAACTTACAATATTCAAAGATGGATCAAAAGATATTAGTTCCCAAGTTCCGTTATAGATAAAGGCATTGATATCAGCTAATATTGCTTTACACCATTGATGATCGAACATAGCTTGAATAATTCCCGCTGGTTCTATAGTCCATTAAAGTGATGTTTGATGGTGATGTGGTTGATTAATTTGGGCTTAAATAACATCCGATGGTTATTTTGTAAGTTCATGTAGGTGGATTTTTTGGGTTCAAATGTTAGGTCATTGTTGATAGTGGCAAGTTGGGTTTTGGGTGAGTTGGAAGGAGAAAAATTTTGGGTGTTATTGCATATTGATTTGGGCCAATAGATGTGGATGCATGAGGTAAGTTTCTAAGAGGTGGCATTTGTTAGGATTTATTTGAAGTTTGGAAAGCTGACGAGGATGCAACACGGGCTAGAATGCTGCTCTGAGGGGGCACTTGTGTAGGTGGTTTGGTGTTTGGAAATAAGATCGGGAGAGAAACAGTAGGTGGAAGCGGTGAATTTTGAGAATGTGAAGACACTCTTAAAATTGAGAAGTATTTGATATGGGAACATGTTTTCTTGGAACACAACACAACGCAATATATAGAGACGATTATTTTGTGGATCAAAATATTTATACGCACTTGTAACAACGAATACCCTAAAAATATACATTGTCGAGAACATGACAAAAGTTTATTCGTGTTATATGGACGTAACAACAGATAATTGGGAGTCATTTGGAATAATGTTTGAAATGGTGAGTGCATGTCTAGAACAGGTGTTGGCAAAATATTAATGAGGTATGTGGCAGTTTGAAATGCATATAACCAAAAAGACGATGGTAAATTTGCTTTGTGTAATAAGGCGAATTTGGTTTTAACTATGTGTCGGTATTTTCTTTTTGCAATTCCATTGTGTTTTTGGTGTACGTGGCAGTGTGGTTAAATGGAAAATTCCATGTTTTGCAAGAAAATGTTTAAAGTTTTGAAATTCTCCGCCACCATCCGAGTGTAAATTTCAAATGGAAACAAAAAATTATTTTTCAACCAATCTTTTAAACTATTCAAACATTTGGATAACATCTGATTTTCTTCTCATAGGATAAAGTTAAGTATATTTCATATCGTGGTCAATAAATATAGGATAATAACGGAAACCATTAATTGAAGCAGTTGACACAGGACTCTAAACATCGGAAAAAATTATATCAAGAGGAAAATGACTCACAAGAGTTGATACTCCAAACAGAAGTTTGTGACTTTTATTGCACCGACACGCATCACATTATAACTTAGAGCCTACGGCTGACTCAGAAGACAAACAAGTTGGAAAATTATTAAGAACATGACTTAGAATACGAAATAAAGGGAAATCTAGTCTATTATGCCAAACCATCGATTTTGTCCGCTTACTAACAAAGTCTGTAAATTTTGGATGTGTGTTTGTGAGAGGCATCCGATATACACCATTGTTAAGCCCTCATTGAAGCAGCATCACCCCCATGCGAAGGTTCTTCACCAAAATATAATTGGCAACAAATTCAATAGATGAATGGTTATTACGACAAAATTGTGAGATGAAAATCAAGTCTTTTGTACTATTAGGTGTACATAAAACATTGGACAATTCAAAAAATTGGTTTGGCTAGGATAAACTAGTAAATCCATCGTGACTAATATGCAAACATATGCCATTACCAATGATGATCTCGTCAGGCCTTCATACTCTGAGTAAGTAGTGAGATTATTGAGGTTGCTTGTGACGTAGTGTTGTGCTCCCGAGTTTAGTAACCAGCCATTTTATTGATGTGAAGCTATTGCAACATGAGCAGTAGGCTCGTGGAGACTATTTCGGATTCGAAAACAAGATTTGGTTGAGTGTCCATATTGATCGCAAAATTGACATGTCAAACGAGGTTCTCTGTTGTCCTGATCAAAATACCTTCTATAAGAGGATCCATGATGCTCATTAGATCAAGAATAATTTTGATAACGCTTGCTGTGATTGTTGCGCTAGCGAGATTTGCTTCCTATACCACGAGTTTTGTTTCCGTAGTTGGCTGTGATGGTGCTGCTTCAAGTTTGATTTCTTCTAGTTTCAAATGGATTTCATAGGCCACCAACTTGTCATGCATTTTCTTCAAAGTTGATTGTGTTTTCACGAGCATTAATTGTTGTTGCAACTATTTGTATTCAGTTTCAAGTCCCCGAAGTGCATGAATGACTAAACCATCATCAAAGAGAGAAGTGTCAATGATTGCTAATTCATTCGCAATGGCTTTAAGTTCCTGCAAAAATTCTGAAATAAAGCATGAGTTTTGACGAGCGGTAGAGAGTTGATCCTTAAGATGCATAACTCTTGATTGGGATTTATTTGCATATAAATTCATGAGTTTTGTTTAGACAGCATGTGATGAATTGTAAGAGGCAATGAGAGGAATCACGACTACGGATACAGATGCAAAAATTGCATGAAACAAGAGTTGATCTTGGCGAATCTAGGTTGTTGCAGCTGGAGTTGGCATCATTTGATGTCCAGCTGAAACAGTGAGAGGCGAACAGACGAAAGTCTCGTCGACAACTCCCATTAAATCATAAACAATGAGCAACGCTTGAAATTGAGCGTGCCAAGAAGGATAATTGGCAGCAGAGAGCTTGAATGGCAATTGGACAGCCACCGAGATTGAGATCAGATCATTAGGTGCGGCTGTCTCGATAGAAACAGAACCAGAATTTGAGATGGTGTGAGTTGATTCTGAGGTGACTTTCATGGCTAGAGGATGCAGAATGGTTGCTATAAAAAATGTAGAATGGCCGGATCAAAAGGCTCTTAGGAGCGGAAGACTTTGATACCATGAAAAAGCTCAAATTTTGTGAATGATTTTCATTGCCATTAATTTACAGATTATACATGTTTATAAAGAGAAGAAAAAATACAACATTTGACAGAGCAAAAATCAAGGAATGCCAACTCATCCATAGTTGGTATGCTAATTTGAAATTCAAAAAAAATATCAAAAAGATTTCATGTCTTAACACAATGTGGCCATCAATGCAAGGATGATCACCTACTTGGGCTTGAGGAAAGGGGGTAGGGCATGTTGCCAGGGCGCGAGCTGTTTGCCTCTTCTATCCAACCATTTTGAACATGGTTGCAAGAAGTTTGATGGCAAAATTACTAAAAATGTCATAAACTTATTGTATTTGCATCAATTCATTTTTAAACATTTTAATAGACTAATTAGTCATAAACCTTTTGAAATGTAGGACATCTGGTCAATTTTGATCGGAAATCTTTTATCTAGACGCCTTGCAATCCTATGTGGCATGGGTCGGTGCCGATGGGGACAATAATCGCAAAAAAAAAACACTGCCAAAGTTCGGATCTTATGTAACATGGACCTCGGCAAATAATTCGCTTCTCTCAAAATGTAGTTACCACGCGGACTACGAACAAGTTACGAGGGAGGGGATACAAGTTGAGCTCTTCCAAAAACAAAAACAAAAAATTCAAAACTTGAGGGAATACGAGAAATCAAACACAAATCCAAGTAAAACCCAACAACGAACGGCACGAATCGGAGAAACAAACCTCGGTGGGTCATGTGGGAACGCATTCAAAGTCGCTGCTTTGGTCCCTTTTGCTTTGCGTTTCTGCCTGAGAGAGAGAGAGAGAGAGAGAGAGAGAGAGAGAGAGAGAGAGAGAGAGAGAGAGAGGGAGGCGATTAACGAAGCTTCAATGGCATTTCCTTTTCAAGGTTCAATGGCATTTACAGCTGTTTTTTCCCACTAAATCGCATGCTTGGACTTAACAGGCGCGAGCATGACGCGTCATCGCAGTTTGATTGGCAAGAGGAGGAATCTTTTCCTCGCTTTCGGGCCCAGAACTGGATAGCTTTTCTGTCTCCAACCCACGAATGTACACTCAATCTTCAGATGATCGAAGTTTCTCTCCATTTGTATGATTGTTTATAGGGAGATTTCCATGGACAATATCTCTACGTAGCGAGATCCATCGTCACCTCCTTACTTTTCAGGATCTCCTCCGAACTCCGGTCAGAAGTGGAGCTTGCTTGCGTTGCAGGAGGGCGGACCTTTGTTGTTTCAAGAATTCAATTAGAATCCTAAGCAAAAGGAGTCGACACACTATGCTATAATTTGAACCTTTGAGCCGACAGTCGACCCGCTCTATTTCCTAGAGGGTCGACCTCTATGCCGATGGGTTTGACTTCTTTTGCAATGGGCTCCATTTGGAGTTCTTGACATGAAGAGATCGTAGATGAAGTAGGAAGAGCGAATCGATGTACTTGTACTTATATGTCTTGCTATCCATAATGTGGACTTCAGTACAACTTAGGCCAAGGGATGCTGAATCTTTTGCTACAAGAAAAGGGTAGAAATTGCAACTTAGATCAAGTGCAGGTTCCGATTGGAAATTTTAATCACATTGTTTTCCAGCATGACTTTTGGCACTTCTTCCATACCCCAAATTGCATGTTAACTTTTTTTTATCCCTTTTCTTTAATTTACTGAAGAATGAATGAGCTTCCCTGAATTTTCAATTTATGATACATTTCAAAAATTACAAGGAGAAAAACAAAGCAACACTCTTGAACTTATTCTTTAAACTATCACGTGATTTCGGTAATTTAGGGCATGTTTGATAATGTGTATGAATAATTTCATGTCGGAAAACATTTTCCCCATACTCTAGCTTTTGTATTCCTCGAGAAAATAGCCGAGGGAGATTCTTTTCCGATCAATGGAAAACCTACACTTAAATTCAGAAAAAGATTTCATCATTTTGAAATGAAAAAAATTATTTTCTAAAAATAAAACGTGATATCGGTGCTTGGAACGGCAACCATAACACTTGTGGCCTAAGGTCCCAGCGGCCAAGCCTCTGTCCTAGGGACCAGCCTAGTTCCTTGGCAGCCAAGCATGGGTTCATACATGCCTTGCCCAAGACCTCGGTGCTAGTGCTCGGGTGCCTATCTCATGTGCCCAGATCACTTGTGCTAGAGCCGAAATCCATCGAGGTCGGGCCCACATCCCTAGAGGCTGTGCCTGAGACTTGGCTGCCATGCCTAGATCTCTAATTGCTATGCTCGAATACTCGTGTCCCATGCCCCAATCGTTGGCGCCGGGCCCTGGTCTCTCAGGCTGTGGTCGAATCCCCAAAAACCATGTTCGGGTACCCAACTCGATGCCTAAGTCACTGGTACCTAGGCATCCAGAATTCATAAACAAAGGAAGGAAGTATCGGTGGCGTTGCATGCATAAGAAAGGAAAAAAGAAAGTAACAAATATATAATGCGAAGAAATTTTGGGAAGAAAAGGATTGTCATCAATTGTATCCAAAGCCTCTTTCGACTTGGTTCTTATTTTCATCAATCGGCATTCTCTGTCAGATAGGGCATATACCCGCACGAACGCGTCCATCGGCTGAAAGGGTGGCCGCTAAACCGGAGGAATCTTCCTCCTCCCTCCATCAGTTAACGAGCCCAACAGTCAGAATTTCAGGCAAGGATTCCAAACATTCTGTATTATCGGGTAAGGACTTGAAGTCTTTCACAAATAGCACCGCACGTTTCCATGCTCCATCCATTGGAAAATAAAATATCTTTGATGCTTCGTTTGTGCTCTTTCCACTCTGATTTCTTCCGGTCTTGTTACTTGTTCCCAAGGAATGTCGAAAAGGCGTTGGTGGCTTGCTGGTGTGCTCGTTCGCGACAAACAATGCGGTCGTCGACGCGAGAATGATCAGCTACTGCAGCATAGAAAACAGGGGCAGGGGGACTTGAATTAAGTTGGACAAACTCAAACCGCGCTTCGAGGACATGTGATCCAAAGACTACGCCAACCATAAAAGTCAACGCGTACTGATACAGGAGACTATTAATGGTTTATTGTAATGGCAATTTAATTGGTTGTCACGATTAATGGGCTTGTCTGGGTTTCTTTAGTAGATATTTCTCTTACTATCCGAGGTTTCTGTCGTTTGGGATGTATGCTGAAACCTGATATTTAGTCGACAATTCAAGTGCTACTGGTAATAATGAAATAAATAAATAAATAAATAGATAAATAATAAATAAAAGAGAGAAAGAATAGGGTTTAA